>CM059431.1:565394-921806 GCA_030390025.1 Squalus acanthias | reverse complement strand
CTCGCCCCCCCGCCCCCCTCACACTCCTCGCCCCCCCGCCCCCCTCACACTCCTCGCCCCCCCGCCCCCCTCACACTCCTCGCCCCCCTCACACTCCTCGCCCCCCACCCCCACCGCCCCTCTACCCCCTCACACCACACCCCTCGCCCCCCTAACACCCCCTCACACCCTACCCCCTCACCAGGCTCCAGCCGCTCCTCCTCATCCTCCCGTTTCCTCCTCCGGCCGGGTAGCGGCAGCGGCGGTGGTTTCCTGCGGCGGCCGCGGGTGTCGGCTCGGCGGCAGAGCGGGCAGGACAGGCCGAGGCCGAGGCCCAGGCCCAACCCCAGGCCGGCCTCGGGCACCGCGCGGCTCAGGCAGCCGCCGCAGCGGGACTGGGGGTGCGCCGGCGGACCGGCGGGCGGGGAGAGGCCGCTGTCCCCGGGCTGGGGTTGGGGTTGGGGCTGAGGCTGGGCCTGTCCCCGGGCCCGCTCCCGCTCTCCGCTCCGGGCCGCCATCTTGTGAATCCGCGGCCCCGCCCCTCGGCGGGAGCGAGCACGCACAGGGAGCGGTAGCGGGAGCGCGCGCGTCGGTCCAGGACGTGCGCGCCCCCGACCTGGGACAAACACCTGGAACCAAACTCAGCCACTCCAGCCCTGGTGAGCCCACACCTGGAGTATTGTGTACAGTTTTAGTCTCCTTACCGAAGGAAGGATAAACTTGCCATAGAGGGAGTGCGACGAAGGTTCACCAGGCAGAATCACAGAAAGTTACAGCACGGAAGGAGGCCAACAAAGAGCTATCCAGCCGAATCCCATTTCCCAGCTCTTGGTCCGTAGCCCTGCAGGTTACAGCATCCCAAGTGCACATCCAAGTACTTTTTAAATGGGATGAGGGTTTCTGCCTCTACCACCCTTTCAGGCAGTGAGTTCCAGACCCCCACAACCCTCTGGGTGAAGAAATTTCCCCTCAAATCCCCTCTAAACCTTCCACCAATTACTTTAAATCTGTACCCCCTGGTTTTTGACCCCCCTGCTAAGGGAAATAGGTCCTTTCTAGCCACTTTATCGAGGCCCCTCATAATTTTATACACCTCAATAAGGTCTCCCCTCAGCCTCCTCTGTTCCAAGGAAAACAAACCCAGCCTATCCAGTCTTTCCTCGTAGCTAAGATTCACTTCTCCCGGCAACATCCTTGTAAATCTCCTCTGTACCCTCTCTAGTGCAATCACATCTTTCCTGTAATGTGGTGACCAGAACTGCACGCAGTACTCTAGCTGAGGCCTAACTAGTGTTTTATACCGTTGAAGCATAACCCCCCTTGCTCTTGTATTCCTGGGATGGGGGGATTGTCCTATGAGTTGAGATTGAGTAGACTAGGCCTATATTCTCCAGAGTTTAGAAGAATGAGAGGTGATCTCATTGAAACAGACAAAATTCTTACAGGGCTTGACAGGGTAAATGCAGGGAGGCTGTTTCCCCTGGCTGGAGAGTCTAGAACCAGGGGTCACAGTCTCAGGATAAGGGGTCGGCCATTTAAGACTGAGATGAGGAGGAATTTCTTCACACAGAGGGTGGTGAATCTTTGGAATTCTCTACCCCAGAGGGCTGTGGAGGCTCAGTCGTTGAGTATATTCAAGACAGAGGTCGATAGGTTTTTGGGAACTAAGGAAATCAAGGGATATGGGGATAGTGCAGGAAAGTGGAGTTGAGGTCAAAGATCAGCCATGATCTTATTGAATGGCGGAGAAGACTCAAAGGGCCAAATCTCCTACTCCTTATGTCCCTTCTCTAACTAGCTGGAACCTAACTCTGATCTACTCTAACTAGCTAATCCCTTCTCTAACCAGCTCTAACCTAACTAACTAACTCCAATCTACTCTAACTAGCTGATCCCTTCTTTGACCACTGGAACCTGGCTCTAACTAACTCCTGATCTACTCTAACCAGCTGTTCCCTAGTCTAACTAGCTGGAACCTGACTCTAACTAACTGATCTACTGTAACTAACTGATCTACTCGAACAAGCTGATCCCTTCTCTAACCAGCTGGGACCTGGCTCTAACCAGCTGTAATTCTGCTCTAATCCACACTGATCAGTTGTAATCTGGCTGTAATCTACACTAGCCGGTTGTAACCAACTGTATAACCTGGCTCCATTCCCATTTATCAACTGTAACCAGCTCTAACCCTGACTCTAACTGGCTTTAATCCACATGAAATGGCTGACAGTCTGCCCCAAACAAATGACTGTTGTTTAAACACACCCAAACTTGCATTTGACTCTAAACAACACTGACGTTAACTAGGCGTAACCCAACCATAATCATCTCCAGTTAGGATCAAATCAACACCAATTGGCTGTGACCTGGCTCTATAACCCACATTACCAACTGGCTCTGAATGAATTTGGTAAAATCTGGTAAATTTGTGGGCCAGCATCAGAAGTAAAATAACGATGAAAGCTGATTGTTGTAAAAACCCAACAGGTTCATTAATGTCCTTCAGGAAAGGGAGTTGGTCGCCCTAAGTGTGACTCCAACAACAACAACTTGCCTTTATACAGCACCTTTAACTAGTTAAAACGTCCCAAGGCACTTCACAGGAGCGTAATCAGATATAATTTGTCACCGAGCCACATAAGGAGATTTTGGGACAGGTGACCAAAAGCTTGGTCAAAGAGGTAAGTTTTAAGAAGGGTCTTAAAGTTGGAGAGAGAGGCGGAGAGGTTCAGGGAGGGAATTCCAGAGCTTGGGCCCGGGCAGCTGAAGGCACGGCCGCCAACGGTGGAGCGATGTAAATCCAGAATTGGAGAAGCGCAGAGATCTCGGAGGGTTGTAGGGCTGGAGGAGGTTACAGAGATAAAGGTACTCCAGTCCCACACAACATAGTTGACTCTTAATGCCCTCTGAAGAGGCTTAGTGATGCACTTGGCACTGGTGCCCACATTCAGAGGACAACGTTTAAAAAACACAGCTTTATCTACCACTTCCTCGCATTTTGAGCCGAGCTATTCATAATCCTACGCTACAATCATAGGGTGATACAGACAGAAAGCGGCCATTTGGCCCATCCTGCCTGTGCCTGGCTCTTTGGTCGAGCTCTCCAATTAGTCCCACTGCCCCCTGCTCTTTCCCCACAGCCCTGCAAATTTTACCCCTTCAAGTATTTATCCAGTTCCCTTTTGAAAGTTATTGTTGAATCTGCCTCCACCACCAAGTATCACTCTTAAATTAAGAGACCGTAGTGAAAGTCTGAGGCCCATAATGCAGGCAACTATCAAGATTGGAAAGAGATGGGAAGTAAAGCAGGAAGTAATGATGAGTTGACACCAAGCTTGGCCTTTCAAAGGCCTGAAGATTGTCGGAGGAAGGAGAGACCGATGGAGGTGAGTTCCACAGATGCGAGGTCCTGGGAAAACAATGAGTTACAATAAGTGCGATGAGTCTTGACTCCAACAAAGGGAAGATGCAGGGAGGAGAAATCGTTTCCAAGCCTAAACATTCGGAGCTTAGGAAAAGGAAGAGAGGAAAGGTCGAGAGGAGTGCTCTTTGCCTTGGTTCACCTACATTTACAATTACGCCAATGTTCTCCTGGCTGGCCTCCCAGGTCTCCTCCACCCTCTGTAACTGTCAGCTCACCCAGAACCCTGCTGCCTGTCTCCTACCCTGCAGGAGGTCACTCTTGCCAATCACTCCTGTTCTCACTCACCTAAATAGGCTCCCGGCCCCCCTTGTGTTTAAATCCCTCCATGGCCTTGCCCTCCCTATCTCCGCAATCTCCTCCATCTCAACAACACTCCCCACCCCCAATCATAGAATCAAAGAAATTTACGACACAGGAGGCCATTCAGCCCATCGTGTCTGTGCCGGCCAAAAAAGAGCTATCCAGCCTAATCCCACTTTCCAGCTCTTGGTCCGTAGCCCTGTAGAATACGGCACTTCAAGTGCATATCATAGAAACATAGAGACTAGGAGCAGGAGTAGGCCATTCGGCCCGTCGAGCCTGCTCCACCATTCAATACGATCATGGCTGATCATCCAAGTACTTTTTAAAATATGACGAGGGTTTCTGCCTCTACCACCCTTTCAGGCAGTGAGTTCCAGACCCCCCACCACCCTCTGGGTGAAAAAAGTTCTCAACTCCCCTCTAATCCTTCTAGTTATTGACCTCTTTACTAAGGGCAATAGATCCTTCCTATCCACTCTATCGAGGCCCCTCAGAATTTTATACACCTCAATTAAGTCTCCCCTCAGCCTCCTGTGTTCCAAAGAAAACAACCCCAGCCTATCCAATCTTTCTTCATAGCTAATATTCTCTAGTCCTGGCAACATCCTCGTAAATCTCCTCTGTACCCCCTCTAGTGCAATCACATCCTTCCTTTAATGTGGTGACCAGAACTGCACGCAGTATTCTAGCTGCGGCCTAACTCGTGTTTTGTATGATTCTAGCATAATCTCCCTGCTCCTGTATTCTATGCCTCAGCTAATAAAGGCAAGTATCCCGTATGCCTTCTTAAACACCTCATCTACCTGTCCTGCTACCTTCAGGGATCTCTGGCTATGCACTCCAAGACCCCTCTGTTCCTCTACATTTACTCACTGTTTCTCTGACATGAGCCTCCACTCTCTTCACCCATGGTATGCTCTGGAATTCCCTCCCTAAACCTCTCCACCTCTCTCTCTTCCGCTAAGACGCTCCTGAATTGTCACCTGTCTTAATGTCTCATTTGACTCGGTGTCCATTTTTCCTTATGTCCCGTGAAGCATCTCGAGTAATTTCTCCACATTAACCGCACCATGTAAAGGCAAGTTGCTGTTGTGCGTGTCTCTGAATCTCCCGACTCTCTCTTCCAACTCCTTGTTTCCACCCTGAAATGTGGGATAAATGCAGCCTTAGGGGCAGATGCCCTGGAATAGCTTTTCACGTCATTTTACTCCAGTCACACAATGAATGGTGAATGGTGAGTGGCACCCCTCCCCCCCCTCCCCATGCTCCTATTCATGATGTCACGGGAGTGGAACATTATACTGTCAGAATGAAGGGGGAGTTTTATTAAATTGAGAAACCTAACTGGAGAGCCCACAGTACAGGGCACCACCGTGATTGGAAACAGTTGGACAGAAGGTAAAATAGATCAACAAATGAAAACTAGCTGACGCTGAGGTTGGGTTTTACAGAACCTGGAGATTGTAGCAAGGGAAGACTGAGGGAGGTGTGGCGTTCCAGAGTGGGAAGCAATCAGTTAAGAGTAGGAGATGGGAGAACATCCCCATCATGCGGCAACATAAGAAATAGGAGCAGGTGTCGGCTGTACAGCCCCTCGAGCCTGCTCCACCATTCAATAAGATCATGGCTGATCTTCGACCTCAACTCCACTTTCCCGCCCGATCCCCATATCCCTTGATTCCCCTAGAGTCCAAAAATCTATCTATCTCAGTCTTGAATATACTCAACGACTCAGCTTCTGGGGTAGAGAATTCCAAAGATTCACAAGCCTCTGAGTGAAGAAATTTCTCCTCATCTCAGTCCTAAATGGCTGACCCCTTATCCTGAGGCTATGGCCTCTAGTTCTAGACTCTCCAGCCAGGGGAAACAACCTCTCGGCATCTACCCTGTCAATCCCTCTCAGAACCTTGTATGTTTCAATGAGATCACCTCTCATTCTTCTAAACTCCAGACACTATATATCAATCTCTCCTCATAGGACAGTTCTCATATCCCAGTGAAACTTTGTTGCACCGCCTCTAAGGCAAGTTTATCCTTCCTCAGATAAGGAGACGAAAACTGCACAGTAAATTTTATCCAACTTTGTAGGTGAGCCAGAGAGATCAGTAAGGTTTCATGGTTCATCCATGGGCTGTGCTGAGCTAGTCAATGTCTGTTAGAGTGGCAGTGGGGTGTTACAATTGACCTCAACACACCCGGGCTCGGGATTGGAAAACTTCATCCAGGCTACTTGTCCTGAAGGCACTGATTCCTTGTTGGGTTTTTTGTCCAGATATGGTGATGCTTCCGTACCTTGCCCAAGTTGCTATTATTCACATTTCACACTTCTTTTAGCCTTAACCTGTCACATTAACACCACCTCTTGCCTTGAATATCTCTTAATCTCTCCTTTTGTTCTTTCATCCCCTCCCCCTTTTCCCAGCTTTATCCTTGCCTTAAATCTATTCCATTTCCTGCTATTTTCCAGTTCTGACGAAAGGTCTTCGACCTGAAACGTTAACTCTGTTTCTCTCTCCACGATGCTGCCTCGCCTGCTGAGTTTTTCCAGCGTTTTCTGTTGTTATTTGCTATTATTCACGTGAGCTTGGATAGTGAGCCCCTCCCTAAACCTCTCCGCTCCTTTAAGACGCTTGTTAAAACCTCTCTTTGACCAAGCTTTTGGTCACCTGTCCTAATAGCTCATGTGGCTCGGTGTCAAATTTTGTTTGATAATCGCTCCTGTGAAGCGCCTTGGGACGTTTTACTACGTTTAAGGCGCTGTATAAATACAAGTTGTTGTTGTAGATAAGATAGTAAATTCCAGGAATCTATCTCAACCTAAATCTTAGGGAGGAAGGGCATCACAGATGACACCAATCCTGTCCTTACCCGATCTCCACAGGCATCCTGTTCCAGCAGGGGATGTTGGACAGTGATCAGGAGCGGGATCTCAGACTGAATTTCCCAACCTTAAACTAGGGCAGAGAGACCAATTGTTGCACCATACTGCCTCCCCAGCTGACATCAGAGATTTACTAGAATGGTACCAGGGACGAGGGACTTCAGTTAGGTGGAGAGACTGGAGAAGCTGGGATCGTGCTCCTTAAGAGCACAGAAGGTTAAGGGGAGATGTGTTCAAATCACGAGGGGTTTTGACAGAGTTAATAAGGAGAAACCGTTTCCAGTGGTAGGAGGGTCAGTAACCAGAGGACACAGATTGAAGGTAATTGGCAAAAGAGCCAGCGGCGAGCTGAGAATTTTTTTTTAATGCAGCGAGTTGTTGTGATCTAGAACGCGCTGCCTGAAAGGGCGGTGGAAGCAGATTCAATAATAACTTTCAAAAGGGAATTGGATAAATACTTGAAGGGGGAATAAATTGCAGGGGCTATGGGGAAAGAGCAGGGGAGTAGGCCTAATTGGAGAGCTCTTTTAAAGAGCTGGCACAGGCACGACGGGGCGAATGGCCTCCTGCTGTGCTGTATCATTCTATGTACAGGAAACCCTGTAGAGACCAGGGATTGAATCAGACACCTTCACTCAAAGGCAGCATTACTTACGTAGTACCTTTAACGTAACTAAGCGTCCCTTCGCAGAGGGGCTAGTCAAACAGAGCAGAGATTGGGAGAAGGCTCGGGGTGTCAACGGAGGTCAAAGAGGTGGGGTGGGAGGAGGTTTTCAAAGGTGAAGAGAGAGGCAGAGAGGAACGAGATGGCTGAAGACTTTGGCAGCAGTAGTGGAGGGGAGGTAGGGCATGCACAGTATTCCAGAGGAGACCGTGACCTGGGTATTAGGACTGGAGAAGGTTGTAGAAGTAGGTTAGGAACAAGGCTATGCAGGGAAATGGGCCCAGCATTAGCAGTCGTGCCTTCAGCTGCCTCGGCCCCTCTCAGGAACTCCCTCCCTAAACCTCTCCCCCTCCTCCTTTTAAGACTCTTTAAAAGCCCCCTCAGTGACCAAGCTTTTGGTTACAACTCCTAACACCCAATTCTTTGGCTCAGCGTCCATTTTTTTGATTACACCTCCGTGACTTTTTTGTCTAAGAACCTAAGAAATAGGAGCAGGAGTCGGCCATATGGCCCCTCGAGCCTGCTCCGCCATTCAATAAGATCATGGCTGATCTTCAACCTCACCTCCACTTTCCTGATCCCCATATCCCTCAATTCACCTAGAGTCTGAAATCTATCGATCTCAGTCTTGAATATACTCAATGACTCAGCATCCACAGCTCTCTGGGGTAGAGAATTCCAAAAATTCACAACCCTCTGAGTGAAGAAAATCCTCATCTCAGTCTTAAGTGGCTGACCCCTTATCCGGAGACTATGCCCCCTAGTTCTAGACTCTCCAGCCAGGGGGAACAGCCTCTCAGGATTTACCCTGTCAAGTGTTTTACATTAAATGGAAGTTGTTGGGGGTCAAGGACAAGGACTCGAGTGTTACCAGAGTGGGACTTAAGGTGGGTTAGGATACAGGTGCCAGAGTTTTGGATGAGTTGGAATTTTTGCAAGGTGAAACTTGGGAAGTCACTGGTAAAGTTGAGCTTGAAGGCGATGAGGGTTTCAGTAGCAGTACAGGATGAGGAGCACAGTTGCAGTCACATAGGAAATGGCTGGTCACTTAGACCAGGGCAGTTTAGTGTTCAGTGAGGTAGCACTCTCGAGTCCGAGTCAGAAGGTTGTGGGTTCAAGTCCCACTCCAGGGAGTTGGGTCCTTTGCTGTTTGTAGTGTACATTAATGATTTAGATATGAATGTAGGAGGTATGATCAGTAAGTTCGCAGATGACACGAAAATTGGTGGAGTGGTAAATAGCAAGGAGGGAAGCCTCAGGCTACAGGACGATATAGATGGGTTGGTCAGAACAGTGGCAAATGGAATTTAACCCTGAAAAGTGTGAGGTGATGCATGTTGGGAGGACTAACAAGGCAAGGGAATACACAATGAATGGTAGGACCCTAGGGAGGACAGAGGATCAGAGAGACCTTGGTGTGCATGTACATAGATCCCTGAAGGCAGCAGGACAGATAGATAAGGTGGTTAAAAAGGCATATAGGATACTTGCCTTCATTAGCCAAGGCATAGAATATAAGAGCAGGGAGGTTATGATGGAGCTGTACAAAGCGCTAGTTAGGCCACAGCTGGAATACTGTGTGCAGTTCTGGTCGCCACACTATAGGAAGGATGTGATTGCATTGGAGAGGGTGCAGAGGAGATTCACCAGGATGTTACCTGGGCTGGAGCGCTTCAGCTATGAAGAGAGACTGGACAGGCTGGGGTTGTTTTCCTCAGAGCAGAGAAGGCTGAGGGGGGACCTGATTGAGGTGTACAAAATTATGAGGGGCATAGATAGGGTAGAAAGAAAGGAACTTTTCCCCTTAGTAGAGCGGTCAATAACCAGGGGGCATAGTTTCAAGGTAAGGGGCAGGAGGTTTAGAGGGGATTTGAGGAAAAACTTTTTCACCCAGAGGGTGGTTGGAATCTGGAACTCACTGCCTGAAAGGGTGGTAGAGGCAGGAACCCTCACAACATTCAAGAAGCATTTAGATGAGCACTTGAAACGCCATAGCATACAAGGCTACGGACCAAGTGCTGGAAAATGGGATTAGAATAGATAGGGCTTGATGGCCGGCGCGGACACAATGGGCCTCTTTCAGTGCTGTATAAATCTCTGACTCTATGACTATGACTCTGAGTTGAGCACAAAAATCCAGGCTGACACTCCCAGCCTGAGGGAGTGCTGCACTGTCGGAGGTGCCGTCTTTCAGATGAGACGTTAAACCCAGGCCCCCTCAGGTGGATATAAAAGATTCCACGGCCACTATTTGAAAGAAGAGCAGGGGAGTTCTCCCTGGTGTCCTGGACAATATTTATTCCTGAACCAACATCACTAAAATGTGGTTGTTACTGGACTAGTACTCCAGAGGCCTGCACTAATGATCCAGAGACGCGAGTTCAAATCCCACCACGGCAGCTAGGGAATTTAAATTCAGTTAATTAAATAAATCGGGAATAAAAAAAACTAGTATCGGTAATGGTGACCATGAAACTATCGGATTGTCGTATAAACCCATCTGGTTCACTAATGTCCTTTAGGGAAGGAAATCTGCCGTCCTTACCTGGTCTGGCCTATATGTGACTCCAGACCCACAGCAAAGTGGTTGACTCCTAACTGCCCTCTGCAGTTCAAGGCGGCGGCTCACCACCACCTTCTCAAGGGCAATTAGGGATGGACAATAAATGCCGGCCTTGCCAGCGACGCCCACATCCCATGAACGAATTAAAAAAAACGAAAACAGATTATCTGGTTATTATCTCATTGCTGTTTGTGGGATCTTGCTGTGTGCAGAAAAGTACTTCATTGGCTGTGAAGTGCTTTGGGGCGTACTGAGGTCGTGAAAGGCGCTTTAAAAATGAAAGTTCTTTAAAAGAAAATGATGATCCAGTGAGGTGCGAGTCATTGTGGTGGGGCCGGGGAGCCTGACCACGAGTCCCCGAAGCAACTTCAAGACTGACAGTGATCACTTGGAGTGGAAATCTGTACGTCAGCAGTAACATTCCTCTCTCTCACAAGCTCAAAATTCAACTTATATTTATATAGCACCTTTAATTTAGAAAAACGTCCCAAGGCGCTTCACAGAGGTGTAATCGGACAAAAATTTACACCGAGCCAAAGAAGGAGATATTAGGAGGGGGTGACCACAAGCTTGGTCAAAGAGGTAGGTTTTAAGGAGGGGAAGAGGGAGAGTAAAGAGGTTTAGGGGAGGGAAATTCCAGAGCGTGGGGTCCTAGATGGCTGATAGCACAGCCGCCAATGGTGGGGCGATGCACAAAAGGCCAGAGTTGGAGGAACATAAGTGGGAGTGGGTTGGGGTTGTCTTATAAAAGATGTAATAGCTGAGCACTTGGAAAACAGTGACAGGATCGGACAAAGTCAACATGGATTAACAAAAGGTAAATCGTGCTTGACTAATCTACTGGAATTTTTTGAGGATGTAACTGGTAAAATAGATAAGGGAGAACCAGTGGATGTGGTGTATTTGGACTTTCAGAAGGCTTTCGATAAGGTCCCGCATAAGAGATTAGCGTGTAAAGTTAAAGGCACATGGGATTGGGGGCAAGGTATTGACTTGGATAGAGAACTGGTTGGCGGACAGAAAGCAGAGAGTAGGAATTAATGGGTCTTTTTCCAAGTGGCAGACAGTGACTAGTGGGGTACCGCAGGGATCGGTCCTAGGACCCCAGCTATTCACAATATATATCAATGATCTAGACGAGGGAATTGGATGTAATATCTCCAAGTTTGCAGACGACACAAAGCTGGGTGGGAGTGTGTGCCGTGAGGAAGATGCCGAGAAACTCCAGTATGATTTGGACAGGTTGGGTGATTGGGCAGAAGCATGGCAGATGCAATATAATGAGGATAAATGCGAGGTTATCCACTTTGGTGTCAAAAACAGGAAGGCAGATTATTTGAATGGCAATAGATTGGGAGAAGGGGAAGTGCAACAAGACCTGGGTGTCCTTGTGCACCAGTCGCTGAAGGTAAGCATGCAGGTGCAGCAGGCGGTTAAGAAGGCAAATGGTATGTTGGCCTTCGTAGCGAAAGGGTTTGAGTACAGGAACAAGGATGTCTTGCTGCAGTTGTACAGGGCCTTGGTGAGACCACATCTTGAGTATTGTGTGCAGTTTTGGTCGCCTTATCTGAGGAAGGATGTTCTTGCCATGGAAGGAGTTCAGCGAAGATTCACAAGGCTGATACCTGGGATAGCAGGAATGACGTATGAGGAGAGATTGGGTCGATTGGGCTTATACTCGCTGGAGTTTAGAAGAATGAGAGGGGATCTCATTGAAACTTATAAAATTCTAACAGGACTAGACAGACTAAATGCAGGAAGGGTGTTCCCGATGGCTGGGGAGTCCAGGACCAGGGGTCACAGTCTAAGGATAAGGGGTAAGCCATTTAGGACTGAGATGAGGAGGAATTTCTTCACCCAGAGAGTGGTGAACCTGTGGAATTCTCTACCACAGAAGGCAGTTGATGCCAATTCATTAAATGTATTCAAGAAGGAGTTAGATATATTTCTTAAAGCTAAAGGGATCAAGGGATATGGAGAGAAGGCAGGGACAGGGTACTGAATTTGGATGATCAGCCATGATCTCATTGAATGGCGGAGCAGGCTCGAGGGGCCGAATGGCCTACTCCTGCTCCTATCTTCTATGTCTATGTCTATGTTTTCTATGGAGACAGTTAGAGATAGGGAGGGGGCGAGGCATTGAAGGGATTTAAACACAATTCACCCTAAAGCAAAAACAAAAATCTTGTGCTTTAGACAGGCAGAAACTGGGTTGAAAAGCACAGTCCGACACCAGCCTATTGGAAAAAAAAATCACATGCTTTGGAGTGAAGCCCCTTAGCTACAGAGGTTTACATGGTCCCTGCTAGTCTGGGTTTTATGACCATAATACTGGACAAATGTAGCTAGTTTATTTTTAAAAAAAAACTTTTATTCACGTATCAGAAACTTTAAACAGCAAATGGTTCACAGAAGATGAGGTCTATTCAAATCTAGAACTTTCTCTCCCTCCCCACTCCCCGTTCCGTTTACAAGGCCTGAAATACAAATGCAATCAATGATTTCATAAAAACGCATGCCCATTGCATTTAAAGTACCCCTAAGGGATGTGAACTCTTCCTTAGTCTGCTGAACCCCCACAAACACTGCTTCCTCACACTCCTCAGGGTAGCAACGACTCGAGGCAGAAAAACAGAGCATTCTGTGGGAAATATATATATATATATATATGGCATGTTTAACCAGTAAAGAACCCCGGTGTGAGGCGGGTTAGCTTATATCACCTGTGGGGGGCAGTAAGTGGGGTGGGTTTAGTGAGGGGAAATTAAACTAAATCAACTGCGTTTGCACTTCTGCTCACTGTCCAGTGACTCGTGGAAAGTGCATGAACATCGATGAGGCCCGATACAATCCGTCAAACATTCACTGCTCACATACGGGGGAAGGTACCCAAGGGATGTTAGCGACAGTGGAGTTTGACCCAGTGTCAAACTGGGAGAGGTGGGGCTCCTGAAAAGGTTCTTAAAAGCAGCTCTGGTACATTGACACAATCCCACGACCTGCTCCCGGAACTTCACAGGGCCTGAGGGATCTTCCACATGACACAAGGCAGTGAGCGAGGCAGCAAACTATATGAGTAACAAGGGTTGTAACAGCACAGAGCCCCAGACAGCACGCTGAGTTACAAACCAGCTTATCTTTTTGACTGACGAGACTTCTACTGACCGTAACATTTCGCAAGCATGCGTTATTTTTTTTTGCGAAACCAACTCCACTTTCAATCTGATCAAAAACAGGAAAGAAAAACAAACTAACATTCTCAGCTGAAACAGATGGTTAATGCTCGACCCTCATGGTCCTGTAACTATCACGAGTACACAGGCTTGTGTGTGAAACACTATTTGCCGACAATCACTGCACTGAATTGAAGAGAGTCTCGTCAGGAGATACCACACCCGTAGGTGACCGAGAACTGGAGGGGTACAGAATAAAGTTTGAAGACTACTCCCAGAAATGTGAGGGAGTATCAAGTCTCCCGACAATATACAATATTTAAACGTGCAATGAGAAACACTCTCTCGAGGTAACTTCACTCTGGTTCGAGCGACACTCAAGGTTTTTGAACAGCATCTCTTGGTCTATGGTGACCTTTCCCACACATACGATTTGCCCAGCACCAAGTTTCCTCTAGGAGATCATTCGCTTTTAATTTAGGTTTAAAGTATATAGAGTGTCTATGGTTAGCTTTTGGAGCTCCCGTTTAAACCACAACGTCTGTCGGGACTCCTTTCATGATGATTGATGAGCCCATTCAACATTGGGTGAGGCCGGATCAACATGTTACCAGAGGAATCTGGCACTAGGCTGCCTTTTTGAAGAACCCCATGATGGTTGCCTGCTTGCCCGCTCTGCTGGGCGCTAGTGCTTTCTTCTCCTTCTGCCCCTTTGGCTCGTTTTTGACTCCTCCCGTGCTCTTTGCGCCGGCTGGTTTCGGTCCCCTGTCCTGTCGCTTGGCCACAAACTCGCTCTCACTGTCGGTGCACGACTCACTCTGGTAAACCTTTTCCGTCACTGACACATGGCAGGGGGAAATAGAAGGAGGAGAGAACCAGATGGTTAGATCGGGTTACTCTTACAATGGGGCTTACAATATATATTTTAAACTTAGTTTGCGTGAATTTCGACAGCACCCACAGACAAGGGGTCAGCTTCCACATGCAGACTGACGACATTCAACTCCACCCCATCCGTCACCCGCTCCGCTGTCTCTGCTGCGTGTCTGACATCCAGTCTTGGCTAAGCTGCAATTTCCTCCAGCGAAATGCTGGGCAAACCGAAACCATTGTCTTTGGACCCCCCGCCACAACTCCACTCTCTCGCCACTGATTCCACCCCCTCCCTGGCCACCGTCTCGGACTGGACCAAGATGGTTTGTAACCTCAGCATCCTGTTCAACCTCAAGCTGAGCCTCAGACCCCATTACCCTCTCCACTGTGAAGACCCCATTACCCTCTCCACCGTGAAGACCCCGTACCCTCTCCACCGTGAAGACCCCGTACCCTCTCCACCGTGAAGACCCCGTACCCTCTCCACCGTGAAGACCCCGTACCCTCTCCATCGTGAAGACCCCGTACCCTCTCCATCGTGAAGACCCCGTACCCTCTCCACCGTGAAGACCCCGTACCCTCTCCATCGTGAAGACCCCGTACCCTCTCCATCGTGAAGACCCCGTACCCTCTCCATCGTGAAGACCCCGTACCCTCTCCACCGTGAAGACCCCGTACCCTCTCCACCGTGAAGACCCCGTACCCTCTCCATCGTGAAGACCCCGTACCCTCTCCATCGTGAAGACCCCGTACCCTCTCCATCGTGAAGACCCCGTACCCTCTCCACCGTGAGACCCCGTACCCTCTCCACCGTGAAGACCCCGTACCCTCTCCACCGTGAAGACCCCGTACCCTCTCCACCGTGAAGACCCCGTACCCTCTCCACCGTGAAGACCCCGTACCCTCTCCACCGTGAAGACCCCATACCCTCTCCACCGTGAAGACCCCATACCCTCTCCACCGTGAAGACCCCATACCCTCTCCATCGTGAAGACCCCGTACCCTCTCCATCATGAGGACCTCGTACATTCCCCACCGTGAGGACCCCGTACCATCTTCACCGTGAAGACCCCCGACTCCCGTGCACATGCTATTGAGTCAAAGAACTGTGTTGCCAATTGGTAAATCTTACCGATTGCGCCCTCTTCATCCACAAAGGTCTTGGATTTGAGAACGCGACGCCGTTTCCTACGTTTCACTCCAACTGCCTTCTGGGGGGGGGGGGGGGGGGGGGGGAGAACAAAGAAAGACGGGGTGAGGCTATAATGTTGACCTGTTAATGTTGGCCTCCTTCTGTGCTGCATCATAACTCGCACCAAGTCCCGTTCACCCATCACCCCCTGTGCTCGCTGACCTACATTGGCTCTTAGTCCGGCAACACCTCGATTTTAAAATTCTCATCCTGGTTTTCAAATCCTCGCCCCCTCCCTATCTCTGTAACCTCCTCCAGCCCCTACAACCCCCCAAGATCTCTGCGCTCCTCCAATTCTGGCCTCTTGCGCTTCCCCGATTTTAATCGCTCCACCATTGGTGGCCGTGCCTTCAGCTGCCTGGGCCCTAAGCTCTGGAATTCCCTCCCTAAACCTCTCTGCCTCTCTTTCCTCCTTTAAGATGCTCCTTATAACCTCTTTCCTGCCCTAATATCTCATGTGCCTCGGTGTCAAATTTTGTTTGATAACCCTCCTGTGAAGTGCCTTGGGACGTTTTACAACGTTAAAGGCGCTATATAAATACAAGTTGTTGTTAAAGACTATGGCTTTAAATTGGCCAAAAACAACACACCTAACCGTACAAACCAGAATCAGCCATGCAAACCTACAGTCCCAGACGCAAGCTTAAAGACCCATTTCACTGCAGTATCTGGTTTGTTCCTTTCACATCGAGAGGAATGCCGCAGCTCCTTGCTAGAACATTCTTTATATAATTTTACTGCGTATTATTCTCTATATAAACCAGCTGAATAATTCCTGCAGATAAAGACTTCAAAGAGTGGCAATGCGCTGGAGGAACTGCCCATTACCTCAGCTCCCTGCGCACTTTCCCAACACGGTGCCTTAGTTTCAACATCCGAAAAGCATTGAGGTGATGTATCTTCTTCCTTGTTTGGCGCTTCCGGGGGTGGTGATGGAGTCTTTACATCACGAGCTTCAGGAGAGTCTGGGATTACTGGAACAGAAAGCAAAGAAACTGAGCGACAATGAGAGTAACCCCCAACTGCTTAAACATTTCTTTCTTTTTTTTTAAATATCAGTAAGAAAATAAATCTGATGTTAAGTCACGGCATGGCCAGAATTGCTCAAACTGGACACAGGAAAGACCAAAATCTTCTCTCTCGGCTCCCGCCATAAACTCCGCACCCTTGCCACCAACAGCATTTCCCTGGCTACTCCGAGCTGTATGAACCTTGGGCACTCTTCTCAATGCACAGCTTAGTTTTTAACTCTGCATCCTATCCATCATCGAGACCACTTACCTCCACACTTTGTCAACACTGCCCACCGTCCCTCTACTCCAACCGCCCCCCATCAATGTTCCCTTTAAGCTGTGCGGTCGTGCAGCACTCTGCAGCTCCTGCGCAGCCGGCTCACCGGCTTTTAAATAGGAAAAATTGAGCATGCAAGGTATTTTGAATGGGCTGCACCCAAAAAAAATTAAAGGGAACATTGACCCCCACCCTTGCCTCCTCCACCACCCCAACCCATGCCTCCATTCCAAAACCTTAGACTCAACTTTGGCAACATCCCCTGTGCCAGACCCTTGGATAGACCAGCCAATTTAATTCTACATTGCCGACTAGGAACTGGTCTGAGAATGCTGCAAACGGGTACGGTGGTTATGGTACCAGACTAGCAACCCAGAGGTGGGTAAGATCAGTTGAACTGTGAAAAGAGATGGAATTAAAAACAGAAAATGCTGCAAATACTCAGCAGGTCAGGCAGCATCTGTGGTGTTTCAGGTCGATGACCTTTCATCAGAATGTCTGACGAAAGGTCATCAACCTGACCGGCTCGGTATTTCCAGCATTTGCTGTTTTTATTTCCGATTTCCAGCATCCGCAGTATTTTGCTTTTGTAAAGAGATGAATTGTTGGGCTTCAGGGCATTGCTCAGTTTATAAAAATCCTCGGGTGCCAGAAATAAATGACCAGGCGTCAATGACATGTCTGCTTGGTCACTCTGGTCTCTGGATGTGGACACATTTATTAGAGTCATACAGCACAGAGAGAGGCCCTTCGGCCCATCGTGTCCACGCCGGCCATCAAGCCCTGTCTATTCGAAACCCATTTTCCAGCACTTGGTCCGTAGCCTTGTATGCTATGGCGTTTCAAGTGCTCATCTAAATGCTTTTTGAATGTTGTGAGGGTTCCTGCCTCTACCACCCTTTCAGGCAGTGAGTTCCAGATTCCAACCACCCTCTGGGTGAAAAAGTTTTTCCTCAAATCCCCTCTAAACATCCTGCCCCTTACCTTGAAACTATGCCCCCTGGTTATTGACCCCCTCTACTAAGGGGAAAAGTTCCTTTCTATCTACCCTATCTATGCCCCTCATAATTTTGTACACCTCAATCAGGTCCCCCTCAGCCTTCTCTGCTCTGAGGAAAACAACCCCAGCCTGTCCAGACTTTCTTCATAGCTAAAACGCTCCAGCCCAGGTAACATCCTGGTGAATCTCCTCTGCACCCTCTCCAATGCAATCACATCCTTCCTATAGTGTGGTGACCAGAACTGCACACAGTATTCCAGCTGTGGCCTAACTAGCGTTTTGTACAGCTCCATCATAACCTCCCTGCTCTTATATTCTATGCCTCGGCTAATGAAGGCAAGTATCCCATCTGCCTTTTTAACCACCTTATCTACCTGTCCTGCTGCCTTCAGGGATCTATGTACATGCACACCAAGGTCCCTCTTATTGCCCATTCCTAGTTGCCCTGGAGAAGGTGGTGCGCCTTCTTCAATCGCTGCAGTCCGTGTGGTGATGGTGCTCCCACAATCGTGTCCAGGACTTTGACCCAGCAACGATGAAGAAACAGCAAGGGGTCCAAGTCAGAATGGTGTGCGACTCGGGAGGTGACCGTGTTCCCACCACATTGCCACTCTTGTCCTTCTCGGGGGGGGGGGGGGGGGGGGGGGAAAGAGGGGTGGAAGTCGCAGGGGAGGGAGGGAGGTGCGGCTGAAGCAAGCGTGCAGAGCTGCAGTGCATCCCGCAGATTGTGTGTACAGCAGCCATGGTGTTGACGTGAGTCCAGAGCTGTTTCTGGATTTGCACCCATCTCAAAAATTAAAACCGAGCGAGAATTTATTCCGTGTTTTTTTTTTAAAAACATTGTCCTCCAGCAAGTAAAGGATTAAAACTAAAATATCCCACCTTCATCGTCGCTGCTGTCTGACTGCGGCTGTCTGATCCTCCGGCGTCGCTTGTTGCTAGGCTCCTCCTCCTCACTGGCCAATGCTGCATTACGCTTGGATTTCTTGCTGCTGTCCAGGGAGAAGGGGTGTTGGGGGGAAAAACATATTTTAAAACCGTCAGTGGTTTCGGATTGCTTTTTCTGAATTAATGAAAAAGTTAACTGCTACTTTGCCCTCTGCTCATCTACATTAAAGGCGCTATATAAATGCAAGCTCTTGTCGTCGTTCATTATCCTGGAATTAGGAAAAGCTGCAGTTAGTTAAGAGACTGAAAGAAAGAAATAATCTACATTTATATAGCGCCTTTCAACACATCAGGACGTCCCCCTTGCTCAAGTCTCTGGAGTGGGGCTTGAACACACGATCTGCTGATTCAGAGGCGAGAGTGATACCCACTTAGCCATGACTGATACCCATCTACTCCCACGAAACTTCCCGCTAAGCTGCGTGGCTGTGCAGTGGTCCGCAGGTCCCGCATAGGTCGCTCACCAGCTTTTAAATGGAAAACACCGCGCATGCGTGAACATTTGAATGGGCCGCGCATCCACTTAAAGGGACCGCGCACGATAAAAAAAATTAGAGGGCACACTGCAGACCACCCACCTACGCACCCCACATACTCTGATGTTTGGCACTAACCTCTGTCCATCCTTTTGTTGCTTTCTGTCTAGCCCTGCTTTCTCTGCCGGGATTTTCTCCTGTTGAGCCTTGGCTTGTGGTTTCCGTGCTGCAGCCATGCTTTCGGAGGCCCTCTCCTCATCTCCCCCTCTCTCTGAAGCAGGCTTGCTGTGGCACTCTCCTCCCCCTGGGGCCTCCACTTTCTCTGGGGGCTCCGGAGCGGGTTTGGCCGGAGGGTCTTCTTCCTTGGCGGCCGGCGAGAGCGACTTGGACGGAGGCGAACCTTTCTCTGTGGGATTTGAAGCAGATTTAGTCCTAGGTGCTGATAACCGCCACTCCGGGTCGCCCTACCTACTTCTTAAAACAGGAAAGGGCTTTTTAAAAATTCGCTCACGGGATGTGGGCGTTGCTGGCAAGGCCGGCATTTATTGGCCATCCCTAATTGCCCTTGAGAAGGTGGGGGTGAGCTGCCTTCTTGAACCGCTGCAGTCCCATCAGTCTACTCTCAATCATCAGCAAAGTGATGGAAGGTGTCGTTGACAGTGCTATCAAGCGGCACTTACTCACCAATAACCTGCTCACTGATGCCCAGTTTGGGTTCCGCCAAGACCACTCGGCTCCCAACCTCATTACAGCCTTGGTCCAAACATGGACAAAGGAGCTGAATTCCAGAGGTGAGATGAGAGCAACTGCCCTTGACATCAAGGCAGCATTTGACCGAGTGTGGCATCAAGGAGCTCTACTAAAACTGAAGTCAATGGAAATCGGGGGGAGAAACGCTCCACTGGCTGGAGTCATACCTAGCACAGAGGAAGATGGTTGTGGTGGTTGAAGGTCAATCATCACAGCCCCAGGACATCGCTGCAGGAGTTCCTCAGGGCTGTGTCCTAGGCCCAACCATCTTCAGCTGCTTCATCAATGACCTTCCCTCCAACATAAAGGTCAGAAATGGGGATGTTCGCTGATGACTGCACAGTGTTCAGCGCCATTCACAACTCCTCAGATAATGAAGCAGTCCATGCCCGCATGCGACAAGACCTGGACGACGTTCAAGCTTGGGCTGATAAGTGGCAGGTAACATTCGCGCCACAGAAGTGCCAGGCAATGACTATCTCCAACAAGCGAGAGTCTAACCACCTCCCCTTGACATTCAATGGCATTACCATCACCGAATCCCCCACTATCAACATCCTGGGGGTCACCATTGACCAGAAACTTAACTGGACCAGCCACATAAATACTGTGGCAACAAGAGCAGGCCAGAGGCTAGGTATTCTGCGGTGAGTGTCTCACCTCCTGACTCCCCAAAGCCTTTCCACCATCTACAAGGCACAAGTAAGGAGTGTGATGGAATACTCTGCACTTGCCTGGATGAGTGCAGCTCCAACAACACTCAAGAAGCTCGCCACCATCCAGTACAATGCAGCCCGCTTGATTGGCACCCCATCCACCACCTTAAACATTCACTCCCTCCACCACCGGCGTACCGTGGCTACAGTGTGTACCATCTACAAGATGCACTGCAGCAACTCGCCAAGGCTTCTTCGGCAGCACCTCCCAAAACCGCGGCCTCTTCCACCTAGAAGGACAAGGGCAGGAGGTGCATGGGAACACCACCACCTCCAAGTTCCCCTCCAAGTCACACACCATCCTGACTTGGAAGTATATCGCCGATCCTTCATCATCGCTGGGTCAAAATCCTGGAACTCCCTCCCTAACAACACTGGGAGTACCTTCACCACACGGACTGTAGCGGTTCAAGAAGGCGGCTCACTACCACCTTCTCAAGGGCAATTAGGGATGGGCAATAAATGCTGGCATTGCCTGCGATACCCACACCCCATAAACGAATTTTTAAAAAGTCCGTGTGGTGAAGGTGCTCCCACAGTGCTGTTAGGGAGGGAGTTCGTTCCAAGATTTTGACCCAGCGACGATGAAGGGTCGGCCGATATATTTCCAAGTCAGGATGGTGTGTGCCTCGGAGGGGAACTTGGAGGTGGTGCTGTTCCCATGCGCCTGCTGCCCTTGTCCTTCTAGGTGGTGGAGGTCGCGGGTTTGGGAGGTGCTGTCGAAAAATATCTACATTACAAGCGCTGCACTTCAATGTATATGCAGCTTTTCGCTGTTTAAGAGACATGATAAGGTGCCACATAAATGCAAGTCTTTATATATAAATAAAACCCAGAGAATGCTCAGTACACACAGCAGTTCACCCAAATGGTGCCAGGGAATGGGGTGCAGGTCCCTCAGGAGGAATGAGTGAGCGCTGCCTCTGGAACACACGGAGACAGTCATACACTTTACAATAATTTGCATTTATATAACGCCTTTACCGTAGTAAAACGTCCCAAGGCGCTTCACAGGAGCGATTATCAAACATGATTTGACACCGACACACATTCGGTAGCATAGTGGCAATGTCACTGGATTAGTAATCCAGAGGCCTGGACTAATGATCCGGAGACATGAGTTCAAATCCCACCACAGCAGCTGTGGAATTTAAAATAATTTAATTAAATAAATCTGGAATAAAAAGCTAGTGTCAGTATTGGTGACCATGAAATTTACGGATTGTCAGAAAAACCCTCTGGTTCACTAATGTCCTTTAGGGAAGGAAATCTGCCGTCCTTACCCGGTCTGGCCTATATGTGACTCCAGACCCACGCCAATGTGGTTGACTCTTAACTGCCCCTCTGAAATGGACCAGCAAGACACTCAGTCATATCAAAAAACTGTTATGATGGACAGCAGTGGTTCAAGGCAGCGGCTCACCACCACCTTCTCAAGGGCAATTAGGGATGGGCTATAAATGCCGGCCTTGCCAGCGACGCCCACATCCTGTGAATGAATACATTTTTAAAAAAGGAGACGTTAGGACAGGTGACCAAAAGCTTGGTAGGTTTTAAGCGTTTTATAGGAGGCGAGAGAGGCAGAGAGGTTTAGGGAGGGAATTCCAGAGCTTGGGGCCCAGGCCGCCAATGGTGTAACTTACTAGCACTAGCTTTCAGGAAAAAGTTGCTGAAGCTGTTTCCTTTGCTCGTTGTCTTACTGCCTGAAGGAGCCTGAAAGAGAGAGGAAAAACACTCGGTTGTTGTGAAACAGCTTTTAAAAAAAATATATATTTTCTTTCAAAAAACATTTTTTTTATCATCGTTCGGGACGGATGTCAGGAAGCACACCTTCACACAGACAGCGTCCGATACCCAGAACGGTCTCCAGGTAGGGGAGTGGAAGCAAAAACGCGTTAACCCGGAAAACCAACACAAAATTCTCATCCTACCTCCACCATCCCCTCAAACCTTCCAGAAGGTCATGGGTTCAAGCCCCAATTCCAGAGAATTGAGCACCAAATTTAGACCGACACTCCCAGTGCAGTACTGAGGGAGCGCTGCACTGTCGGAGGGTCAGTACTGAGGGAGCGCCGCACTGTCGGAAGGGCAGTACTGAGGGAGCGCCGCACTGTCAGAGGGGCAGTACTGAGGGAGTGCCGCACTGTCGGAGGGGCAGTACTGAGGGAGCGCTGCACTGTCGGAGGGGCAGTACTGAGGGAGCGCTGTACTGTCGGAGGGGCAGTACTGAGGGAGCGCCGCACTGTCGGAAGGGCAGTACTGAGGGAGCGCCGCACTGTCAGAGGGTCAGTACTGAGGGAGCGCCGCACTGTCGGAAGGGTAGTACTGAGGGAGCGCCGCACTGTCAGAGGGTCAGTACTGAGGGAGCGCCGCACTGTCGGAGGGGCAGTACTGAGGGAGCGCTGCATTGTCGGAGGTGTGGAAGTGTATTTTTAGTTGGATACAAAATGGCTTCTTGGACACAAAATGGCTTCCTAAGACACAGAATATAAAATCTAAAATGGCCTACACAATGTCTGTTAGAAAGATTTAGCCAATTGTTTATAGTTTCAACCTAATGAAGGAATTTCAGTTTGTAGACTGTTTTAATTGCCCCCAATAAATAACTTAGGGTTGTAGATCAAAGAAGTCTCTAAGGCCATGGTGTGAATCACTATCTCCCTTGAATTCTAGATGGTGTGGTGGGAGAAATCACACGTCCCCCCTTTGGAGGGATTTCTGCTGTTTTAAATCTTTATGACCTTTAGAAAGTCCTTTCATGTACAGTATACACAAATACTCTTTTAACTTGTTTTATAGGCATTATGCTGTCAATTAATGATTTATTACCATGTCATGTGATATAGGAAGCTTGTATTTCTTTGTGTGTATAAATCTCTAGCAGTTTTTGTATTTGCAGGGTGTCATCATAGCCGGATTTGACTATGGTTGCACCCTCCTTGCAGCAAGTAAAATAATAAACCTTCCTTTGACGATACTTTATGTTTAAAGAGTCTTACTCGGAAGTGGAAACTTCGACAGAGGGGCATAACTGAGGGAGCGCTGCACTGTCGGAGGGGCCGTCTTCCAGATGAGTTTGTTAAACAGAGGCCCTATCTGCTCTCTCTGGTGGACATAAAAGATCCCATGACACTAGATGCTCCTCTAACATCAGCCTGGTACTGGTCCCCCGGTCCCTCCAATCCACCTTTGATGGTCAATCTTTCAGCTACAACACTCACGTCCTCTGCAACTCCCTTGCTCGACCCCTCTGCTTTTGTGACCTCCCTTCCGGCTGCCACAAGCTCTTCGATTGGGCTTTTGCACCTCCAACCCCAAGAATGAATCGTTGAGCCCTTCAAGCCTCGGCCGAATTCGAGCCCGGTTCCAGATATTGAGCTCGGCGCCCTGTCGCATACTTACAGCACTCTCTCCGTCTTTCGCCAGGACTGGCTCCACTTTCTGCTCTTTGTCGTGCGTCTTGGCAGAGGGTTTGGCAGAGAACATGCTCATGATTCCCTTGGGCTGCGGTGGAGTGCTTTTAGGAGCCGGGGGAGGGTTGCCGTTCACGGTGGGCTTGCTGGTGCTCGACCCCTCGCTTGAACTCCGAGAGGGGTGCTGCACCGACTTCTGCAGATGAGCCATTTCCTCCGCTGACCGAGGAACAGCATCCACACATCGAATGGCGCTGTACCTGCGATGGGAAAGAGTTTCACAGTCCCTCAGTACACAGCGAGGTGACGGGAGAACGAGTTACAGGCTGCGATCTAATTCAGAAAGTCAACATACCTCTAACAAGTCTAAGGTGTTAGCCGTGGCTGAGAGTCAGAAGGCCGTGGGTTCAAGTCCCACGCCAGAGACTCAAACACAAAAATCTAGTGTAGTACTGAGGGAGCGCCGCACTGTCAGAGGGCCAGTACTGAGGGAGCGCCGCACTGTCGGAGGGCCAGTACTGAGGGAGCGCCGCACTGTCGGAGGGGCAGTACTGAGGGAGTGCTGCACTGTCGGAGGGCCAGTACTGAGGGAGCGCCGCACTGTCGGAGGGGCAGTACTGAGGGAGCGCCGCACTGTCGGAGGGGCAGTACTGAGGGAGTGCCGCACTGTCGGAGGGGCAGTACTGAGGGAGCGCCGCACTGTCGGAGGGGCAGTACTGAGGGAGCGCCGCACTGTCGGAGGGCCAGTACTGAGGGAGCGCCGCACTGTCGGAGGGGCAGTACTGAGGGAGTGCTGCACTGTCGGAGGGCCAGTACTGAGGGAGCGCCGCACTGTCGGAGGGGCAGTACTGAGGGAGCGCCGCACTGTCGGAGGGGCAGTACTGAGGGAACGCCGCACTGTCGGAGGGGCCGTCTTTTGAATGAGACGTTCAACCGAGGCACTGTCTCCCCTCTCAGGTGGATGTAAAAGATCCCATGGCCACTACTGGAAGAAGAACATGGGAGTTCTCCCCGGTGTCCTGGCCAATATTTATCCCTCAATCAACATCACTGAAACAGAATATCTGGTTATTATCTGGAGTGGGACTTGAACCCACAACCATCTGACTCAGAGGCAACGGTGCTACCCACTGACCACGGCTGACACAGCACTAAAACAGATTATCTGGTCATTTTCACATTGTTGTTTGTGGGATCTTGTGCGCAAATTGGCTTACATAGGATATACAGCACAGAAACAGGCCATTCGGCCCATGCCAGTGTTTATGCGTCACTCGAGCCTCCTCCCGTCTTTCCTCATCTAACTCTATCAACATAACCCTCTATTCCTGTCTCCCTCATATGTTTATCTAGCCTCCTGTTAAATGCATCTCTACTATTTACTTCAACCACTCCCTGTGGTAGCGAGTTCCACATTCTCACCACTCTCTGGGTAAAGAAGTTCCTTCTGAATTCCCTGTTTGATTTCTTGGTGACTATCTTATGTTGATGGCCTCTAGTTTTGCTCTTCCCCACAAGTGGAAACACTCTGTGTCTACTCTATCAAAACCTTTCATAATTTTTTAAAGACCTCTATTAGGTCACCCCTCAGCCTTCTCTTTTCCAAGAGAAAAGAGACCCAGCCTGTTCATCCTTTCCTGATAGGTATAACCTCGCATTTCTGGTAACGCTGCCGCGTTTCCTACATTACAACAGTGGCTACTCTTCAAATGTACCTCATTGGCACCGTGTCTAATTCCCCTCCAACATTGTTTGTGGGTGAACATTTCTGCTCATCAAGGCAATGGGAGCCAGTACAGAGAAGTGGAAAGTACGAGCCTCTTCATACTTCCCTAATAATCAATGTGCTTCAATAATTTTTGTTGGGTATCAAGGGATACAGAACCAAGGTGGGTAGATGGAGCTAAGATACAGATCAGCCATGATCTAACTGAATGGAGGAACAGGCTCGAGGGGTTGAATGGCCTCCTCCTGTTATTATGTTCCCAGCCTCGGGAGAACACCCGCTCTGCAGCACTTTGACACTTGAATTTGGCAGAGGTGCCACTTCAGGTTAAGACTGTCGATTTAAGACAGTTTTGTGCTGTGACCTTGCATCTGCTAAGAACTGGCTGTGAGGTTGGTGAACCTCAAGTAGGGACCTTACAGCCAGCGAAGGAGCGACCCTAGTATCAGCAGGGCTGGGTTCAAACACAGCTCTCCAATGGTCTCACCGGTTTCTTACATTTCCAGCCCCTTTGTAGGGGAATTTATAATGGGGAACAAAGAAATGGCAGACCAATTAAATACATATTTTGGTTCTGACTTCACAAAGGAGGACACAAATAACCTCCCAGAGATGTCGGGGAACATAGGGTCTAATGAGAGGGAGGAATTGAATGAAATCAGTATTTGTAGGGAAATGGTGTTAGGGAAATTGACGGGATTGAAGGCCGATAAATCCCCAGGGCCTGATAATCGACATCCTAGGGTACTTAAGGAAGTGGCCCTAGAAATAGTAGATGCATTGCTGGTCATCTTTCAAAATTCTATAGACTCTGGAACAATTCCCATGGATTGGAGGGTAGCTAATGTAACCCCACTATTTAAAAAAGGCAGTAGAGAAAAAACAGGAAATTATAGACCAGTAAGCCTGACATCGGTAGTGGGCAAGATGCTAGAGTCCATTATAAAAGATGTAATAGCAGAGCACTTGGAAAACAGTGACAGGATCGGACAAAGTCAACATGGATTTACAAAAGGTAAATCATGCCTGACTAATCTACTGGAATTTTTGAGGATGTAACTGGTAGAATAGATAAGGGAGAAACAGTGGATGTGGTGTATTTGGACTTTCAGAAGGCTTTCGATATGGTCCCACATAAGAGATTAGCGTGCAAAGTTAAAGCACATGGGATTGGGGGTAAGGTACTGATTTGGATAGAGAACTGGTTGGCAGACAGGAAGCAAAGAGTTGGAATAAACGGGTCTTTTTCCGAGTGGCAGGCAGTGACCAGTGGGGTACCGCAGGGATCGGTGCTAGGACCCCAGCTATTCACAATATATATTAACAATCTAGACGAGGGAACTAGATGTAATATCTCCAAGTTTGCAGACGACACAAAGCTGGGTGGGCGTGTGTGCTGTGAGGAGGATGCAGAGAAATTCCAGTATGATTTGGACAGGTTGGGTGATTGGGCAGATGCAGTATAATGTGGATAAATGCGAGGTTATCCACTTTGGTGGCAAAAACAGGAAGACAGATTATTATCTGAACGGCAATAGATTGGGAAAAGGGGAATGCAATGAGATCTGGGAGTCCTTGTGCACCAGTCGCTGAAGGTAAGCATGCAGGTGCAGCAGGCGGTTAAGAAGGCAAATGGTATGTTGGCCTTCATAGCGAGAGGATTCGAGTACAGGAGCAAGGATGTCTTGCTGCAGTTGTACAAGGCCTTGGTGAGACCACACCTTGAGTACTGTGTGCAGTTTTGGTCGCCTTATCTGAGGAAGGATGTTCTTGCCATGGAGGGAGTGCAGCGAAGATTTACCAGACTGATACCTGGGATGGCAGGAATGACGTATGAAGAGAGATTGGGTCGATTAGGCTTATATTCGCTAGAGTTTAGAAGAATGAGAGGGATCACATTGAAACTTTTAAAATTCTAACAGGACTAGATGCAGGAAGGATGTTCCCGATGGCCGGGGAGTCCAGAACCTGAGGTCACAGTCTAAGGATAAGGGGTAAGCCATTTAGGACTGAGATGAGGAGGAATTTCTTCACCCAGAGAGTGGTGAACCTGTGGAATTCTCTACCACAGAAGGCAGTTGAGGCCAATTCATTAAATATATTCAAGAAGGAGATAGATATATTTCCTAAGGCTAAAGGGATCAAGGGATATGGGGAGAAAGCAGGGACAGGGTACTGAATTTGGATGATCAGCCATGATCTCATTAAATGGCGGAGCAGGCTCGAGGGGCCGAATGGCCTACTCCTGCTCCTATCTTCTATGCCCCCCCCCCCACCCCTCGCATGAAGGCACAGACTCCTCTCAAGATTATAAAAAGAATATAGAGGCACTGGAGAAGGTGCAAAAAAAGATTTCCAACGATGATATCAGAACTGAGGTTATATCCATCAGGAAAGAATGAACAGGCTGGGGCTCTTTTCTCTCGAAAAAAGACTGAGGGCTGACCTGATAGAGGTCTTTAAAATTATGAAAGGGTTTGATAGGGTAGACGTAGAGAAGATGTTTCCACTTGCAGGCGAGACCAGAACTAGGTGCCATCAATATAAAATAGTCACGAATAAATCCAATAGGGGATTCAGGAGAAACTTCTTTACCCAGAGAGTGGTGAGAATGTGGAACTCGCTACCACAGGGAGTAGTTGAGGCGAGTAGCATAGAAGCATTTAAGGGGAAGCTAGATAAACACAAGAGGGAGAAAGAAATGGAAGGATATGCTGATAGAGTTCGATGAAGAGGAGTGGGAGGAAGTTCGTGTGGAGCACAATCACCAGCATGGACCAGTTGGGCCGAATGGCCTGCTTCTGTGCTGTAAATACTGTGCAACACACTTCCGCTCTCTGATAACTCGCTCCAGTAGCTATTTTGACACTGGGAGCTGGGGAACCCGTTACAAGCCTGCTCCGTACGCACTCACGATCCCCCCCCTCCCTCCCCACCCTGACCTGAGCTCAGCCAATAGTCAGCGGGGGAGCCCCAACCTCTGATGAAAACCGGTCACCGGGAGAAACTCGCATCAGAGAACCGCAGATCAGAGGTCGAGGCCTAAGACATCGCACAACGCCCCATTGAAGTATCGTTTTAGTTTCGGCCGAGCACTTACTTGCTGCTGCTCTGCAAGTTTTCCTTGATTGCTTCGTAATCAGTGTTGAAGAGGGGGCTGCTGTCCTTCAGCATTGCTTTCTGAATACTGTACACATGTACACTGGCGGTCACCAACATCTTCAGCTTCACTGCTGTGAACACACGAACGTTCAGAGAATTTTTGTTATTCATTCATGGAACGTGGGCGTCGCTGGCAAGGCCGGCATTTATTGCCCATCCCTAGTTGCCCTTGGGAAGGTGGTGGTGAGCCGCCTTCTTGAACTGCTGCAGTCTGTGTGGTAAGGTACTGCCACAGTGCTGTTAGGGAGGGAGTTTCCAGGATTTTGACCCAGCGACGATGAAGGAATGGTGATATATTTCCAAGTCAGGATGGTGTGTGACTTGGAGGGGAACTTGGAGGTGGTGGTGTTCCCATGCGTCTGCTGCCCTTGTCCTTCTAGGTGGTAGAGGTCGCGGGCTTGGGAGGTGCTACCGAAGAAGCCTTGGTGAGTTGCTGCAGTGCATCTTGTAGATGGTACACACTGCAGCCACGGTACGCCGGTGGTGGAGGGAGTGAATGTTTAAGGTGGTGGATGGGATGCCAATCAAGCAGATTGCTTTGTCCTGGATGGTGTCGAGCTTCTTGAGTGTTGTTGGAGCTGCACTCATCCAGGCAAGTGCAGAGTATTCCATCACACTGTGCCTTGTAGATGGTGGAAAGGCTTTGGGGAGTCAGGAGGTGAGACACTCGCCACAGCACCACAAATTACATCGGCGTCTCCCCCCTCCTCTGAAGCCGCAGTCCCTTGGCACCAATGTTCGCTGCAAGCTGCGCTTTGTTCTGTACGGCCTGTTTCTTTCAGTGCGCAGTGCCTTTAAATTTCTGCGCATGCGCGGTATTTACAACAAAGAAGCTGGTGAGCGGCCTGCGCAGGACCTTTCCCATTACTGTGCGGGCACAGCTTAAAGGGAACATTGCTTGGCACCTCACCATTCTGCACAATGCTAAGTGTCAGCAGGCTAATCGGCTGCGAGGGCGGCGTAGCTCGGCCCGTTCCCGCACTCATTCCAGCAGGAGGTCACTGGATAGCGATTAGGAGCGAGAACCCAGACTGATTTGGCCACCACGACCCCTTCCTAACACAACCAGAGATGAATTCACCGCACAGACCTGGGATTGAGCCTCGTACCGTCTGCTCTACAAGACTCATAGGAACAGGAGTAGGTCATTCGGCCCCTCTTAAATAAAAGATTAACAGAATAGTTTAGGAAGTTATACAGTCTCCCTGACCCCAACGAGAACACGTGACCAGGCATCCAAGACGGAGAAGTCCAATAGTCTGCCCTCCATCCAGCCGGACCCAAAAGCAAATCCCTCTCAATTAGCCACTCCCTCAAATATCTATCCAATCCTCACTTGAATTTTTAACCAGACACTCTGCCTCTAACGAAGAGTCCATTCCTCACCCTCGGCTAAACCATCTTTCCCCTCAAGTCCCCTGGTTCTAGAGCCTGTGACAATCTGAAACATATTATCAGGATTCAACGTATCTAATCTCTTAAAGATCCTGAATAATCTCTCCCCGAGCCTGCTCTTCTCCACAGTAATAACACAAGAACATAAGGAGCAGGAGTAGGCCCTTGAGCCTGCTCTGCCATTCCGTAAGATCATGGTCGATCTTTTACCTCAACTCCACTTTCCCAATCCCCATATCCCTTGATTCCCCTAGAGTCCAAAAATCTATCGATCTCTGTCTGGAATGGGGGGATTGTCCTATGAGGAGAGATTGAGTAGACTAGGCCTATATTCCCTAGAGTTTAGAAGAATGAGAGGTGATCTCATTGAAACGTATAAAATTCTTAAGGGGCTTGACAGGGTAGATGCTGAGAGGATGCTTCCCCTGGCTGGAGAGTCTAGAACCAGGGGTCTCAATCTCAGAATAAGGGGTCGGCCATTTAGGACTGAGATAAGGAGAAATTTCTTCACTCAGAGGGTTGTGAATCTTTGGAATTCTCTACCCCAGAGGGCTGTGGAAGCTCAGTTGTTGAGTATATTCAAGACAGAGATCGATAGATTTTTGGATACTAAGGGAACCAAGGGATATGGGGATAGTGCAGGAAGGTGGAGTTGAGGTAGAAGGAGCAGGCTTGAAGGGCCAAGTGGCTGACTCCTGCTCCTATTTCTTATGTTCTTACAAATATACTCAACGACTGTGCGCCCCCCCCCCCCCCCCCCATATACACAGCTAGGCAAAGATTCAGGCAGAGTGCACAGGCACGGTTAATATGGGCAAAATGCAGGTGTCTGCCCTTACCTTCCAGCTGATCTTCTCTCACCACCGCTACCTTGTGACACTGGAACAAAAGAGCACCGCAGTTAGCAGCAGGCCAGCCAGCACTTTCACATCCCCTACCCCACCCCGCCCCCCCCACCACCCTCTTACTTAGGAGAGTTCCACAGCCACCAGGCCGCCTCTTGGCACCTTACCCCAGGCAACCAAACCAGCTTAATGCAGCGTAGCTGGTTTCATGCTTCGTCGGCACGTCTAGTGGCTGCCGCTGGACAGCGATCAGGAATGAGATCTCGCCCTACCCAACGGTAGAGACCAACTGGAGCATGCAGTTCACGCTGCCCTGGCTGAGTTCAGGTAATGCAGTGCAGACCAAGGCTGGAACCCGGGACCTTCCCACTCTACGGCTCAGCACCACACCAGAGGTACGTGCACCCATCGAACTACCACAGGAGGGTTTTTAGACGGAAGAGATATGGATCAAATATGTTGTTGAAGCAACATCTATAAATTATTGTAAAGGGAATTGAATAACTGGTTGAAAATGAGGGAAATGGGGAGTGAGGGGGAGAGTGGGATTAGAATCATCGAAATTTACGGCACAGAAGGAGGCCATTCAGCCCATCTTGTCTGTGCTGGACGAAAATGAGCTCTCCAGCCTAATCCCACTTTTCAGCTCTTGGTCCGTAGCCCTGTAGGTTACGACACTTCAAATGCATATCCAAGTACTTTTTAAATGTGATGGGGGTTTCTGCCTCTACCTCCCTTTCAGGCAGTGAGTTCCAGACCCCCACCACCCTCTGGGTGAAAAAAATTCTCAACTCCCCTCTAATCCTTCTACCAATTACTTTAAATCTCTGCCCCCTGGTTATTGACCTCTTTGCTAAGGGAAGTAGGTCCTTCCTATCCACTCCATCTAGGCCCCTCAATTTTATACACCTCAATTAAGTCTTCCCTCAGCCTCCTTTGTTCCAAGGAAAACAACCCCAGCCTCTCCAATCTTTCCTCATAGCTAAAATTCTCCAGTCCTGGCAACATCCTCGTAAATCTCCTCTGTACCCTCTCTAGTGCGATCACATTTTTCCTGTAATGTGGTGACCAGAACTGTACGCAGTACTCTAGCTGTGGTCCAACTAGTGTTTTATACAGTTCTAGCATAACCTCTCTGCTCTTATATTCTATACCTCAGCTAATAAAGGAAAGTATCCTGTATGCCTTCTTAACCACCTCATCTACCTGTCCTGCTACCTTCAGGGATCTGTGGACATGCACTCCAAGGTCCCTCTGTTCCTCTACACTTCTCAGTATCCTAGATTAGACTGGGTGGGATATTAAAGGGTATGGGGAGTGAGCAGGAGACTGGGTGGGATATTAAAGGGTATGGGGAGTGAGCAGGAGACTGGGTGGGATATTAAAAGGTACGGGGAGTGAGGGGGGATTAGACTGGGTGGGATATTACAGGTATGGAGAGTGAGTAGGATATTAAAGGGTAGGGGGAGCGAGCAGGAGAGTGGAGTTAGACTAGGTGGGATATTAAAAGGTACGGGGAGTAAGGGGGGATTAGACTGGGTGGGATATTACAGGGTATGGAGAGTGAGTAGGATATTAAAGGGTAGGGGGAGCGAGCAGGAGAGTGGAGTTAGACTAGGTGGGATATTAAAAGGTACGGGGAGTGAGGGGGGATTAGACTGGGTGGGATATTACAGGGTAGGGGGAGTGAGTAGGAGACTGGGATTAGACTGGGTGGGATATTAAAGGGTACGGGGAGTGAGTAGGAGAGTGGGATTAGACTGGGCGGGATATTAAAGGGTACGGGGAGTGAGTAGGAGAGTGGGATTAGACTTGTTGGGTTAAATGGCCTATTTCTGTTCTAGAACATGAAGACGTGGTCCTGACAATTCCTGCTCTACAAGAGATTAGCTCTCGTCACTGACGATTCCAGACCCTGAATACAGCAGAGGACGTACCGAAGTCCCATCCTCAACCGCTTTCCCAGATATGAGATACGTCACGTGGAGCTGGGCTCCGGAATTTTCTTTCCTCTTTCGCTCCACATAGTAATAAAGCATCCTGGCAAACACACAGAAGAGAAAAAGGCTCAGTTAGAGGGACAAACCCCTTGTTGACAAACCCGATCTTTATATAAAATGGGTCTCTCCGCACAAGGCAATTTGGAGACATACAACCTGCATAATTTCAAGAGTAGTTCCTGGCTAAAATATCCATATAATCGTCTCGATGGGCTGCACGGAAACCTCACGGGGAACTTGAACTGTGTTGGTGATAGCCAAACAGCTGTGGGGCGTCCTGCACGTAGCGCTGACCGAACAGGCACTGCACTTGAAAGAAAATCTTCCGACCCCTCCCCCATAAGACTAGTCGTGTCTTACAGTTCCAGAAAGTCAGCATGGACAGTCTGTTAGACCATGAAAAGCATCACTCAAAGACTGACCCTGCCCTTGGCTAATGTCAGCCATGGCTCAGTGAGGGTCACTCTCGTCTCCGAGTTAGAAAGTTGTGGGTTCAAGTTCCACTCTGGAGATTTGAGCACAAACTCCAGGCTGACGCTCCCAGTGCAGAATTAAGGGAGTGCTGCACTGTTGGGAGGTGTCGTCTTTTGGATGAGACGTTAAACCGAGACCCCATCTGCCCTTTCAGGTGGACATAGAAGATCCCACGGCTACTATCCGATGAAGAGCAGGGGAGTTCCAATATTTATCCCTCAATCAACATCACTAAAAACAGATTATCTGGTCATTATCTCGTTGCTGTTTGTGGGATCTTGCTGTACACAAACTGGCTGTTGAGTTTCCTATATTACACCAGTGACTACACTTCAAAAAGTACTAATTGGCTGTAAAGCGCTTTGGGAGCGTCCTGAGGTCGTGAAAGGCGCTGTAGAAATACAAGTTTCTTCTTTCCTTTCAAGTGGTTATGCTTCATCTACGAGCCCAGGAAATGAGTGGTGGCAGGCTGTTTGACTATGACAGGCATCACCCAAAGCCTGATGCTGCCCACAGCTAATGTTCACACCTGCAGACCCTGCCCAGCAGGAGCCATTGGACAGCGATCAGGAGCAATAACCCAGGCTGATCTATTGCCCGATCTGTTCCCGGCCCGGGCTGCTAAGGCCAATTGCAGCACATTTTACTACATTAAAGGCGCTATATAAATGCAAGTTGTTGTTACAGCCTCAGATACACTACCGGTACAACCCAGAACGTTCCCTCATCCCTCCCCATTTTCTCCGCTCCTCTCAAGCAGACAGTGACTCACCTAGGGTGTCCCCCGTCCCGTCCCCTCCCGGGTATCCGACCCCAAGAGGCCGTTCTCTAGCCCATACTATTGAAGGTGGCGGGGGGGGGGGCATGGATGAGGATGATTCAGGCCTCCGTACTTACTGTTTCGCCTGGTTGACATGAATGCCCAGGAACTGGCTCAGCATCTTGTAGGTGACCTGGAGAACAAAATCTAAATGTATAAACAGATTCAGTGGCAAGACAGTCGAGAGAAAAAATTACATCACAGGAAAAGGCCACTTGGCTGTGAGACAGTGAGAAAGCGAGGAAGAGGAGGGAGAAGGGTGAGGAGAAATGTGGGGGAGGGGGAAATGAGATGGGGAGGAGGGGGGCTGAAGGAGGGAGAAGGGGGGGAGTGGGTGAAGGAGCGGGAGGAAGGAGGGAGAGAGACTGAAGGAGAGAGAGAGACTGAAGGAGGGGGAAGGAGAAAAAAAGATTTGCCCCTCCTCCCCCCCAGTTTATCATCTAATTCCCCCCCCCCCACCCCCCGGGTTTATCCCCACATCCGGGTTTATCCCCAAATCCCCCCCCCCCGGGTTTATCCCCACATCCCTCTCCCCTGCCCCCCCCCCCGGTTTATCCCCACATCCCTCATTCTCCCCGGGTCTATCCCCTCATTCCCCCCCCACTCCCTCCCCGGGTTTATCCCCTCATTTCCCTCCCCCTCCCTCCCCGGGTTTACCCTCTCCCTTCCGTGTCTCCCGGTTTATCCTCGTCTGCTCCCCCCCCCCCCCCCAGTTTATCCTCGTCTGCCCCCCCCCCGGGGTTGATCCTCGTTTCCCCCCCTCCCCGGGGTTGATCGTTTCCCCCCCTCCCCGGGTTGATCCTCGTCTCTCCCCCCCCCCGGGTTTATCCTCGTTCCCCCCCTCCCCGGGTTTATCCTCGTTTCACCCCCCTCCCCAGGTTTATCCTCGTTTCCCCCCCCCTCCCCGGGTTTATCCTCGTTCCCCCCCCCGGGTTGATCCTCGTTTCCCCCCCCTGGGTTTATCCTCGTTCTCCCCCCCCCCCCCCCCCGGGTTTATCCTCGTTCCCCCGGGTTTATCCTCGTCCACCCCCCCCCCCCCGCCCCCCCCCGGGTTTTTCCTCGTTTCCCCCCTCCCCGGGTTTATCCTCGTTTCCCCCCCCCTCCCCGGGTTTATCCTCGTTCCCCCCCTCCCCGGGTTGATCCTCGTTTCACCCCTCCCCGGGTTTATCCTCGTTGCCCCCCTCCCCGGGTTGATCCTCGTTCCCCGGGTTTATCCTCGTTCCCCCCCTCCCCGTGTTTTTCCTCGTTCCCCCCGGGTTGATCCTCGTTCTCCCCCCCCCCCCCCCCCCCTGCCCGGGTTTATCCTCGTTCCCCCCCCTCCCCGGGTTTATCCTCGTTTCCCACCCCCTCCCCGGGTTTATCCTCGTTTCCCCCCCCCCTCCCCGGGTTTATCCTCGTTTCCCCCCTCCCCGGGTTGATCCTCGTTCCCCCCGGGTTGATCCTCGTTCTCCCCCCCCCCCCCTGCCCGGGTTTATCCTCGTTCCCCCCCCCCCTCCCCGGGTTTATCCTCGTTTCCCACCCCCTCCCCGGGTTTATCCTCGTTTCCCCCCCCCTCCCCGGGTTTATCCTCGTTTCCCCCCTCCCCGGGTTTATCCTCGTCCCCCCCCCTCCCCGGGTTTATCCTCGTCCCCCCCCCTCCCCCGGGTTTATCCTCGTTCCCCCCCCCTCCCCGGGTTGATCCTCGTTCCCCGGGTTTATCCTCGTTCCCCCCTCCTCCCCGGGTTTATCCTCGTTTCCCCCCTCCCCGGATATATCCTCGTTCCCCCCCCTCCCCGGGTTGATCCTCGTTCCCCCCCCCTCCCCGGGTTTATCCTCGTTTCCCCCCCCCCTCCCCGGGTTTATCATGGTTTCCCCCCCTCCCCGGGTTGATCCTCGTTTCCCCCCCCCTCCCCGGGTTTATCCTCGTTCCCCCCTCCTCCCCGGGTTTATCCTCGTTTCCCCCCTCCCCGGATATATCCTCGTTCCCCCCCCTCCCCGGGTTGATCCTCGTTCCCCCCCCCCTCCCGGGTTTATCCTCGTTTCCCCCCCGCCCTCCCCGGGTTTATCATGGTTTCCCCTCCCCGGATCGTCCCCCCTCCCCGGGTTTATCCTCGTTTCCCCCCCCGCCCTCCCCGGGTTTATCATGGTTTCCCCCCTCCCCGGGTTGATCCTCGTTTCCCCCCCCTCCCCGGGTTTATCCTCGTTTCCCCCCTCCCCGGGTTGATCCTCGTTCCCCGGGTTTATCCACGTTCCCCCCCTCCCCGTGTTGATCCTCGTTCTCCACCCCCCCCCCCTCCCCGGGTTTATCCTCATTTCCCCCCATCCCCGGGTTGATCCTCGTTCCCCCCCCCCGCCCCGGGTTTATCCTCGTTCCCCCCCCCTCCCCGGGTTTATCCTCGTTCCCCCCCCCTCCCCGGGTTTATCCTCGTTTCCCCCCCCTCCCCGGGTTTATCCTCGTTTCCCCCCCCTCCCCGGGTTGATCCTCGTTCCCCCCCCTCCCCGGGTTGATCCTCGTTCCCCCCCCTCCCCGGGTTGATCCTCGTTCCCCGGGTTGATCCTCGTTCCCCCCCCCCTCCCCGGGTTTATCCTCGTTCCCCTCCCCCTCCCCGGGTTTATCCTCGTTTCCCCCCCCCCCCCTCCCCGGGTTTATCCTCGTTTCCCCCCCCCCCCCTCCCCGGGTTTATCCTCGTTCCCTCCCCCTCCCCGGGTTTATCCTCGTTTCCCCCCCCCCCCCCCCTCCCCGGGTTTATCCTCGTTTCCCCCCCCCCCCCGGGTTTATCCTCGTTCCCCCCCCCCCCCCCTCCCCGGGTTTATCCTCGTTCCCCCCCCCCCCCCTCCCCGGGTTTATCCTCGTTTCCCCCCCCTCCCCGGGTTGATCCTCGTTCCCCTCCCCGGGTTGATCCTCGTTCCCCGGGTTTATCCTCGTTCCCCCCTCCTCCCCGGGTTGATCCTCGTTCCCCGGGTTTATCCTCGTTTCCCCCCCCTCCCCGGGTTTATCCTCGTTCCCCCCTCCTCCCCGGGTTTATCCTCGTTCCCCCCTCCTCCCCGGGTTTATCCTCGTTCCCCCCTCCTCCCCGGGTTTATCCTCGTTCCCCCCTCCTCCCCGGGTTTATCCTCGTTCCCCCCTCCTCCCCGGGTTTATCCTCGTTCCCCCCTCCTCCCCGGGTTTATCCTCGTTCCCCCCTCCTCCCCGGGTTTATCCTCGTTCTCCCCGGGTTTATCCTCTCAGTTTTCCCCCTTTCCCGGGGTTTCTCTCACGATCCGGTTCTCGTCCGCCACCAGCTCCTCGATGTTGTCCGCCGCCAGCTCGAGTTCCTCCATGGCGCCAAACCGGAGCCCGCGGGGGGGTCAGGGGTCACCCACAGGAGGGGGCGGGGCCAGTCCGTCACCCTTGGCAACCGGGCCGAGCACTCTCAACCAGGCCTCCCAGCCCCCCCCCAACAAAAATCAATCTGTGTTTGCTAACGGAGGCGGAAAAAAAGAATCGACATAAAGGAAAATAATTATGTAAAAAAATTATGTTTAAATTGGGAAAGGGGGTAAAGGTTGATAAGATGGCGGCGCCCAAGGTTCACTGAGGAGGCAACAGGCAGGTTTAGTTCTAATTTCACTTGATTTTTTTCTTTTCTCTTCTGGTTTATGCTAATATACTGAAGGATAACAGATCAGGTATTGAGTTTCATAAACTAATCAACGTTAAGGTTTGATAATGGTTGGCAGGGCAGCCCAGAACCTCACTGGAGTTACTGTCATTCGGATGGGTCGCAGGTTGGTTGACATGTTTGTGGAAAGGGTTGTCCGCCCGTGAGAAAGTGGAGGGTGGGGGCTTTTGTAGTGATTGTTTTTTTTTACAACTGAGTGGTTTTCTATGCCACTTCAGAGGGCATTCCACATAAGGAAAGAACTTGCATTTCTCCAGCGCCTTTCGCGACCTCGGGACATCCCAAAGCGCTTTACAGCCAATGAAGTGCTTTTTGAAGTGTGGTCACTGTTGTAATGTAGGAAACGCAGCAGCCAATTTGTGCACAGCAAGCTCCCACAAACAGCAATGTGCGGCCTGGAGGAGTCCGTTTTCCACATTTACGTTGAATGTGAGAGGTTGCAGCCCCTCTTTTTTTATTTGAAGGGGCTGCTCCTCGATTTTTGGCTACACTTCAGTCCCACGCTCCTGATCTTTGGTCACCCGGTGCGGAGGGGAGCGGGTAGATCGGAGGACCTCCTCGTAGGATTGCTCCTGGGCCTGGCGAAAATAGCCATAAACAGGTCCAGGCAGCGGGCGGTCGAGGGGGTCGTTCGGCCCGATTGCCTGCCTCTCTTCCGCAGCTATGTTCGCGCCCGGGTGGCGCTGGAGATGGAGCACGTGGTGTCCGCCGGCACGCTTGAGGCCTTCCGCAACCGGTGGGCGCCGCGGGGACTGGAGTGCATCATCACCCCGGCCAATGCAATTTTAATTTAATTTGTTAAGTATTATATAAAGTTTTATTAATTTACAGTCGATTTGTTTAAACACACCAAAAGAGAACAAATAGCAATGTGATAATGACCAGATAATCTGTTTTTAGTGATGTTGGTTGAGGGATAAATATGGGCACCAGGGATAACTCCCCTGCTCTTTGAAATAGTCCCCGTGCGATCTTTTACGAGGGCAGATGTTTAACGTCTCATCCGAAAGACGGCACCTCTGACAGTGCGGCAGTCCCTCAGTACTGGCCCTCCGGCAGTGCGGCGCTCCCTCAGTACTGGCCCTCAAAGAGCGCCGCACTGTTGAAGTAATGGCTCTGGTGTGTCAGCCTGGATTATAGAGTGGAACTTGAACCCACAACCATCTGACTGTGGGACGGGAGCCGTGTTTAAACAGACTAAGTAGAGGTGGCAGGTTCCCTTCTGTGAAGGTCATTAGTGAACCAGTTGGGTTCTTAACGACACTCCGGCAGCTTTCATGGTCATTTTATCTGGTGTCTGTCCACAAATCATCAGATTCATTGAATGCAATATTGCAATGTGCCATGGTGGGATTTGAACTCACAATATCTTAGGTTGCTAGTTCAAAAACTTGTATTTATATAGTGCCTTTAACGTAGGAAAACGTCCCAAGGCGCTTCACAGCAGCGTTATAAAACAAAATTTGACACTGAGCCAGATAAGAAGATATTAGGGCAGATGACCAAAAGCTTGGTTATAGAGGTAGGTTTTAAGGAGCATCTTAAAGGAAGAGAGAGAGCCGGAGAGGTTTAGGGAGGGAATTCCAGAGCTCGGGGCCCAGGCAGCTGAAGGCACGGCCGCCAATGGTGGAACGATTAAAATCGGGGATGCTCAAGAGGCCAGAATTAGAGGAGCGCCGTTATCTCGGGGGGGTTGTGGGGCTGGAGGAGGTTACGGAGATAGGAAGGGGCGAGGCCATGGAGGGATTTGAAAACAAGGATGAGAATTTTAAAATCGAGGCGTTGCTGGACCGGGAGCCAGTGTAGGTCAGCGAGCACAGGGAGTGATGGGCGAACGGGACTTGGTGCGAGTTAGGGCACGGGCAGCAGAGTTTTGGATGACATCAAGTTTACGGAGGGTAGAACGTGGGAAGCCAGCCAGGAGTGCGTGGGAATAGTCAAGTCTGGAGGTAACAAAGTCTTGGATGAGGGTTTCAGCAGCAGATGAGCTGAGGCGGGGCGGAGTCAGGCGATGCTACGGAGGTGGAAATAGGCGGTCTTTGTGATGGCGCGGTTATGTGGTCGGAAGCTCATCTCGGGGACAAATATGACACCAAGGTTGTGAACAGTTCAGAACCAGAATCACTGCACTACTGGATAACAAACCCACTGATAATTGATAGATCTGTAACTAGTTATATAGAAGCAGGTCTGAAACCGGTTGAACGAATCCTGATTTGATTCTTTTATCTCCTTTCCCAGACCCATGGGATGAGCGAAGCTGAGCTCCTTTACTTCGTAAACTGCCTAGGCGTGGTGGTCTTTCTGCTTGCTGTTCTCCACCACTGGGTCGATGTAGTGCACACTGGATCCCCAGCCTTCACTCAAAATTTCTATGACGCCAGGCCGAACAGAAGCTTTCACAGTCAGTGCCGGAGGAAGGTGTACACACGGATGTCTGAATTCACGGAGTGAGCGAGCATCACGATCAGAGACTCGGAACGTCTCAGGACACATCCGACGTTGAAACAACCACAATCCGTGACATGCCCAGAACACGTCAGTTAAAACAAACCTGCACGGAACAGCTAGCACAGGGACAGTTTGTTCAAAGGACTGACTGGAGTCTGCCATTACACTGACAAACAACGGATGAAGTGTTACACACTTATTCTTTCAGCCCCAGTCCAGAACCTGTGTACGTAATTCAGGGTGCTACTCCAGTGCAGTACCAAGAGAGTGCTGCACTGTTCGAGGAGCCGTCCTTCGGAAGAAACAGCCTCATATGCCTGTCCCAGTGGCTAACGTTCCTTCCGCAGCCAATATCACTTAAGAAGACATTTTAACTGGTCATGCCTCTCATTGCTGTTTGTGGGATCTTGCTTTGTGCAAAATAATTGCTGTGTTCGCCTAAATTGCTAACGAGGACTACACTTCAAATTTTGCACGGAGCCCTTTGAAACATTTCTGAGGGACGTGATAGGGTGCTATATCAATACAATTTCTTTCTTTTCATGAGAAGCTCATCAAACCAGATTCAGAGACAACTCAGTCGCTTTGTCTTCCGCATTTCATCAATTTTTATATAAAACGAACCGAGAACAAAATGCAGGATAGTACAAAGGAGATATAAACTGTGGGAGCAGAGAATAATCGTGCAGTTTGGTCCCTCTAGAATACAAAGTTTTCTGACCGCTCATTCAGATTCTGCTGGCCCTGCTGCGACAACTGCCCTCTTCCTCTTCCTCCTGCGTCCAGTGGCTTGGATCTGTTCCGGATCCGTCACGATCTGAGAGCGGGAGAAGGCAACGATCCACCGTGAGTTTTCTGCTTCTCGGGATCTTGTCGCGCCCCAATCAGACTGTCCTCAATTAAATCTCGCTCAGCTGCTGGCAAATTGAAAGGGACGGATAGTTTAGAGATCAACCAATTCGTTTTTTTTCTTTGAGGGTTAGAAGTTATTGTCCTGGTCAATATTTATCCCTCAACCAACATCACCAAAACAGATGATCTGGTCATTATCACATTGCTGTTTGTGGGAGCTTGCTGTGCACAAATTGGCTGCCACATTTCCTACATTGCAACAGTGACTACACTTCAAAAAGTACTTCATTGGCTGTAAAGCGCTTTGGGACGTCCTGAGGCCGTGAAAGGCGCTAAGTAAACGCAAGTTCTTTCCTTCTTATTCTCTACACCCTGCAGTCTGGGTTCGCTGCCATGACTGTTTTGAAGCCTGTGATCGAAGTGGTGAACCTGGGCAGGATTTCTTATGCAAACGCGCTGCGAGTGCAGCGGAGCTTCATCCGGCGCCACCTTGACGCCCTGTCCCAGCTGCCCACCGCCGAGCCGCTGGTCAACGCGCTGCTCCTGTGCGAGCACACTCCCGTTTACACCGTCGGGATCAGGACGGCGCGCTATCCGACCGAGGAGGAGGAGCGATTGAAGCGGTTGGGGGCGGAGTTCCACCGGGCGGACCGAGGCGGGCTGATCACCTTCCACGGCCCCGGCCAGCTGGTGTGCTACCCCATCCTCAACCTGGCCCACTTCAGGAAGAGCGTGCGGTGGTACGTGGGCGAGCTGGAGAAGACCGCCATCCGGCTGTGCAGCAGGTTTGGCATCAATGCAGAGACGTCACCTGACACTGGCGTGTGGGTTGGGGACAACAAAATCTGTGCTATTGGTAAGCGATGTCGTCGTCTCTCTGGAGGAGGTGGAGGAAATCTCTGACCAGGGCCCACTTTAGAGGGAGGTCTGGTGCTCTCTAGAGTTCAGAAGAATGAAGATTCTGAGGGGGCTTGACAGGGTAGATGCTGAGAGATTGTTTCCCCCTGGCTGGAGAGTCTAGAACTAGGGGGCATAGTCTCAGGATAAGGGGTCAGCCATTTAAGACTGAGATGAGGCGGAATTTCTTCACTCAGAGGGTTGTGAATCTTTGGAATTCTCTACCCCAAAGGGCTGTGGCTGCTGAGTCATTGAGTATATTCAAGGCTGAGACAGATAGATTTTTGGACTCCAGGGGAATCAAGGGATATGGGTATCGGGCGGGAAAGTGGAGTTGAGGTTGAAGATCAGCCATGATCTTATTGAATGGCAGAGCAGGCTCGAGGGGGCGAATGGCTGACTCCTGCTCCTAATTCTTATGTTCTTACGTACATGGACTTTAAGAAGGCGCTTGATAAGGTGCCTCACGAGAGGCTTGTTCCAAACATTGAGGCAGACGGTGTAAGAGGTAATGTAGCAGCACGGATAGAAAGCTGGTTGACGGACTGGAAACAAAAGGTTAGGGTAACATACAAGCATAGGAATTGCTAGATGAAAATAGACCATGGTCGGTCTAGTTCACCTTCTCCTATCCCGGTAGTCGATGATACAACGATAATGGAGTTGTTCAGTAATCACAGCAATCAATCTCTATCAATGAGTCTACAACAGATCAAGGCATGAGGCGAGGAAAACCCCCAGTGATGGAGAGCTTTGGGGAAAAAGTCACATAGGAACAGGAGGAGGCCATTCAGCCCCTCGAGCCTCCTCCGCCATTCAATGAGGTCATGGCTACTCTGTATCTTAACTCCATCCCCCCTTTCTTGGCTCCATATCCTTTTATAACCCTTGCCTAGCATAAATCCAATCGCTCTCAGATTTAAAGTTATTAAAGTCACCTGTTCCTCCCTATGTTAGGGTAAAATAGGAACAGGAGGAGCCATTCAGCCCCTCGAGCCTGTTCGGCAGGGCTGTTGCTCAGGGTGGAAGTGATGTACCCCTGGGGCCACTGCTGGGTTCACTTATGTTCTATATGTAAATATAGATGAGTTGGGTGGTGTAGGGAAAACAATCTTTAAGTTTGCAGATGACACAAACGGTGGAGGCTTGGCCCACATTGAGAAGACTTCAGGAACACAGAGATAGGTGAATGGAATGGGCAGAGGCAAATTAATGTGGATAAAAGCGAGCTAATATATTTTGGGAGGGAATAAATTGGATTGGGAGTATACACCATGGAAAGACACTGAAGGCTGTGGATGGACAGAGAGATCTCGAGGTTCAAATACATCATTCCCTGAACATTGCAATTGGGGGAGAGAAAACCATTGCAAATAAAGGCCAAACAGCATTTTGAGTTTTATAGAGTTTGGGTGTTTGATAGGACAGTGTAGAGGGAGCTTTACTCTGTATCTAACCCGTGCTGTACCTGCCCCGGGAGTGTTCGATGGGACAGTGTAGAGGGAGCTCTACTCTGTATCTAACCTGTGCTGTACCTGCCCTGGGAGTGTTTGATGGGACAGTGTAGAGGGAGCTTTACTCTGTATCTAACCCGTGCTGTACCTACCCTGGGAGTGTTTGATGGGACAGTGTAGAGGGAGCTCTACTCTGTATCTAACCTGTGCTGTACCTGCCCTGGGAGTGTTTGATGGGACAGTGTAGAGGGAGCTTTACTCTGTATCTAACCCGTGCTGTACCTGCCCTGGGAGTGTTTGATGGGACAGTGTAGAGGGAGCTTTACTCTGTATCTAACCCGTGCTGTACCTGCCCTGGGAGTGTTTGATGGGACAGTGTAGAGGGAGCTTTACTCTGTATCTAACCCATGCTGTACCTGCCCTGGGAGTGTTTGATGGGATAGTGTAGAGGGAGCTTTACTCTGTATCTAACCTGTGCTGTACCTGCCCTGAGAGTGTTTGATGGGGCAGTGTAGAGGGAGCTTTACTCTGTGTCTAACCCATGAGGTGTGGGTGCTAGGAGTTTACACCGTCCCCCTCTTCTCTTCTCCTACTCTGTACAGCCCTGAAGGTCCCAGTTTTAATCTGCTGATCTGTGCTGTGTTGGGCGGTCTGCGCTCGAGTGGTACTGAAGGTGCTAAGTTGGCCTTGACACTCAGTAACTCTGAGGGCAGGAACTGGACCGGGTTGCCTCTCCTGATCGTTTACCAGTGAGCCCTGCTTGATCGAGCACTTGTGTAGCTGTTGAGTGAGGACAGAATTGCGACGCATTCCATGGTCAAATATCTTTGCGATACTGTCTAGTGTAGTCCATGAAGAATGGGCACTCGGGTGAGGTGCTGGACATGACATGTGGAGCCTGAACCCCAGTAAGAGTCAGGAGTGTTCAGGATTAGCGGGGGTGACAGCTGGAGTAGGAGGGGGTGAATCAAATGTCCCCTTGGAGGTTGAAAGTTTGCAGTCTGAACTTTTAATCCCTCTCTCTCTCTCACTTTTCAGGGATTCATTGCGGCAGATACATCACCTCTCACGGACTAGCGCTGAACTGCAACACCGACCTCCTCTGGTTCTCATACATCACTCCCTGCGGCATCGAGGGGAAAGGGGTCACGTCCCTGAGCCGAGTGCTGAAGAGGGAGGTGACCGTCTCTGAGGCTGTGGAGCCGTTCCTGGAGACCTTCGCGGAGCAGTTCAACTGCACGCTGAAGCGTTAGAAACTAACCGTCCCCTGGCTGGTCACCCGCCCAAATCGCTACCCAGCCAACTGGCCGTCCTGCTGGGCAGAGGCAGGAAGGCGTGGGCCTTGTATACAGCCCAACGTGTCCGGGACGTTGGATCTGTATCACCAGAATCCATGGAACAAGAACCTGAGGTTATTGGGGGGGGGGGGGTTTAAAAAAGGAATTAAATGACTCGTGGGGAATTACGCAGCCCGGTGTGGTACTGAACCAGGCAGAGCAGGAGGTGCCCCAGTTTCAATCCCTGGTCTGTGCTGGTCTGAGTCAGAGCAGCAGGAGATATATTCGAATTGGTGCGTGAAGGGGAGATATATTGGTCTGCATTTTATTTTATTCATTCATAGGATGTGGTCCTCGCTGGCAAGGCCAGCATTTATTGCCTATCCTTAGTTGCCCTTGAGAAGGTGGTGGTGAGCCGCCTTCTTGAACCGCTGCAGTCCATGTGGTGAAGGTACTCCCACAGTGCTGGTAGGGAAGGAGTTCCAGGATTTTGACCCAGCGACGATGAAGGAATGGCGATATACTTCCAAGTCAGGATGATGTGTGACTTGGAGGTGGTGGTGTTCCCATGCGCCTGCTGCCCTTGTCCTTCTAGGTGGAAGAGGTCGCGGGTTTGGGAGGTGCTGTCGAAGAAGCCTTGGCGAGTTGCTGCAGTGCATCTTGTAGATGGTACACACTGCAGCCACGGTACGCCAGTGGTGGAGGGAGTGAATGTTTAAGGTGGTGGATGGGTTGCCAATCAAGCGGGCTGCTTTGTCCTGGATGGTGTCGAGCTTCTTGAGTGTTGTTGGAGCTGCACTCATCCAGGCAAGTGGGGAGTATTCCATCACACTCCTTACTTGTGCCTTTGTAGAGTCAGGAAGTGAGACACTCGCCGCAGAATACCCAGCCTCTGACCTGCTCTAGCAGCATCGAGGAAGCCCTGCTGTGTGCAACTCTGTGAGTGTTAGAGGGGGTGGAAAAAGAGGACTGTGCTGTACATAGTGGTCGAGTACCCAATTGAGACTCATTGTCTAGGCCCGTACGTGTAGAATGTTAACTTGTGTAAGGTGGATCCGTGTCCCGCACGAACCATCGCCCTCGGGAGGGGAGAATGAGAGGCATTCTCGTTCTCCAGGAAAAAAATTAAATCTTGCCTGCAATTAAATAGAGATCTCCAGAAAGTATTTTTTTTTGTGTTTATATTGTCGGGTTAACAGTGGGTCTCACAATCAATGTTCCCTTTAAGCTGTGCGGCCGCGCCACACTCTGGAGTTCCCGTGCACCCAAAAAAGATTAAAGGGAACATTGCTCACAATTGCATGTCTCCCATCCTGTGTGCTCACATTCCATATAGGCTGACTTTATTATTCTCTTTTAATTGTTTTGTGTTTTCTGCTGGGACGAATGATGACCCTTGACCTTTCGTTGAGATTATAATAGTTTGACATTTAGTTCTGAAAAATATTTTTAAATTATACAACCTGTCCTCATTTTTAGATAATACTTTGACAAAACGTAGTGCGACGGTGGAAGCAGAGCTGGTTTCGGCAGAGGAGTTTCTCTGCAGTACAGGCTGAGGCGCTGCAGCATCACCACTGGCGGGCGGATGTAATTACCGTGACGTGTTTACATAGGCAGTTTCCATTATGATGCACATGTAGGAATTTATAATAGAAAAAGTCGCAAACATGCGAAGGAGTTCAAATTGCAGTGCCTATCTCTCTAACCCTGGCAACCTGGCCCACGAAGCCCAAGCATCTCTCCGTTCTATTTATCCATTTCTCACTGACTACTTTGTCCTGTTTCATCGAAATTTACGGCACAGAAGGAGGCCATTCAGCTCATCGTGTCTGTGCCGGCTGAAAAAGAGCGATCCAGTCTAATCCCACTTTCCAGCTCTTGGTCCGTAGCCCTGTAGGTTCCGGCACTTCAAGTGCATATCCAAGTATTTTTTAAATGTGATGAGGGTTTCTGCCTCTACCACCCTTTCAGGCAGTGAGTTCCAGACCCCCACCACCCTCTGGGTGAAAAAAGTTCTCCTCAACTCCCCTCTAATCCTTCTACCAATTACTTTAAATTTATGCCCCCTGGTTATTGACCTCTCTGCTAAGGGAAATAGGTCCTTCCTACCCACTCTATCTCGGCCCCTCATAATTTTATACACCTCAATTAAATCTTCCCTCAGCCTCCTCTGTTCCAAGGAAAACATCCCCTGCCAATCCAATCTTTCCTCATAGCTAAAATTCTCCAGTCCTGGCAACATCCTTGTAAATCTCTTCTGTACCCTGTTTGTTTTGTGGACCTGGAGGTTCGGAGAGGGCGGTTCCAAACACTATTGCCTCTTCGGTGGGTAATTACTAAATCAGAAGACCGCGATCTGTCTGTGTCAGCAGTTTGAGGTATCTGCAAATTAAAGGGAGTGTGGCTTTAAACTTTATACACTGTAGTACCATGTAAGTGCCAGAGGATGGCAGTGAATGACCACATTGCACACTGAATTGTGGATCGTTGCAATCCTAGAATGATACAGCACAGAAGGAGGCCATTCAGTCCATTGTGCCTATGCCAGCTCTCTGAAAGAGCTCTCCAATTAGTTCCACTCCACTGCTCTTTCCAGCCCTGCAATTTTCTTTTCTCTTCAAGTATTTATCCAATTCCCTTTTGAAAGTTATTGAATCTGCTTCCACCGCCCTTTCAGGCAGTGCATTCCAGATCACAACAACTCGCTGTGTTAAAAAAAAAAGTTTCCTCATGTCGCCTCTGGTTCTTTTGCTAATCACCTTAAATCTGTGTCCTCTGGTTACCAACCCTTCAGCCACTGCAAACAGTTTCTCCTTATTTACTCTATCAAAACCCTGCCTCTTAAATTTTTCTGCTCGAAGAACCTCAGCTTCAGCCACTGGATACAGTTTCTCCTTATTTACTCTATCAAAACCCTGTCTCCTCTTAAATTTTTCTGCTCTAAGAACAACCTCAGCTTCTCCACATAACTGAAGTCCCTCATTCCTGGTATCATTCTAGTAAATCTCATCTGCACCCTTTCCAAGGCCTTGACCTCCTTCCTGAAGTGTGTTGCCCTATGGACAAGCCCTGCGAATACACAGGATCTGCTCAGACGAGGAGGAACGCGATGGACACCTACGGACACTGAAAGACGCCCTCGTAAGAACGGGATATGACGCTCGACTCGTCGATCGACAGTTCCGACGGGCCACAGCGAAAAACCGCATAGACCTCCTCAGAAGACGAACACGGGACACAACCAACAGAGTACCCTACGTCGTCCAGTACTTCCCCGGAGCGGAAAAACTACGCCATGTTCTTCGCAGCCTTCAACATGTCATCGATGACGACGAACACCTTGCTAAGGCCATCCCCACGCCTCCACTACTCGCCTTCAAGCAGCCGCCTAACCTCAAAAGTACCATCGTTCGCAGCAGATTACCCATCTTTCAGGAGAACAGCAACCACGACACCACACAACCCTGCCACGGCAACCTCTGCAAGACATGCCAAATCATGGACACAGATACCATCATCACACGTGAGGACACTACCCACCAGGTACACGGTACATACTCATGTGACTCGGCCAACGTTGTCTACCTGATACGTTGCAGTAAAGGATGCTCCAGAGCATGGTACATCGGCGAGACCATGCAGACACTGAGACAACGTATGAACGGACACCGTGCAACAATCGCCAGGCAGGAGGGTTGCCTCCCAGTCGGGGAACACTTCAGCAGCCAGGGGCATTCAGCCTCGGATCTGCGGGTAAGCGTTCTCCAAGGCGGCCTTCGGGATACACGACAGCGCAAAATCATAGAGCAGAAACTGATAGCCAAGTTCCGCACTCATGAGGATGGCCTCAATCGCGATATCGGGTTCATGTCACGATACAGAACATGACTTGACATCATGGCCGGTCTTTCCAGGTGTTTTTTTTTAAAAAGACTAACACAAGAACCAACACAAATTGACAGGATATGCAGCCAGCAGGTGTTTTGACACGTTGGACCCCCTGGGACACATCTCATTGTCTTGGCTGTGCTCTTAGTGTGTCTTTGATGTAGGGAAAGATTTGAATAGATTTTGTCTGTGTTTATATTGTGAATTCTGGGAGATTCTCTCACTGCTACCCTACCTGAGGAAGGAGCGAACCGCTCCAAAAGCTTATAAAATTAAATAAATCTGTTGGACTATAACCTGGTGTTGTGCGACTTCTCATTTTTGCCCAGAATGGACACAATACTCCAGCTGAGGCCTAACTAGTGTATTTTTTTTTTAAAAAGGTTAACATAACTTCTTTGCTTTTGTACTCTGTTCCTCTATTAATAAAGCCAAGAATCCTGTATTCTTTCTTAACAACCTTCTCAACTTGTCCTGCCACTTTCAAAGATTTGTGTACATACACCCCCAGGTCTCTCTATTCCTGCACCCCCTTTAAAATTATACCATTTAGTTCATATTGTCTCTCCTCATTCTTCCTCCCAAAATGTATCACTTCACACTTCTCTAGATTAAATTTCATCTGCCATGTGTCTTCCCATTTCACCAGTCTGTCTATGTCCTCCTGAAGTCTGTTACTATCTTCTGCCACCCTTTCAGGGAGTGAGTTCCCTTGGGAACACCACTGCATACCTCCCTCCAGTCTGAATAACAACTGTTCACCACTACTCTCTGCTTTCTGTCCCTTAGCCAATTTTGTATCCACAGTGGCACTGTCCCTTTAATCCCATGGGCTTCAATTTTGCTAACAAGTCTATTATGCAGTACAATAGCAAAATACTGCGGATGCTGGAAATCTGAGATAACAACAGAAAATGCTGGAAACACACAGCAGGCCAGGCAGCATCCGTGGAGAGAGTCTATTATGCGGTACTTTGTCAAACGCCTTTTGAAAGTCCATAAACACATCAACCGCACTACCCTCATCGACCCTCTCTGTTACTTCATCAAAGAACTCGATCGAGTTAGTCAAACACAATTTGCCTTTAACAAATCCGTGCTGACTTTCATGTATTCGCCCATACTCTTCCAAATGCCAATTAATTTTGTCCTGGATTATTAAAGTTTCCCCACCACCGACGTTCGGTTGACTGGCCTGTAGTTGCCTGTTTTTTTTTAACCTGGGTGTAACATTTGCACTCCTCCAGTCTTCTGGTACCACCCCATATCTAAGGAGGATTGGAACATAACATAAGAATTAGGAGCAGGAGTCGGCCATACGGCCCCTCGAGCCTGCTCCACCATTCAATAAGATCATGGTTGATCTTCGACCTCAACTCCACTTTCCCGCCCGATCCCCATATCCCTTGATTCCCCTAGAGTCAAAAGTCTATCGATCTCAGCCTTGAATATACTCAACGACTCAGCATACACAGCCCTTTGGGGTAGAGAATTCCAAAGATTCACCACCCTCTGAGTGAAGAAATTCCCCCTCATCTCAGTCTTAAATGGCCAACCTCTTATCCTGAGACTATGCCCCCTAGTTCGAGACTCTTCAGCCAGGGGAAACAACCTCTCAGCATCTACCCTGTCAATCCCCTTCAGAATTTTATATGTTTCAATGAGAATTTTATATGTTTCATTCTTGTAAACTCCAGAGAATATAGGCTCATTCTACTCAATCTCTCCTCATAGGACAGCCCTCTCACAACAGTGACTCCACTTCAAAAGTACTTCATTGGCTATAAAGCGCTTTGAGACGTCCGGTGGTCGTGAAAGGTGCTATATAAATGCAAGTCTTTCTTTCTCATCCCAGGAATCAATCTAGTGAACATTCGTTGCACCGCCTCTAAGGCAAGAATATCCTTCCTCAGATAAGGAGACCAAAACTGTGCACAGTACTCCAGGTGTGGTCTCACCAAAGCCCTGTACAATTGTAGTAAGACTTCCTTACTCTTGTGCTCTAAACCCCTTGCAATAAAGGCCAAGATGCCATTTGCCTTCCTAATTTCTTGTTGTACCTTTATGCTAACTTTCCTGTATGAGGACACCAAATCTCTCTGAAGACTAACATTTAATAGTTTCTCACCATTTAAAAAATATTCTGTTTTTCTATTCTTCCTACCAAAGTGAATAACCTCACATTTCCCCACATTATACTCCATATGCCATCTTATTGCCCACTCACTTAACCTGTCTATATCCCTTTGCAGGCTCTGTGTCCTCCTCACAGCTTACTATCCCAAACTTGTGGCCAGAGCCTCCGCAATTTCCGTCATTCCCTCAGTAACCTAGGATACATCCCATCCGGACCAGGTGATTTTTCTACTTTGCGGGCCGCCAACCTTTTCAGTACCCCCTCTTTATCTATTTTTATCCTATCCAATATCGCTACTCCCTCCTCCTTTACTGCTACATTGGCAGCATCCACTTGGTTGGTTAGTATCGCAACTATTCCCTCTTACCCTGTTATCCCTGATAGCTTTTTCTCGAAGGCATTTGTCGCCTTCATGGTCAACTTAATTGGAGGATGGAAACCCTCACCCCTGTGGTTGTATCACAGTTCTAACCCTGGTTGATCCGTGGTACCGACAGATCACCCTGGGACCACTGTACTTTTTCAATCCTAAACCCACTGCAGTCTCCTTCTCCCGCACTCGCCAATTGTAAGAGATTCCGAACAAGACCGAACCAATATGGCGTGTAGTGAGTATATGTTATTAATAGATTTAAAAGAACACAGCAGTCACGAGCTGACTCACTTGCAAAACACAATTCCTACACTCAACAATGGCCTAATACTTCAAGTTGCAGCGATTACAACAGACACGCCGTCAGCCCGTTCTGCTGGGAGGAGTGTTAGTTGTAGGACTCTCGTCCATCTCTGCCTCTCCATGTGGAACTTCTTGTACTGTTTTCTTTATCTTGCCTCATCTTGTTCATATCCTTTTTAGTCTATTGTGCGAGATTGATTCGGACGGCAGCTGTTGATGATTCTGCTATTCCCACTTACACCTCCTCTAGACCCATCTTTTGTTTCTTGTCCCATTATAACCCCTTTTTGCCTTGGACCAGCATCCCTTTTGTCATTTAATCTCTCTATTTTTCTAGTTCTGACGAAACATTAACTCGGTTTCTCTCTCCACAGATGCTGCCTGACCTAAGAACATAAGAAATAGGAGCAGGAGTAGGCCATACGGCCCCTCGAGCCTGCTCCGCCATTAAAATAAGATCATGGCTGATCATCCACCTCAACTCCACTTTCCCGCCCGATCCCCATATCTTACGTTCTTATGTTCTCCATGTCCCTTGATTTCCTCTAGAGTCCAAAAATCTATCTCCGCGTTGAATATACCTGCTGAGTATTTCCAGCATTTTCTGTTTTTTAAATCGCTACTCTGTAGTTCTTCATCTTTCTGTACTTTGCTCCTCTGTCTGCTTCTCACTATTTGGTAGCCTATAGTATTATTTCTAACCAAATAGATTTGGTCTTTGACCCTTTAACTACATCATTCCGCACCAGTGCTATAATAGTTTCTTCAATCAATACTGCCACACCCCTCCTTTCCCCCGCCCCCCCACTTCTAGATCTTTTCTGAATACCTTATACCCAGGAATATTAATCCTACCCTTCCTTGAGCCAAGTCTATGAGAGGAGCAGTGGGTGATGGTGAAGCATTTGTATAGCACCTTTTAACAGAGTAAAACGTCCCAAGGCACTTCACAGGAGCTTTTTTTAAACACTATTTGACACCGAGCCACACAAGGAGATTAGGACAGGGGACTAAAAGCTTGGTTTTAAGGAGCATCTTAAAAAGGAGGAGTGAGAGGCAGAGAAGTTTGGGGAGAGAATTCCAGAGTTTAGGGCCCAGGCAGCTGAAGGCAAGGCCAACAATGGTGGAGCAATTAAAATTGGGGATACGCAATAGGTCGGAATTGAAGGAGTGCAAACATCAGAGGGTTGTAGGAGGAGGTTAGAGATGGGTTGGGGAGAGGCCCATGGAGGGCATTGCTAGACCGGCAGCCAACGTAGGTCAGCAATAAGTAAAAAAGGGACGTTAAGGATGATGTGTTTTCCAGTTGGGCAGTCCCAGAAGTTCTCAGTGATGACTGAGATCCAGGATAGCACTTTAAAAAGGGAGATAAGATGTTCATGTGTCTAGGCACAAGTTATGGTGCTGTGCTCCACCACAGACTGGGGCTTCCAGCTGAATATTCACCCCACAACCTGCAGACTGAATCGTCTTTGCACCCGTGACAAACTGCAAGGTGACGCAGACTGAAATTCAGAGATTGTTTTGATGCAGGATTCATGAAACAGACTAACACAAAATATCTCACAAAATTTACTGACCGCATTAAAGACAAACACGCGACATAGTACAACGTTTCATGGATTTAATAGTTGCAGGGTTTGATATAACGATCACCAGTCAATGTAACGACGGGCACCAGCCATCACCTGCAGCTACCATGTCTCACTCCGGTGGGGGGGAGGCAAAAACCCAGAGAGAAAACTACTGTCCAATTTGTAGAAAAAATCCTCCCCAGCTCCCAAAGGCAATCAAGCAGAGCTCCAGGAGACGGTGGTGAGCCACGATACATTGGCAAAATAAAATGCAGCGACAGCAGCATTAAGCAACTGGCGCTGATCGTGAGAGACAAACACTGGCTGTTGATACAGGTCAGCTTACACTCAGTACTAATGGACCTGCCCTGAGTGAGTCAGTGCAACCACCCCCTGTGCAGCACGTTAGGCATCTATCGTGGAAAAGCTGCATCTGCACGCATGGTCATCGCGAGCACGGCCCATATAGGTACGTGTCTGGAGTCACAGCGGGAGGGAAGCAGCAACAGTGAAAGAGCCATGAGCACCCGTTCCAACATCGCACCGAGGAAACCTCAGGCTCACTGCTCAGATGGTTGGGAGGGTCCCGCATGGAACATTAGTGTCAGCCGTGGCTCAGTGGGCAGCACCCTTGCCTCAGAGTCAGAAGGTTGTAGGTTCAAGTCCCACTCCAGAGACTTGAGCACAAATTCTTGGCTGACACTCCAGTGTAGTACTGAGGGAGTGTTGTACTGACAGAGTGCTGCACTATCGGAGGGGCAGTACTGAGGGAGCGCTGCACTGTCGGAGGTGCCGTCTTTCGGATGAGACGTTAAACCGAGGCCCCGTCTGCTCTCAGGTGGATGTAAAAGATCCCACGGCCACTATTTGGAAGAGGAGCAGGGGAGTTATCCCTGGTGACCTGGCCAATATTTATCCCTCAACCAACATCACTAAAACAGATGATCTGGTCATTATCACATTGCTGTTTGTGGGAGCTTGCTGTGCCCAAACTAGCTGCTGCGTTTACTACATTATAACAGTGACTACACTTAAATGTATTTCATTAGCTGTAAAGCGCTTTGGGATGTCTGGTGGTTGTGAAAGGCGCTATAGAAATGTAGGGGGTGGTGTGTGGTAGGGGTCAGCCTCACCTCTGACTCAGTGAGCGGTTCGAATCGCTCCCACGCCCCTGGTTCTAGACCTTGGACTTATAATGGGGTTGTGAATAAAGATGCAGTAGACAACAGGTTCTGATGAAAGAATTTTGACTTTATTAAAAGAAAAAGGTAACAAACTTAAAACACACTTAATGCTTAAAACACAGGTTGGGGAACACACGGTACAGGCGAGGGAGAATGACAATATACAAAAACCCTTATCCCTCCCAAAAATCCCACTATCTAGCTAGGTTTTGGTTTCAGGAGATCAGGGATAATGCTCACCAAACAGGGGTTTTGACAGTTCGAAATCCAGCCAGGTAAGTTGATTGCGATTTTGAGGTACTCTCTTTTTGTCCTTTGGGGCCTGCCGTCCCCACGTGGTACCGGTCTGTGAAATCTGCGATGGTGGTCTGGTCGTCGAGTTTTGTTGCGTTGGAGGCCTGTCGGGGCGGTACCTTCTGGGGCTGGACCATGGGTTGAACGATGCCGACTCGCTCCCAGCCTCCAGTGACCTTGGCTAGTGGCTGCTAGTGCTAGACCGTGTGCTGAGCGATGCCGACTCGCTCCCAGTGGCCTCAGCTCTAGCCCTTGCCTGGCCTTGTCTGTCCTTGCCTCCGATCTCGCCCCGGGTCTGCCTCGTGGCCTTGCTACTTCTCTCCTCCTCCTGCTCGTGTCGTGTGGCTTGTAGTGTCTTGCTGGAACTTGCTGCAACTAACTTTCTTGGGGGATTAGGCCCTCAATTATACTGTTCAGGCCCTTTGTCTTTTTCGCGCCAAAACCCCTTTACTAAATCGGTTTCGTGTTGAAGTGATTTAGGTTTCAGTTGAGGCCTGTTCATTCCATTGTCTAAGTTTTGATGGTTTTAACTTGGTGTTAAATTGTCCTGATGGCTTCCGATGTCTCCCATTTAGGCAGGGCCTTTATCTACACGCCAAATCTTGTCCCTGGCTGATTGGTTTTTGATGAAGTAATGGCTGTACTAGATGTTTTATTGTTTACAGGCTTCTGGCATCCTGTTTGGGCCTGGGGATATTCAAAAGGTGTCTTGAATTATTCAATTTTGGATGTGTTGTGAGGTTTTGGGTGAGGTTCTTCCTCCTTCCTGGATTGCAGTGCAAACAAATTCCAGACAGCTTGACTCCAAAAGCTGTCCACTGCCTCGCCACACCCCTTCGCAGCCTGTCTTGTGTCTGTGAAAGGTGTTTTTCCCCATAGTCATTTTCAAAAGTCATTTTTCCTCAGGGTTTTTCTTCCCTGATCTTTAAAATGTCCAAAACTGAGGTTTTTTTTACCTCAAATCACTTCACTTAGGTCCCATCATCCCAAATTCATAGGAAAAATCCAAAAATCACCCATTTTAGGGTTCTATACGAGTTTCTGGGGAATTTTGCGAAGCTTACAGAAATGCAAGTCTTTCTTTCGTGAAATGTCCCAAGCTGTTTGACCCCCTCGGGTGGCATTGTTTCTAACCAGACATCAATCGTCAACCTGCAAGCGCCTGGAGGCTGAACTGAGAGTTCCCAGAGGCTACGCGCAGCGCAGGTGTTGTGCAGTAGCTGCGGCTGTCTCTCGTGCTGGGCTGGGTGATGCAGCACTCGGCCCCCATGCGACAGACTGCTGCCAGGGTGTGCTGGCACACATTGCCTGAGCCCACAGTGCCAGCTGCTGGAGGTGAGGGGGGGTAGGAGCTTGGTCACGCAGGGATGGCCTCCTCGCGACAGAGGCAGCAGTGGCATCTGGAACAGCAGAGCCAGCCTTCTCAACTAGTTGCCGCTTGGCTCGGCAGAGCCCTCACAACATTCCACCCAAGGTTCCTCTCCTCGCTCCAGCGTGTGAACATGGCTCCAGAGCCATTCCATGGACCGTGTGAATCGCTCAGTTCCAGTGTTGGCCAGGACGTACGGCAGGTGGCGCAATGCGTCAGACGCAATTCAGGACTTCTCATCGCTGGTGAGGGGGCGTGGACAGGAATCCGTCCAACAACACCAGCCTTCACGGACGCTGGCGCGCGAGTTCGTGATGAGCACCAATGGCTCTCTTGGGCTAGTCTCTCCTGGGGCAACCCCAGATGCCTCTGGACTGCAACTGCATGCATGCAGGGTAGCGAATGCTGAAGCCAGAACGTGCAGTTGCAGACAGCTTGACCATCGCGTATCTGCAGCTTGTACTCCTGGATACCAGGTCAGAGTGACCGTATTGCCCTCCTGCCGCTTGATGCTCAGGTAGCCAGCCGGACAGTGATTCTCGGATATTTGCTCGGCATCGTGCTCGGTGAACTCTGTGTACAAAGAGTGCAGATCCGCCGGCAGTTCTTCAAACGCCTCGAAGGAGGCAGGCTGTAAGAGCGTAGCAGTGGCGAACTCCTCACCCAGGACATCATTGTTGACACACTCTGCCACCGAGGAAGAAGAATGGAGGAGCTGTTTGATCTTACAGTTCTCTGCCTCGATACGATTATTTGTATCGTTCCCAAACGTCAGCACATCTCTCCGTAGATACACGGCCCACGTCTCCTTCTGCGGGATCCAGTTGGCCAACAGATAATCCTGAAATAGAAAGAAAGTTAGAGCGCGGGGTTCAGCTGACCCACCCCTCTGTACCTTTGTATTCAGCACAGACCCACCTGCAGCAGAAGGTGCAGCTGCCCAATCCTGTCCACACAACTCTGCAGACTCTCCTCGGACCTTGCATAAACCATTTCCTTGCAGATTTGGTACATCTTATCCTTGGTGGAGTTGTGTAGCGAGTAGCTGGCAATCTCCTCCTTTAGGTTCTTCACAACATGGAACAGGCAGAGCAGAACGCTGACCCCTGGCAAATTCTTCCTGACTGCACCAATCTCCGGAATGTCCCAATCCACAAAGACAGTCTGCATGCAATCGATGCTGGATCCCATCAGTTTTATGAACGCTTCAACAACAGTATTCAGCACCTTGCTAAAATCCATGTAGACTACATCAAACGCACTACCCTCATCGACCCTCCTTGTTACCTCCTCAAAAATTCAATCAAGTTATTCAGACACAACCTTCCTTTAACAAATCCTGTTGACTGTCCTTGATTAATCTGTGTCTTTCTAAATGACGATTAATTCTGTCCCTCAGAATTTTTTTTCCAATAATTTGCCCACCACCAAGGTTAGGCCTGTAATTATTCGATCTATCCCTTTTTAAACGGTACAATGTTAGCAGTTCTCCAATCCTCTGGTACCGGACCTGTAGCCAGAGAGGATTGGAAAATGATCAGAGCCTCTGCTATTTCCTCCCTTGCTTCTCTTAATACTTGCTGGACATCAGTCCTGAATCATTTTAACATAAACACCACAGTAACCACTTACAGCTGATTGGGTCTAATTCCAGTTGACCGGACGTGTGGCTGCCCGTAGTGGACACAGCACAGTTTCACAGACGTGTACTAGAAGTGGGTGGGGATTTTCATCTTCTGTCTCTTGTTTGCACATGCCACTGTGTATGAGGATGCCTTGTTGAAAAGGCTCCCAGTTGCCTGCGAGAAGGGAAGAGTTGATATTCACTGAAATCGGAGTCTTTCGCCAAAAAGTGTAAGATGAGAACACAGAGCCTGCAGTTGGACACAATGGGCCCAAAATACACAAGGCAAGCGCAGGTACCTGCTGAAACTCTTCCAATTTCAATACAAACTCTTCATAGCTATCAAACTCCATCGTTGTGAAGATGTCCTTGAATTTCTGGGTGGTATCCATGGGCACCTCACTTGCCATCCCCGACTGCAGCTCTACAAAATCAGCACAAGGAACAAACGGCAACTACAGTCAACTCAAGTCGAAATATCAACACGTGAAAAGCACTCAATGGCACACAGAACAGTGTGAGGCAGAGTGACCGAGATAGCTTCTGTCAAATGACGAGTGTGGGAGTGAGCAGGAAACGGTGATTAGCTCAGGTAGCTTCCATGGACGAGACCGCAAGGAAAAGCTAGAGAGGCTTTGCTGCAGTATTCCAGAGTCAGCAGAGGGCTGGCCATCCGGGGGGGAGGAAGGGCCGTGAAGGGAGGGGTGTGAAGGAGGCGCTGCGATTAGTGAGGAGGGACATGGGTGAGAGGCGTGATCGGTAGTACGGGAGATCGGGGCCATGGAGCAGTGGTGATCAGGGTGAAAATGTGCACACGCTTCCCGCCCACCATTCTGGGGGCTTAATAGGCTGCGCAGCCATCTGCAAATTGGGCTCTACATGGCCCCAATTTAACCCACATCGAGCCTGGAGCCAACAATGTCTTTCTCCAGTGGCAGATGAAATGAGGTAAGTCAAGGGAAAGCAATGTCACGGAGATGATGGCCTTGGAGATGGAGCATGGGCACCATGAGGCTTCCGTGTCTGGAAAGGCTCCCACTTTACCCGGGCTGCCATTATTTTGCCCCACTGGAACCCAGCTGATTCACTGTCCCTCAGGAGTCCGATCAAGCTACGAGAGCCAACATTGGCCCAGGCTTCTCTGGGTTGCTCTTCTGAGACACCCCCACCCCATGCTTCACAACAGAGCCCGATGAAGCAATGGAACAAAATCCTCTACCACCCTTTCAGGTATTCCACCATTCAATGAGATCATGGCTGATCTGTGACCTAACTCCATATACCCACCTTTGCCCCATATCCCTTCATACCTTTGGTTAACAGAAAAATCAGGGATGCGCAAGAGGCCAGGATTGGAGGAGTGCAGAGATCTCGGAGGGTTGTGGGGCTGGAGGAGGTTACAGAGATAGGGACGGTGTGAGGCCGTGGAGGGATTTGAACACAGATGAGACTTTTAAAGCATCTAGGGAACATAACCTGCGCTTGCTGACCTACATTGGCTCCCCGTCCAACAACGCTTCAATTTTAAAACTCTCATCTGTGTTCAAATCCGTCCATAGCCTCACACCCTCCCTATCTCTGTAACCTCCTCCGGCCCTACAACCACCAGAGATCTCTGCGCTCCTCTAATTCTGGCCTCTTGTGCATCCCTGATTTGTCTGTTAACCAAAGGTATTAAGGGATATGGGGCAAAGGCAGGTATATGGAGTTAGGTCACAGCTGAATGGACTCATTCTGTGCCGTAAATTTCTATGATTCAATAACAGGCTCGAGGGGCTAAATGGCCACCTCCTGTTCCTATATCTCAAGTGGCTCGGTGAAACGCTCCTGTGAAGCGCCATGGGACGTTTTACTGTGTTAAAGGCGCTATATAAATGCAAGTTGTTGTTGTACCGAGCACAAAAAGTGAAAGTGCACAAAATTCTCACTTTTGGTTGTTTCTAGTCAGCCTCTCCTCAGCAACCGAAAACCATTGTAACGCTCAGAATACTTGCAGTACCCAGACAGCAGAGTTCCAAAGGGTTTCTCAGGGGGCAACATGTCAAAAAAAATGCTCAGACTGAGACTGGCAGCTCTCTGTTCCTAGAAGGAAATGAGGAACAGACACAAACACTAAGTGCAGGGACTGTTTTTTTTTGCACAGATCACAGAAGAATTGCAAATGGTCCAAAAACTTACACTTCCCAGGCAGCAGACCTTGGTAATTCTTGGTCCAGACGCGCCAAATAAATGCACAAAGGATGAAATCTGCATCTGGAAGTAAGAAAACACAGCTTCACAGTTCCTTCTTCTTAGGCAGTCCCTCGGAACCGAGGATGACTTGCTTCCCCATTAAAAATGAGTTCGCAGGTGACTGATGAGTCCAATGTGGGACCTACAGTCTCTGTCACAGGTGGGGCAGACGGTGGGTGGGTGGGGTGCTTGGGTTGATGTGCACTGCTTGCGCTTGGCTTCCACTTGCTCCCGGCGAAGAGACTCGAGGTGTTCAGCGCCTTCCCGGATGCTTCTCCTCCACTTTGTGCGGTCTTGGGCCAGGGATTCCCAGGTGTCGGTGGGAATGTTGCATTTTTTCAAGTAGGCTTTGAGGATGTCCTTGAAGCGTTTGAGGAGGATTCTTGCGATGACTTTCCCTGTGGCAGACAGCAGGGAAACTCCTCTGTAGCTTCACAGTTACACTAGAAATGAAATGGATACAGCGGGGAAAAAACCCAAATAAACAAAAATCACACGGAGGACAACTAACAACAATAAGTATTTATATAGCGCCTTTAACGTAGTAAAACGTCCCAAGGCGCTTCACAGGAGTAATTATGAGACACAAAATCTGGCACCGAGCCACATAAGGAGAAATTAGGACAGGTGACCAAAAGCTTGGTCAAAGAGGTAGGTTTTAAGGCGCGTCTTAAATGAGGAGAGAGAGGTAGAGAGGTGGAGAGGTTTAGGCAGGGAATTCCAGAGCTTAGGGCTTAGGCAACAGAAGGCATAGCCACCAATGGTTGAGCGATTATAATCAGGGATGCTCAAGAGGGCAGAATTAGAGGAGCGCAGAGATCTCAGAGGGTTGTGGGGCTGGAGGAGGTTAGAGATAGGGAGGAGCGAGGCTATGGAGGGATTTGAAAACAAGGATGAGAATTTTGAAATCGAGACGTTGTTCAACCGGAAGCCAATGTAGGTCAGCAAGCACAGGAGTGATGGGTGAACAGGACTTGCATTGGGACACGGGCAGCAGAGTTTTGGATGACCTCAAGTTTATGTAGGGTAGAATGTGGGAGGCCATCCAGGAGTGCGTTGAATAGTCAAGTCTAGAGGTAACAAAGGTATGCATGAGGGTTTCAGCAGCGGATGAGCGGAGGCAAGGGCGGAGACGGGCGATGTTACGTAGGTGGAAATAGGCAGTCTTAGTGATGCTGCGGATATGTGGTTGGAAGTTCATTTCAGGGTCAAATATGACACCAAGGTTGCGAACAGTGTGGTTCAGTCTCAGACAGATGTTAGGGAGAGGGATGGAGTCAGTGGCTAGGGAACGGATTTTGTGGCGCGGACCGAAAACAAAGGCTTCAGTCTTCCCAATATTTAATTGGAGAAAATTTCTGCTCATTCAGAACTGGATGTTGGACAAGCAGTCTAACAATTTAGAGACCGTGGAGGGGTCGAGAGAGGTGGCGGTGAGGTAGAGCTGGGCCGCAACAGTAGAGAAATTGTAATGGGATGCCATTTATACAATGGGGAGCACATGGATTGGGGGGGGGGGGAAAGGAAGGGAAGCTCACTGTACAATGGGGAGGAAGGCTTGTTGTACACTTGAGAATGGTAGGAGGGGTAAGCTTGTTTCAGGAAGGGGAGCACATGGACCCCACCAAATGTGCTGCATGCAGCTTTTCGTGCACCAGAACTTTAATGTGGGCATGCCTAGAAGAGAAGTGGCAGTGAACCAAACACTAATACAATAGCAAAATACTGCAGATGCTGGAAATAACAGAAAATGCTGGAAACACTCAAGTCAGGCAGCGTCTGTGGAGAGAGAAAAAGAAGTTCTGCTCTTCTCTCCGACAGGATTTCCGTTTGTTTCTTCAACCTTGTTACATCTCTAACTTTTTCCAGTTCTGACGAAGGGTCACAGACCTGAAACGTTAACTCTGTTTCTCTCTCCACGGATGCTGCCTGACCTGCTGAGTGTTTCCAGCATTTTCAGATTTCCAGCATGTGCTGGTGCTGAGGTTAACGTGCAACGACTGGTAACCCACATATCCCTGCTGTGATTAAAATGCAACAAAATCAATGCACCGTTGAAGAGCACACAGGTTGATTTCTAGCAACACTACCGCGAATTACGACTGAGGTTAACATGCAACTGGTGGGAACTCACACAATGCTGCTGTGATTAAAATGCAGCAAGCAATCCACCATTTAAGCGCACAGGTTGATTTCTAGCAACACTACCGTTGATTACAACTGAGGTTAATGTGCAACTACTGTGAACTCGCACAATAACGCTGTGATTAAAGCAGTAATCACCAATGGCAATGCAGCAGAGCCCGGAATCCTGCTCCAAGGATCAGTAGCAATTTCAGCACCCAGGTTCCGCCTTTTATGCACATGTGCGTGTGCGGCCCAGTGTCCGAGTACGCATGCGCATCACCGAAAAAAAGGGTCGGTCCTCCATTCACGTCGGGGCGGCCAGGTGCCTTCTGGGAGCTGTAATCCCGCAACGTTCTTCTTCAGGTCAAACCCCATAAAAAATGAGCTGGTTGAACGTCTCAGAGACTCCCCTTGTGGAATAAACGAACGCCTCATGACTCTACAGCTCACCCTAGCCCGAAACCAGTGCGCTACGGTCATCAGTGCGTATGCCCCAACACTGGAAGCCACAGACAAGACCAAAGAGGAATTCTACTCCAGCCTCGAACAATCCCTGTCCAGAATCCCAACAGGCGACAAGCTGATCCTCCTTGGCGACTTCAACGCCAGAGTTGGAAAGGACACAGACCTCTGGGGAGGTGTGATCGGCAGAGAGTGGGTAGGGAAACCAACTCCAACAGTACCCTCCTCCTGACGAAATGCTAAGAACATGGCCTTGTTATAACCAACACCTTGTTCCGTCAGAGAGACAAGTACAAGGCTTCATGGCAACACCCTCCCTCCAAGCACTGGCATCTGCTGGACTACGTCATTGTCCGAGCGAGGGACCGCAAGGACGTCCGCATCACCCGCGCCATGACAGGAGCTGACGGCTGCTGGACAGACCACCGCCTAATCTGCTCTGTCATCTCCAATACAGCGGCGGCAACAGAAGCAATGCCGCAGGAAAATCAACGCTGGAGCACTCAAAGACCCTGCTAAGAAAGCCCTATTCAGCCTGCGCCTCACAACCAATCTGACGACTCCCAGTGATTCAGAGACACAGAGTGTCCACAGCGCCTGGTCTGTACTCAAGGCCTCCATAATCAGCCCCTGTGAAGAGACGCTCGGTCACTCGACCAGGAAACACCAAGACTGGTTCGACGAGAATGACCAGGAGATCCAGGAGCTAATAAGCTGCAAGTGCAAGGCATTCCTGATCTGGAAACAGCAACAGAACACGAGAGCAAGAAAGCAGCTCTGCAGACACCTGAAGGCCGAGGTCCAACAAAAACTCGCGACCTAAAGAACAGATGGTGGATGGAGAAAGCGCAGGAGATCCAGCAGCTAGCCGACAACCACGACATGCGTGGATTCTTTAGCGCAGTCAAGACCACCTACAGCCCAAGCACCCAAGGTCCTACCCCACTGCGGGCCAAGAACGGAGAGGTACTCATCAAGGACAGAGAGGCAGTCAGTGCCCGCTGGAAGGAGCACTTCGATGATCTCCTTAACCGAGACTCTGTCTTCGACGCGAGTGTCCTCAACTCCATCCCGCAGCATGTTACCTGCCACCACCTCAGCACAACCCCAGCATGGCATGAGGTTGAAAAAGCCATCCGACAACTGAAGAACAACAAGGCCTCAGGAGCAGATGGAATCCCCGCCGAGGCGCTAAAACATGGCGGAGAAGCACTATTGGTGCGAATACATGAACTAATTTCTCTTATTTAGAAGGAGGAGAGCATGCCAGGGGATCTCAGAGACGCTGTAATCGTGACCATCTTCAAGAAAGGTGACAAGTCCGATTGCGGTAATTACAGAGGAGTCTCCCTGGTGTCTGCCACAGGGAAAGTCATTGCAAGAATCCTCCTCAATCGCCTTTTCCCAGTGGCTGAAGAGCTCCTCCCAGAGTCGCAATGCGGATTCCACTCACTAAGGGGCACAATGGACATGTTCTTCACCGCGCGTCAACTACAAGAGAAATGCAGGGAACAGCACCAACCGCTGTACATGGCCTTCTTTGACCTCACAAAGGCCTTTGACACCATCAACCGTGAGGGATTATGGAGTGTCCTCCTCAAATTCGGCTGCCCTCAAAAGTTTGTCTCCATCCTGCGCCTGCTTCACGACGACATGCAAGCCGTGATCCTGACCAACGGATCCACCACAGACCCAATTCACGTATGGACCGGGGTCAAGCAAGGCTGTGTCATCGCACCAGCGCTCTTCTCGATCTTCCTGGCTGCAATGCTCCATCTCACCCTCAGTAAGCTCCCCGCTGGAGTGGAGCTAATCTACAAAACAAACGGGAAACTGTTCAACCTCCGTCACCTTCAGTCCAGATCCAAGGTCGTCCCATCCTCTGTCATCGAATTACAGTATGCTGACAACACTTGCGTCTGCGCACACTCTGAGGCCGAACTCCAAACCATCGTCAACACCTTCACCGAAGCGTACGAGAGCATGGGCCTTACACTAAACATCCGTAAGACAAAGGTCCTCTACCAACCTGCCCCCGCCACACAGTACTGCTCCCCGATTATCAAAATCCATGACGAGGCCTTGGACAACGTGGACCACTTTCCATACCTCGGGAGCCTACTGTCAACAAGGGCAGACATCGATGACGAAGTCCAACACCGCCTTCAGTGTGCCAGTGCAGCCTTCGGTCACCTGAGGAAGAGAGTGTTTGAAGACCAGGACCTCAAACCCAGCACCAAGCTCATGGTCTACAGAGCAGTAGTGATACCTGCCCTCCTGTATGCTTCAGAGACATGGACCATGTACAGCAGGCACCTCTAAGCACTGGAGAGGTACCACCAACCCTGCCTCCGCAAGATCCTGCAAATCCATTGGCAGGATAGGCGCACCAACGTCAGTGTTCTCGCTCAGGCCAACATCCCCAACATCGAAGCTTTGACCACGCTCGATCAGCTCCGATGGACGGGCCACATCGTCTGCATGCCCGATACAAGACTCCCAAAACAAGCGCTCTACTCGGAGCTCCGACACGGCAAGAGAGCCCCAGGTGGGCAGAGGAAACGCTTCAAGGACACCCTCTATTATTTGAAGGGGCATCTCTTCGATTTTTGGCTGCACTTCAGTCCCATGCTCCTGATCTACGGTCACCCGGTGCGGAGGGAAGCGGGCAGGTCGGAGGACCTCCTCGTAGGACTGCTCCTTGGCCTGGCCAAAGTTGCCATTAATAGGTCCAGGCAGCGGGCGGTCGAGGGGGTCGTCTGGCCCAATTGCCTGCCTCTCTTCCGCGGCTATGTTCGCGGCCGGATGGCCTTGGAGATGGAGCACGCGGTGTCCGCCGGCAAGCTCGAGGCCTTCCAGGACAGGTGGGCGCCGCGGGGACTGGAGTGCATCATCTCACGGGCCGATGAAATTTTAATTTGATCTGATTATTTGAAGGTCCCTTAAGTTAATGGGTATAACAAAAGATGTCAAGGACACCCTCAAAGCCTCCTTGAAAAAGTACAACATCCCCACCGACACCTGGGAATCCCTGGCCCAAGACCGCACAAAGTGGAGGAGAAGCATCCGGGAAGGCGGCGAACACCTCGAGTCTCTTCTCCGGGAGCAAGCAGAAGCCAAGCGCAAGGAGCGCACGTCAACCCAAGCACCCCGCCCACCCCTTCAACCACCGTCTGCCCCACCTGTGACAGAGACTGTAGGTGCTATATTGGACTCATCAGTCACCTGAAAACTCATTTTTAGTGTGGAAGCAAGTCATCCTGGGTTCCCAGGGACTGCCTAAGAGGAAGAGTCCCGCAGCCCCCTCAGTCTCAGCGCGCGTTTCGCTGGCTGAGAAACTACAGTTCCCGCCGGGCGCCGCGGTGAGCCTATTCTCCGCCCCCTTTTTCTGGCCAACCGCCCCCTCACACCGCCACCCCGTGCAGCGCGGCGCCTGCCGGGAGCTGTAGTCCGCTGCTGGCCTCCTCCCGCCCGCCAGCCTCGCCGTTGCCCGGGTGACAAACTACAAACGCGGCGGCCGTGCCGCGCAGGCGCGGATTGCGGGGGCGGGCGGGGGGAAAGCGTCCGCGATGAAGAGGCGGCGTTGCTGCTAGTGAAGCAGCCGGGTGGCACGGGCGGGAGGCGTGGGGAAGCTTTGGCATTGATATTTAGCGCGTTCGTTAACGGTCTGGATATTTAGCGCGTTGGTTAACGGTCCGCTCTCAGAGTGTGTGGAGATGGGGGACGGCGCGCAGGATGTGAACGCCAACCCGAGCCTGAACCCGCTGAAAGTGGATCCCCATCACGATGGAGACCAGGAGCTGGAGAGGGCTCTCTGCCAGTGGCTGCTGTGGGACCAGGTCAGCGGTACCGCTCTCTCTCTCTCTCTCTCTCACACCCGCGCACCTTGTTATTTACCTCAGGATTTGGTCTCTTTGTTTTTTCCATCCCCCGAAATTAATTCTGGACAATATTTTACTTCAGTCTGTTTGATATTAATTTCTAAGCCGCTGGTCGTTTGGCTGGGCGGCTGCCGTACGCGCCCGGACTGTTGGTATTTGAAGACGTTGCTATTGGCAACGCGAGTACCGTCTGGGGGGGTCGGTGTATTGGGCAATTGGAGGTACCCCTGTGGGTAGAGGGGGTTGGTGCAATTGGAGGTACCCCTATGGGTAGAGGGGGTTGGTGTAATTGGGCAATTGGAGGTACCCCTGTGGGTAGAGGGGGTTGGTGTAATTGGGCAATTGGAGGTACCCCTGTGGGTAGAGGGGGTTGGTGTAATTGGGCAATTGGAGGTACCCCTGTGGGTAGAAGGGGTTGGTGTAATTGGGCAATTGGAGGAACTAATCTTAAAATTTGAGCTAGGCTATTTAGGAGTGAATTCAGGAAGCACTTTTTCACAAGGTAATGGAAATCTGTAACTCTCTCCCAAAAGGCTGTAGATGCTGTGGCAATTGGATGTTTGAACACTGATAGCGATAGATTTCTGTTGGATATAAGTGTACCAAGGAATAGGGACCAAAAGGGGCGGTAAATGGAGTTAAGGTACAGATTGGCCATGATCTAATTGAATGGCCTGCTCCTGTTCCTACCACAGCATCAATGTAGGGCTCTGTAATGAAGAGTGACCGTTTAAGTGATGCTGCTACCGAGCCCCAGAAAGAGTCAAAAGAGCAGGGGAGAAAATGGGTGGTGGGGAAAGTTGCTTTAACGATAACAATTAGCTTCAACGTCCTTTTTGATTTCTTTAATTTTATGTATTTATAATTTAACAAATGCAATCTGATTAAAATTACAAGCTTGTACTTCTCTGGCATCTCTTCTAACATGTTAAGGTCAAATGAAATGATAAAATTAGCATCAAAATTGCATTGATAGGAGACTGTGAGGCTACTGCAAAGCCACCTCTGCAGAACGACCGTTACATGAGGATGGGAAAAGATCATTTGCACTGTTAAAGCAAATTTAAAACACTGATGTTGCACCTGCAGAAAGCATTTCACCTGATGGTTTCCATCCACACCCAACAGCCTAACTGACTCTGAAGTCTACTGCACTGGACAGAGAAAGGCAAACTAAGATGAGACATAAGGGGTTATTTTACCCAACCCCCGAGAGGCACGGACACCTTTCGAACAGAAGGGAAGAAAACTTGGGGGAGGGAAATATCTGTCAAGTTGAACATGACAAAATTCCTGTTTAAATGTGGAAATATATCAGTGCAGAGGACGTTGGAAAATTTAGCTCCTCTGTCAACATTGCATAATTACAGGCTTTTTGGTTCTTAATTTTATGGCTATCACTTCCACTCAATTTCAGAGATAAAGTCATATGAAGTTTTGACATTGACCCTTTCTCTGTGAATATTGTGCTCAAGGTGAGGGATGTTAGTCCTGGGGGGATGGAATACTTCATTTCAGATTTCAAACAGTCCCAGGTTGGGTTAGATGCAGAATGAAGCTCACTCTACTCTGTCCAGTGGTGTGTCTCTGTATTCATCTCAGAAGACCCCTCTTGCACCAGTGTGGCATTTTTCAATTCCCTACATCAGCTATCGTGCGAGTGTCTGAGTGAGATTGCCCATTGATGCTGAATTACAGGCAGGTTACTTGTTTACTCTACATTTATGTACCACTTGAGTGAGGAGAATTTTAGCTATGTGGAAAGATTGGATAGGCTGGGGTTGTTTTCTTTGGAACAGAGGAGGCTGAGGGGAGATTTAATTGAGGTGTATGAGATTATGAGGGGCCTAGATAGAGTGGATAGGAAGGACCTATTTCCCCTAGCAGAGTGATCAATAACCAGGGGGCAGAGATTTAAGGTAATTGGTAGGAGGATTAGAGGGGAGTTGAGGATATTTTTCACCCAGAGGGTGGTGGGGGTCTGGAACTCGCTGCCTGAAAGAGTGGTAGAGGCAGAAACCCTCATCACATTTAAAAAGTACTTGGATATGCATTTGAAGTGCCGTAACCTACAGGGCTACGGACCAAGAGCTGGAAAGTGGATTAGGCTGGAGAGCTCTTTGTCGTCCGGCACAGACACGATGGGCTGAATGTGCCTTCTGTGCCATAATTTTCTGTGATTCTTTGAGGCCCATCCCCACCAGGAACTGAATTCTGACCAAACTAACTTCAGATAGGACCTTTGCATTTCACATAAAAAGGCGAGAAGTCGCACAACACCAGGTTATAGTCCAACAGTTTTATTTGAAATTACGAGCTTTCGGAGCTCTGCTCCTTCGTCAGGTACAGTGAGGGAATACAAATCGATTACAAGGTATATATAAATGAGAAGTCGCACAACACCAGGTTATAGTCCAACAGATTTATTTAATTTTACAAGCTTTCGGAGCAGTTCGCTCCTTCGTCAGGTAAGTTAGCAGTGAGAGAATCTCCCAGAATTCACAATTTAAACACAGACAAAATCTATTCACATCTTTCCCTACATCAAAGAGCACAGCCAAGACAATGAGATGTGTCCCAGGGGGTCCAACGTGTCAAACCACCTGCTGGCTGCATATCCTGTCAATTTGTGTAGGTTCTTGTGTTAGTCTTTTTAAAAAAAAAAACACCTGGGAAGACCGGCCATGATGTCAAGTCACGTTCTGTATCGTGACATGAACCCGATATCGCGATTGAGGCCATCCTCATGAGTGCGGAACTTGGCTATCAGTTTCTGATCTATGATTTTGCGCTGTCGTGTATCTCGAAGGCCGCCTTGGAGAACGCTTACCCGCAGATCCGAGGCTGAATGCCCCTGGCTGCTGAAGTGTTCCCCGACTGGGAGGCAACCCTCCTGCCTGGCGATTGTTGCGCGGTGTCCGTTCATACGTTGTCTCAGTGTCTGCATGGTCTAGCCGATGTACCATGCTCTGGAGCATCCTTTACTGCAACGTATATATAGATAGAGAACAATGTGTCTGCAGAGATACAATCCGTCAGGGAGGCATTACATCAAAGACACAGCAGAGTACAGCTAAGACAATGAGGTGGGTCACAGGGGGTCCAACGTCTCAAATAAAAAGGCGACTTGTTCCCTCTGGGCTGAAGTCGAACCCAGATTAGAGGTGAAAGGCCAGTATCTAATCCACTTCACCTGTATCCTTTGATGTAATTATGCATATGAACACTTAACCATGCATATGAACACTTAACCATGTGATCAAGACGACAGCAGTCTCCGGTCCTAGTGTCCTCTTTTTGAATGGCTGCCTGCTTGAAATGTAAACAGATAAAAATTGCTGTGTCACAATGTGCAGCAGCACTTTGTCCCATCTCATCACTTCCACGGTGTTTGTCAACTTTACAATGCGCACTCCTGCATTGTCTTGGACTATGTCGTCCCATGGTCACTTTAGTATGTACTTCTTACCCTGTCAGTTGTATTTGAGAGAGGCAGTGGGAGGTAAGAAGAGCTGAACATGAATATAGTGTATTCAGAGTGAATTCATCTCGGCTGACGCCTGGAGAGAGGGAAAGCAGGCTACAAGGTTTTTTGGAGGAGTGAAATTCCGATGGCAGCAGTTTCCTGTCAGCCAATTTTCCTAACTAATCTCGAGGCTGCTGTTGAAGCAGTAGTTGTACCATTTTTATTACACAAAGATTTAGGTATCGGGAGATTTTTTTAATTGTTGCAGCAATTCATAGATCTTTGGAGTAAGTTCATGCAGTAAATGCAAATTTGCAGCAAATGTTCCACAGAGAGCTGCATGAGTTCCTGAGGAAATAAAAACAGAAAATGCTGGAAACACTCAGCAGGTCAGGCAGCATCTGTGTAGAGAGAAACAGAGTTAACGTTTCAGGTCGATGAGCTTTTGTCAGAACTGGAAAAAGTTAGAGATGTAACAGATTTTAAGCAAGTACAGAGGCAGGGAAAGAGGGGGAGGGGAGGAAAGAATAAAAGGGAAGGTCTGTGATAGGGTGGAAGGCAGGAGAGATTAAAAGATAAAAAGGATGATGATACAAGGCAAAAGGAGATGGTAATGGGACAAGTAAAGAAACAAAAGATGGGTCTAGAGGAGGTGTAAATGGGAATGGCAGAATCATCAGCAACAGCTGCTGTCCGAAAAAATGGGGCAGAGGTTATGATATGAAATTGTTGAACTCGATGTTGAGTCCGGAAGGCTGTAAAGTGCCTAATCAAAAGTTGAGGCAGTGTTTCTCGAGCTTACGTTGAGCTGCGTTGGAACAGTGGAGCGAGAGGGTGAGGTCAGAGCGGGAGCGGAGCAGAGAATTAAAGTGCCAACAAGCGACTGGAAGTTCAGGGTCATGCTTGCGGACTCCTGGAGAAGACCGATATCGCTGCATACAATAAGTAGGTGGATGTTGGGTGATGTACCTTGTGGTCACTGATCTCCTGGAATTCATTTCTGATCACCTTCAGGAGTTGTAGAGGAATATTCCAGAATTATTCTTTCCCTAAATTGGCCTAAGGCTTTTTAATTTAATTTGTATTTTTTGCCTCTCCCAAGAGATTACATGACTGCTAGTGGATGGGGAGCACTGTGGCTTAACTGTAACTTTACTGTATAGGATACTGAGTTAGCTGACCTTGGCGAGGGCAGCGGTAGGGATGCTACAATTGACCTTGTTGTCCTGGGTTAGCAAGGGTAAAATCATCAGTGTTCCTACTGCTGATCTCTATCCACTGCTGTCGGAAAGGTGCATATGTGTGAATGTTGGACATTGAGAGAATTGGGCTCGGAGGAGACTTGGGTGAAGGACGTGAGAGCTGCTGGTCCCCAGGAATCATGTTGCAGCAACACACTGTTTTCAGGAGGAGGGAGAGAATATCAGCAGTCAGTGAAAGAGAAGTGAGGACTTTGACCTTGCTAGAAGTGAGAGAAAGGAGATTCAAAAGAGAAACAGCTAATCAAAATGTCGATTTTTGGGATTGAGGGTGGATTCCCGTCATGAGAAGCAAGCACAGCGAGGTCATTTCACCGGGGATTCCGTTTGTGGAATGGAAATAATCTAATTATTACGTGTTAACTTTTAGTGTTTTTTAGGTGGAGTCTCATCAGTCAGGACATGGAGAAGGTATCACTTGTTCATTCTTCAGCCTTTGAAAATAAGTCAAGGAATGTAAAGGTCATCTTTCCAGATGCTTTTGTGTGTTATCTCTCTCCCACTGTTTATTGTGCCAAGGAAATGAGCAAAGTCATCAAGAATGGCTGAGCAGGGAAAGGAAAACTAAGAACCTTTCCAATAACAAAGCATTCTGTCACACAAAAGGATGAGTAGGTAATGGTTGCTCATTACAATTTATTAGATAAGAGAAAGGATTCTTATGAAATACAATGAACACTTTAAACTCTCTTATCCTCCATTTAACCTCGATAGTGCATTTGTAAGGTGGGTATGTAGAAATGTTGGCTATGCTACTTAAACCCTTAGGGGGAAAAATTCAGTTGGATTGCGCCTCCCGTTAGCGCCTTAAGAGGGCACTAATGGGGCGCAAAGCAACTAGCGCCCGTGCGCGGCGATCTTTGCGCCACTCACGAAATTAACTAGACATTTTGCGGCGGCGCTAAACACCACCGCCACGATCTCCTGCGCCGGCCGATCGTGATGTTAGTCGAGAGTGCAATGCCCCGGTAGCGCCCCGGACCGGATATTGAGTGGCGCCCCCTGTCTTACCGCCTGCCGCTAGCAACGACAGGTTGAGGGGAGCATTTTGCAGTCAGGAAGGGACTGGGGGAGCACTGTTTAAAGGCGACCGCTTCCTGCCTTTTTTTGTCGGCAAAATTTTTGCACCACGCATTCTGAGTGAGAGAGAGAGATTGCAGGAGATATTCAAAGCTGTGTTGAGGAGTTTTGGGTACTGAGCAGCACTCTTCAGGTTCTTTCTGGTTTGATCTTCCTTGTATCGATTTAGAAGAGAATATGGGGGTTGCACTCTGAGCTCTTTCCCTGGACCTCTCCATTGTTCTTTCCAACAGATTTGATGTACAGGTCTCTCCAGGCCGAGATTCAAGGCTGCAATGAGCAGGGTGTGGATGTAGAGCAAGATCGACCCTCCCCTTTAAGAACTGGCCGGCGCCAGTGTGTCTGTGTTCCATTGCTGACTGACATCACATGAGCTTCGCCAGCGCTCTGAGGTAGCGCCTCGCTCCTCGGCCTTTTCGCCTTAAGACAGGTGTGTAGTGCCTGATTTAGCACTCCAATCACCTCCATGGCGATAGAAGCCAAGTTTGCAGTCGGAGGTGATAATTAGCGCCAGGTGCTAAACTTTGCGCACGGCCGATAATGGCGCCCCAAACGGGGCGATACTGAATTTTTCCCCCTTACTGTGCTAGCTACCCTACCATAACTCTCTGTCGCATGTTGCCTAATAATTTGTGGGGGCGCGGTGGAGAGGAGAAACCCCTTCTATAAGCAGCCTGGGCCAGTTGGGGTGAACGGGGGGGTGAGAAAGGCAGTGTGAAAATAATACTCATTTTAAAATTCCGTGATCTTGAGGACCACAGTTGAAGTACTGTGTGTAGTTTTCCAACTATAGAAAGGATGTTGAAGCAATAGGGTACAGTACAGATTCACGGGGTATGAGCAACTACAAATGCGAAGAAAGACTTGCAAAATTGGGACTGCTTTTGTTAGAACAGAGGAGATTGTGGGGTGATTTGATAGAGGTGTTTAAAATTCTGAAGGCATAGGAGAGAGTAAAAAGAAAAAAAAGACTTGCATTTATATAGTGCCTTTCACGACCACCGGACGTTCCAAAGTGCTTTACAGTAAATTAAGTATTGTTGTAATGTAGGAAATGCAACAGCCAATTTGCGCACAAACAGCAATGTGATAATGACCAGATCATCTGTTTTTAGTGATGTTGGTTGAGAGATAAATATTGGCCAGGACTTGAGCCCAAATATCTAAGCTGACACTCCCAGTGCAGTGCTGAGGGAGCGCTGCACTGTCGGCGGTACCGTCTTTCAGATGTTAAACCGAGGACCTGTCTGTTCTCTCAGGTGGGTGTAAAAGATTCCAAGGCACTATTCCAAAGAAGAGCAGGGAATTATCCCTGATGTCCTGGCCAATATTTATTCCTCAATCAACATAACAAAAACAGATGATCTGGTCATTATCACATTGCTGTTTGTGGGATTTTGCTGTGCGCAAATTGGCTGCCGCGTTTCCCACATTACAACAGTGACTACACTCCAAAACTAAAGCTGTAAAGCGCTTTGAGACGTCCCGTGGTCGTGAAAGGCGCTTTATAAATGCAAGTCTTTCTTTAACTGACCGCAGCCAAGGCACTATAACGGATCGCAATGACTTGGACTAGGAAAGGGAAAAGCACTTTCTGATCTCTATGCAATCGCCCCACATTTGTAAATATTAACCAAGGATACTATTGCACTCTTGTAATGCCTCTCTTGAAGGAACAGCCTGCTGTTGCTTCAGGTTCTTGGAAACCGATTCATTGCTTGGCTGGGGTACGTTTGGGCTCCCAGCATTAGTGAAATCCTCCAATGACATGAGTCAGCAACTTTGGGAAGGGAGGAAATTAGAGTCCAAGTCAGGGTACATTATGCATATTTTGATAGTGAATGGCCTTTTCTGATTTCTCATGCTATTTCTTAGTCTGTTGATTACTTGTCATTTGGATATATATATATATATATATATATGGTGGAGACGCGAGGGAAGTGAAGAATGTATAAAAATCAAATCGGAAGGGAAGCAGTAAGCCATCAAAATAAAAGCAGATTTGAAAAAGATTCCATTCCTTACACTTGGATTTCTTCATCACTTTTCTCTCGTAAGGTGCTGACTCATTCTGGGGTTTGATTCGAAGGAAGCTGTCTGCCCTGCTAAAATTTCTTTGACGTAAACTTTCAAAACCGTGTTTAGACTTCACTATGGATTGGCTCGGCATAGTAAGAGCTCATCTTTGCCTTCAGTCACAAGAATCTTTGTGCTGTAAGTGAGCATTTGGCTTTTCAAGATCATCGCCTTTTTAGACACGGGGCATTGGCAGGAATCTACCACCTATTTATAACCTTTCAGTTCAAGGAGTCACTCACAGAAATTGCTCTTTAATGTGCTGATTTTAAAAAGAATTGAGTTCTATGGTTCCTTTTCACAGCAGTGACTCTAGTTGCACTAACAACAGTTGACAGGGAAAATAAACTTTCATAGCTTTTTATCAAATGTCCTGGAGTTGGGGCTTGTTGGGCATTTGTTGCCCATTTCTATCTGCCCCAAGGGTATTGAGAGTCAGCCATGTGGTCTTGGACTAGGCAGTGGTGGCAGCAGGTCCCCTTCCCCTCCCTGAAGGACTTTAAGTGAACCAGTTGGGTTTTTTAAGACAATCCGGCAGCTTTGTTAGTCACTTTGTCTAGTAACAGCCCACAGCTTGCCATGGTGGGCTTTGAACTCATGATCGCTGGGTAGCTAGTCAAAGATGAGCTCTTACTAAGCCGAGCCCATCCATAGTCTGGTTGATAACATGGTTATCATAGAAATTTACAGCACAGAAGGAGGCCATTCGGCCCATCATGTCCGTGCCGGCCGACAAAGAGCTATCCACCTTAATCCCACTTTCCAGCTCCTGGTCCGTAGCCTCGTAGGTTACAGCACTTCAAGCTCATATCCAAGTACTTTTTAAATACGATGAGGGTCTCTGCCTCTACCACCCTTTCAGGCAGTGAGTTCCAGACCCCCACCACCCTCTGGGTGAGAACATTTCTCCTCAAAACCCCTCTAAACCTCTGACCAGTTACTTTAAATCTATGCCCCCTGGTTATTGACCCCTCTGTTAAGGGAAATAGGTCCTTCCTATCCACTCTATCTAGGCTCCTCATAATTTTATACACCTCAATTAGGTCTCCCCTCAGCCTCCTCTGTTCCAAAGAAAACAACTCCAGCCTATCCAATCTTTCCTCATAGCTAAAATTCCCCAGCTCAGGCAACATCCTCGTAAATCTCCTCTGCACCCCCTCTAGTGCAGTCACATCCTTCCTGTAATGTGGTGACCAGAACTGCACTGCAATGAAAATTTACATGTCAAAGAAAGTTTAGCAGGGCAGGCAACTTCCTTCGAATCAAACCCCAGAATGAGTCGGCACTTTTACGAGAGAAAACTGATAAAGAAATCCAAGTGTAAGGAATGGAATTTTCCAAATCTGCTTTTATTTTGATAGCTTACTGCTTTCCTTTTTGATTTGATTTTTATATGTTCTTCACTTCCCTTCTCGGGTCTTCCACCACATATTAATTCAGATGGCAATTAATCAACTGACTTGGAGATAACATGAGAAATCAGAAAAGGTCATTCACTCTATCAAAATATGTACCATGTAGCCTGACATGGGCTCTACACCGCCCTGTAATTTCCTCCTGGGCCCATTTCTGCTCGATGGGCCAAATGGCTTCCTTCTGTGCCGTTATGACTATGACTCCTTTCCCAAAGATGCTGACTCATGCATATAGTGTCAGCCGTGGCTCAGTGGGTAGCACCCTCGCCTCTGAGTAAGAAGGTTGTGGGTTCAAGTCCCATTCTAGAGACTTAAGCACAAAAATCTAGGCTGACACTCCAGTGCTGTACTGAGGGAGTTCTGCACTGTCTGAGGTGCCGTCTTTCAGAGGAGATGTTAAACCGAGGCCCCATCTGCTCTCGGTGGATGTAAAAGATCCCAGGGCACTATTTCGAAGAAGAGCAGGGGAGTTCTCCCCGGTGTCCTGGGCCAATATTTATCTCTCAACCAACATCACTAAAATCAATTATCTGGTCATTATCACATTGCTGTTTGTGGGAGCTTGATGTGCGCAAATTGGCTGTTGCGTTTCCTACATTACAACATTACTAACTTCAAAAAGTACTTCATTAGCTATAAAGTGCTTTGGGACGTCCGGTGGTTGTGAAAGGTGCTGTAGAGATGCAAGTCTTTTTTCTTCATTGGAAGATTTCACTGATGCTGGGAGCCCAAACATACCCCAGCCAAGCAATTCATCTGTTTCCGAGAACCTAAAGCGACAGCAGGCTATTCCTTCATGGGAGGCATTACAAGAGTGCAATAGTATCCTTGTTTAATATTTACAAATGTGGGGCGATTGCATAGAGATCAGAAAGTGCTTTTCCCTTTCCTAGTCCAAGTCATTGTGATCCATTATAGTGTCTCGTCCAGTAACCTATCCACTGCACTACATAACCCTACCTTTGTTTGATGTGTGGTGAATGACCGTATTAATGATTGACATTTGTACTGAAATTTAGCAATTTTCAGTAGGTTAGATTACTAGGAAAAAAAATGTTGTTCAAAGTATATTATGCAGTAGTTTCTCTTTTTTTTCCCCAAATTTTATCCTCTATCTCTCCTCCTACTGTGAAGATAGTGACTTATTCTGGTGCCAAGTAGCCTTCCCGTACTGCATCGCAATGTCCCAGACAGTGACGTTTGGCAGGCAGCTTGACTGGCTAGCATTTCACTGTCACCGGGCACAACTGATTATTCTGTTTCCTTACCACCATCTACAAGGCACAAGTCAGGAGTGTGATGGAATACTCTCCACTTGCCTGGATGAGTGCAGCTCCAACAACACTCGAGAAGCTCGACATCATCCAGGACAAAGCAGCCCGCTTGATTGGCCCTCCTTCCACCACCTTAAACATTCGCTCCCTCCACCACCGGCGCACCGTGGCTGCAGTGTGTACCAGTGTGCACTGCAGCAACTCACCAAGGCTTCTTCGACAGTCCCTCCCAAACCCGTGACCTCTACCACCTAGAAGGACAAGGGCAGCAGGTTCATGGGAACACCACCACCTCCAAGTTCCCCTCCAAGTCATACACCATCCTGACTTGGAAATATATCGCCGATCCTTCATTGTCGCTGGGTCAAAATCCTGGAACTCCCTCCCTAACAACACTGTGGGAGTACCTTCACCACACGGACTGCAAAGAAGGCGGCTCACCACCACCTTCTCAAGGGCAATTAGGGATGGGCCAGTGACGCCAACATCCCGTGAATGTACATAAAGAAAAACATTTCTCTTTTTTCCCCCGCCCTTCCCGGCACTTAGGCCAGTTGAACCCCACTCCATCATGACTTTTAGTATGAACATAAGAAATAGGAGTAGGCCATTCAGCCCTTCGAACCTGCTCTGTACGATAAGCTAACTTAAGTGTGGATCGAAACTAGGACGCTCTGTTCTTTTCATGACTCGGTGCCGCACCACTCAGTGATTGGGGCGAAAACTTTGTTTTCAAGTGGTTTGCACATTAGAGAAGTAACAAGTTGGGATCAACGCTTTAAATTCATTAAGATAATATGTGCTATTGTGTACTATGCATTGCACATACATGAGGGTGAATCATCTTCAAACCTCACAAAAGAAATTAGTGGTAGCACAGATGGCATCTTTTTCAATCCTGGTTGCTTACCTGAAAGTTCTGCCGGACATTTAGCCGAAAGAGAGATTGCTGTCGTTACCGTAAAAATACTTTTCTCTTCCTCTCCTCTCCCCATAACGTTCACAGGAAAATTCTCTGCATTGTGTGGGTAATGTTCCTCTATACACTTACTCATTCTTTCCTTTTAAAGATAATTATTGCTTATAATTCCTAAGCACCAATTACACAAATTCGTCTGTTCAGTAAAAGCTGTCCTACAGCAAACGGAATTGCTGTGTAGCTGGTAAACTTTGTGAGTGATGTTATTGTGGATGTGGTTTTGCAAGCCCAGATAAAGTTTGCTATCTTTGTGTATTGCCTGAAAATGCAAAGCAAGCTCAGTCTTCTGTTTATCTGGAAGAATAAATGGCTGGCAGGAAGTTCAATACCATTTATTTTCTCTGCCAGTTTCTTTTTCCCTCTTCTTGCTAGGATACAGTTCCACAGAAATCTACCTATTTTATTTGCAACTAATACCTGTCCTGCTAGTAGCCCCCTGATGCCTTGGCAAATTACTTTTCACATCTGAGCCTAGACAATGAGAGTCTGCAGGATATTCAGTCATATTGACATCGCATCCTAACTGAATCCTGTCCTCAACTGACGTCTACACACACACCTTCCAGCAGGAAGCACTGGATGAGCGGCAACCATGAAAGATTTTGCTCCTCCCTCACCTCAAACCCAGGCATACTGAGGCCATGAGCAGCATGTTAGCTGAGATCTGCTAACCTTTTAGTCTACATGGCCGAGTAATCTTCTCTTCTTAGGCAGTCCCTCGGAACCGAGGATGACTCGCTTCCACATTAAAAATGAGTACTCAGGTGACTGATGAGTCCAATGTGGGACCTACAGTCTCTGTCACAGGTGGGGCAGATGGTGGTTGAACGGGTGGGTGGGGTGCTTGGATTGACGTGAGCTCCTTCCGCTGTATGCGCTTGGCTTCCACTTGCTCCCAGCAAAGAGATTCGAGGTGTTCGCCGCCTTCCCGGATGCTTCTCCTCCACTTTGTGCGGTCTTGGGCCAGGGATTGGGCGGTGCCTTCACCAACTGGGGCATATGAGGATCCAATAATATAATCGAATGAAATTGATGCTGCCATATGGAGCAGAGAAGGCTTAAAGGACACTTGATAGAGGTGTTTAAAATCATGAAGGATTTAGATAGAGTAAATAAAGAGAAACCTTTTTCCAATGGGGGTCGATAACCAGAGGGCACAGATTTAAGGGAATTGGCAAAAGAACCAGAGGCGACATGAGGAAAAACTTTTTTACGCAACGAGTGGTTAGGATTTGGAATGCACTGCCTGATAGGGTGGTGGATACAGATTCAATAGCAGCCTTCAAAAGGGAATTGGATAAATACTTGAAGGAGAAAAAATAGCAGGGATATGGGGGAAGAGCGGGGGGGTGGGACTAACTGGATAGCTCTTCGAAGAGACTTGATGGGCCGAATGGCCTCCTATGCTGTACTATTCTATGATTCTATGTACACCTTCAGAGGTGGTGACACCTGGGGAAGGGGATCTAAAGCTGACTGACATTAGGAGCATGGTAAATGTCACCTTGTACTTCTGAATGCCGTCACCTGCTATAGCCCAATAGAGAATTACCAGCTTTCTGTTTGGCAGCGGGAGAATTTGAAGTTAACACTGGTTTTGCGGACAAGCCAACTGTGCTCATGCCACTAGGGCTCCCAATGCAGGGTGATTTTTATCAGTTTTACTTTTTGTAAACTACAGCCAAGCTATTTATGCATGTATCAGATACAGAGAATAGAGGTCGCGACTGTCATTTCTAAACGATTACCCACGGGCAGTAGTTTTTGTATTGCCACCAACACACTGAACTCTTCCTGCCAATGGGGGACACTTCAGAACATCTGGTGGGGGAGCATGCTGCAGAAACACGAAGTAAATAGTTGCGTATTCTTGAAGCCCTGTCTTATTCTTGCACAACGTCCACATGTTTGCATTGTCATCAAGATTATTTGATAGTGCTCAGGAACCCTGGCTGATTTTCCTCCCATCCCACCCTCAATCTGAAGACACTGATGCCAATTGTAGCACCCCTATTGTCATCCCAACTGAGATCAGCTAACTCCCCACAGACCAGTGATGGAACCAACAATTACTTTTTATTTATACAGCGCCTTTAACATGGTAAAGTCCCACTGCGCTTCACAATGTTATCGGACAAAATTCAACACCGAGCCACATAGAGGTTATTTTTATACGTTCATGGAATGTGGGCGTCGCTGGCAAGGCCAGTATTTATTGCCCATCCCTAATTGCCCTTGAGAAGGTGGTGGTGAGCCACCGCCTTGAACTGGTGTAGTCCGTGTGGTGAAGTTACTCCCACAGTACTGTTATTGAGGGAGTTCCAGAATTTTGACCTATCGACGATGAAGGAGTGGCGATATATTTCCAAGTCAGGATGGTGTGTGACTAGGACAGGTGACCAAAAGCTTGGTCAAAAAGGAGGAGAGAGAGGCGGAGAGGTTTAGGGAGGTAATTCCAGAGCTTAGGGCCCAGGCCGCTGAAGGCGCAGCCGCCAGTGGTGGAGCAATGAAAATCGGGATGCACAAGAGGCCAGAATGTGAGGAGCTCAGAGATCTCGGAGGGTTGGCTGGAGGAGGTTACAGAGATGGGTAGGGGCAATGCCATGGAGAGATTTGAAAACGAGGATGAGAATTTTAAAATAGTGGCGTTGCTGGGCTGGGAGCCAATGTAGGTTAGCGAGCACAGGGGTGATAAGTAAACGGGACTTGGTGCGAGTTAGGACACAGGCAGCAGAGTGTTGGATGAGTTCAAGTTTACAAACCTTCTGGTTTGGTTCAGTTACAAGCTCTAAACCAACTGAGAAACCAAGATCAGACTGGTCCTATGTATGAGTGGAAAACAGCCGATTTAGATCGCTATTCTGCACTAACTCTTAAAATAAGAGGTGAGAATATTCTGCAAAATAAAAGCTGCTGTAATTGCAACATGGTGTTCGCTTTGAAGCCTAGATTCGGATATTGGAAATGCTCCAGGTCAGACAAATTAATCCATGAGATAGTTATCTGATCTGCACATTTTCCGTAACAGTAATACACTTTGTGGACTTCAGTTTGGATAGTGTTGTGATTTTTAACTGCTGATAGAAGCAAACCTTTGATTCAATCTCTCAAAGTAGAAGTGCCATATCTGGGCTTTCCAGTGGCCTTTTAAATCTGTCTTGTTGCACAGTGAGCTGCAGCTGTATAGAAACATAGAAGATAGGAGCAGGCGTGGGCCATTTGGCCCCTCGAGCTTGCTCCGCCATTCAATGCAATCATGGCTGATCATCCAAATTCAGTACCCTGTCCCTGCTTTCTCCCCATATCCCTTGATTCCTTTAGCCTTAAGAAATATATCTAACTCCTTCTTGAATATATTTAATGAATTGGACTCAACTGTCTTCTGTGGTAGAGAATTCCACAGGTTCACCACTCTCTGGGTGAAGAAATTCCTCCTCATCTCAGTCCTAAATGGCTTACCCCTTATCTTTAGACTGTGACCCCTGGTTCTGGACTCCCTTGCCATCGGGAACATCCATCCTGCATCTAGTCTGTCTAGTCCTGTTAGAATTTTATAAGTTTCAATGAGATCCCCTCTCATTCTTCTAAACTCAAGCGAATATAAGCCCAATCGACCCAATCTCTCTTCATACGTCATTCCTGCCATCCCAGGTATCAGTCTGGTGAATCTTCGCTGCACTCCCTCCATGGCAAGAACATCCTTCCTCAGATAAGGCGACCAAAACTGCACACAATACTCAAGGTGTGGTCTCACCAAGGCCCTGTACAACTGCAGCAAGACATCCTTGCTCCTGTACTCGAATCCTCTCGCTATGAAGGCCAACCTACCATTTGCCTTCTTAACCGCCTGCTGCACCTGCATGCTTACCTTCAGCGACTGGTGCACAAGGACACCCAGGTCTCGTTGCACTTCCCCTTTTCCCAATCTATTGCCGTTCAGATAATAATCTGCCTTCCTGTTTTTGCCACCAATGTGGATAACCTCGCATTTATCCACATTATACTGCATCTGCCATGCATCTGCCCAATCACCCAACCTGTCCAAATCATCCTGGAGTTTCTCTGCATCCTCCTCACAGCACACACGCCCACCCAGCTTTGTGTCGTCTGCAAACTTGGAGATATTACATCTAGTTCCCTCGTCTAGATCATTAATATATATTGTGAATAACTGGGATCCTAGCACCGATCCCTGCGGTACCCCACTAGTCACTGCCTGCCACTCGGAAAAAGACCCGTTTATTCCAACTCTTTGCTTCCTGTCTGCCAACCAGTTTTCTATCCAAGTCGGTACCTTACCCCCAATCCCATGTGCTTTAACTTTGCACGCTAATCTCTTATGTGGGACCTTATCGAAAGCCTTCTGAAAGTCCAAATACACCACATCTACTGGTTCTCCCTTATCTATTCTACCAGTTACATCCTCAAAAAATTCCAGTAGATTAGTCAAGCATGATTTACCTTTTGTAAATCCATGTTGACTTTGTCCGATCCTGTCACTGTTTTCCAAGTGCTCTGCTGTTACATGTTTTATAATGGACTCTAGCATTTTCCCCACTACCGATGTCAGACTTACTGGTCTACAATTCCCCGTTTTCTCTCTACCACCTTTTTTAAATAGTGGGGTTACATTAGCTACCCTCCAATCCATGGGAACTATTCCAGAGTCTATAGAATTTTGGAAGATGACCAGCAATGCATCTACTATTTCTAGGGCCACTTCCTTAAGTACCCTAGGATGTAGATTATCAGGCCCTGGGGATTTATCGGCCTTCAATCCCATCAATTTCCCTAACACCATTTCCCTACAAATACTGATTTCATTCAGTTCCTCCCTCTCATTAGACCCTATGTTCCCCGACATCTCTGGGAGGTTATTTGTGTCCTCCTTTGTGAAGACAGAACCAAAGTATGAATTTAATTGTCGGCCATTTCTTCATTATAAATTCCCCTGATTCTGACTGCAAGGGACCTACGCTTGACTTCACCAATCTTTTTCTCTTCACATATCTATAGTATAGTGTCAGAATCCTGATTTCTGTAGCCAGTATGGACTTGTAAGTTATTTCCATCCCATGCTGTACTTTTAAAAATTTTCTTTCATCAAAGAAAAACTTTTATTTTGTTTGCCTTGGGATCTAGCCAATGCTGACTACCTAGCCTCAACAACTTGTACTTATAGTGCCTTTAACAAAGTAAAACGTCACAAGGCACTTCACAGGAGTGTTCTGAAACAAAATTTGACACCGAGCCACATAAGGAGATATTAGGGCAGATCAAAGAGGTAGGTTTTAAGGAGCGTCTTAAAGGAGGAAAGAGGTAGAAGGGCAGAGAGGTTTAGGGAGGGAATTCCAGAGCTTTAGGGCCTTGGCAGCTGAAGGCACAGCCGCCAATGGTGGAGCAATTAAAATCAGGGATGCTCAAGGACAGAATTGGAGGAGCGCAGAGATCTCGGAGGGTTGTAGGGCTGGAGGCGATTACAGAGATAGGGAGGGGCGAGGCCATGGAGGGATTTGAAAATAAGGATGAGAATTTTAAAATCGAGGCGTTGCTTAACCAGGAGCCAATGTAGGTCAGCAAGCACAGGGGTGATGGGTGAATGGGACTTGGTGCAAGTTAGGACATGGACAGCAGAGTTTTGGATGACCTCATGTTTACGGAGGGTAGAACATGGGAGGCCAGCCAAGAGTGTGTTGGAATAGTCAAGTCTAGAGGTAACATGTGAAATGTCCACTTGTGGCAAGGCCCTGGAAACCTCCAAATGCTCTTGCAAACCAGCCTGGTAACATGTTCTCTGTTGCCCTATTTGTCATTCTTTCCTTCCTTCTCTTTCCCCCCACTCCCACCCCTTTCTTGAAGATACAACTCCTGTTAAAGTCCAGTTCTATAGACACTGCGCACCTCTCATATCTTGTTTTAGTACCCATTCTTCATGCGTGAGTTTAGACAGTGAGTTGTGACTTGACTATTTGGTCCTGGAAGGCATCGCAACCAAGTCTGATCCTGTGCTCACCTGACATATACACACAGGTGGACGCGCTTTCAGCAATTTATGCTACCTTGAGGGCGATTGGCTAACAGCACAGACCTTGGGGATTGAGCCCAGGACGGTCTGGTTTTGGTTGTCTCAGTGATGTGTTAGAGGATTTCCCTGTGGTAACTGTCACAAGAAAGGGTTGTTAATCTGGCGACCACAGCTCTGCTCGTGATTCCAGCCCAAGTGGTTTATATATATACACACACCCCCACAGCAGCTGTCTCTCATTCTGCCAGCATTTCACACTTCTGAGCCACCTTTTGTTTCTTAACCTGTCCCATTACCATCTCGTCTTGCCTTGAGCATCTCTTAATGTCTCTACTTACCATAGACCACCCCTTTTGTTCTTTTATTCCTCCCCCCAGCCTCCCCCTTGCTTTTTTATCTGTTTCATTTCCTGCTTTTTTTCTCAGTTCTGACGAAGGGTTTCGACCTGAAACGTTAACTCTGTTTCTCTCTCCACGGATGTTGCCTGGCCTGCTGAGTTTTTCCAGCGTTTTCTGTTGTTGTTGCAAATAATACAACCTGATTCCCAGGCACAGAGTGATCACTTTCGGCTCTCCGGGTTGCCTGCGTGGCTGTGAGCTCTCCGACCCCCCAAGAGAACAACAGCTCCAACCCTCCAGGCCGTCCGCGCGGCTCCTGACCACCGCGAGAACGCTTTGCTCTTGCGGGAGGTGTGGGGAGCAGGTTCTATTCTTAGATACAGCCTAAGGTAGCCAATAGTATATGTACAACATGACACGTAGGTGCATGTTTGCTGAAGCCACGTATTTAGGAGTATGCCCTGCTAATCTTTTCGGCCTCCATCTCTGTTCTACAAGCTTTGTTTATTATACTGTAAGTGAGTAGGCCAATCTCTATCTTTTACTGTGGTTTGTGGTGTCTTGGCAACTAGTCTCTTATCCGGATGTGCCATTTCTTGACCTGGGGGTTTATCATTCACTGTCTAGTTTCCTAACTGTCTTTGCTCGAGAGCTAAAAATGCTAAACAAAGCACGCTGGGATACTTTGACTAATTTAAACTATTTTAAGATATTCTAACCTCTATTGTCTTTACTAAATGAACTATCAGCAAGCTATATTCATACTCATGCTTGTGTAACTGTGGTGACTAGACAAAAGATCTAGATCATTGATTGTTGTGAGTTGGGCAAGAGAAAAGAGTTTTCACCAGCAGGCCTTTTGCACTTTATCAATAAATGGATTTGAAAATATCTTTTTTATTGTCCACAGAATCCCAAGACTAAAGCTGAGATTGAGAAGTTGCTGCATGATGGAAAGAAGAAGGAACTGCGCGATCGGCTGTGCTGCAGAATGACGTTTGGTACTGCAGGGCTTCGTTCCGCTATGGGGGCAGGTTTCTCCTGTATTAACGACCTTACAATCATACAGTCCACTCAGGTGAGGCTGCCAATGTTTGACTGAATTTTGTGAATCCATGTAGGGCTTTGAGGAAAGACTAATTGGATAGCTCTTTGACCGTTGGGGGGGGGGAGACATCACAGCCTTGCATGGACCTGTTCTTACCAGACACTGACTTGTGCATATCGCCCAGCAAGAGCCACCAAATCGCAGTAAGGAGCAGGAACTGTCTTTTTTTTCCCCACCCACCCCCTATCCCAGGGTTACTGACACTAATACGATAGCAAAATACTGCAGATGCTGGAAATCCGAAATAACAACAGAAAACGCTGGAAAAACTCAGCAGGCGAGGCAGCATCCGTGGAGAGAGAAACAGAGTTAACGTTTCAGGTCGAAGACCTTTCGTCAGAACTGGAAATAGCAGGAAATGGAATAGATGTAAGGCAAGGATAAAGCTGGGAAAAGGGGGAGGGGATGAAAGAACAAAAGGAGAGATTAAGAGACATTAAGAGATATTCAAGGCAAGAGGTGGTGTTAATGTGACAGGTTAAGGCTAAAAGAAGTGTGAAATGCACTGGCAGAATGAAGGACAGCTGCCAGCTTCTAGAAGGGGAAAAAAAAGGGGGGGGCAAACAAAAGGGTGGATGAAAAAATAAAATATAAATGTGATTGGGGCTGAGGTTATGATCTAAAATTGACTCCCACAGCTACCTGGACTACACTTCCTCCCACCCCGCCTCCTGTAAGGACTCTATTCCATTCTCCCAGTTTCTCCGTCTCCGCCGCATCTGCTCCGATGATGCCACCTTCCATACCAGTGCTTCCGACATGTCTTCCTTTTTCCTCAACCGAGGATTCCCCTCGACCGTGTCCGTTCTATCTCCCGCACTTCTGCCCTCACCCCTGCCCCTCCCTCCCGGAACCACGATAGAGTTCCCCTTGTCCTCACCTTTCACCCCACCAGCCTCCACATTCAACGGATCATCCTCCGCCATTTCCGCCACCTCCAGCGTGATCCCACCACCAAACGCATCTTCCCCTCACCTCCCCTTTCAGCTTTCTGCAGGGACCGCTCCCTCCGCACACCCTAGTCCACTCCTCTACCACCCCCAGCACCCCTTCCCCTTCGCCCGGCACCTTCCCGTGCAAGCGCAGGAGATGCAACACATGCCCTTATACCTCCCCTCTTCCCACTGTCCAGGGCCCCAAACACCCCTTCCAGGTGAAACAGCGATTTACTTGTACTTCCTGCAATTTAGTATGCTGTATACGCTGCTCACGATGTGGTCTCCTCTACATTGGGGAGACCAAACGCATATTGGGTGACCGCTTTGCGGAACACCTCCGTTCAGTCCGTAAGGGGGACCCCGAGCTCCCGGTCGCCTGTCACTTTAATTCACCGCTTCACACCCACTCTGACCTCACCATCCTCGGCCTATTACACTGTTCCACGAAAGCGCAGCGTAAGCTCGAGGAACAGCACCTCATCTTTCGTTTAGGCACGCTACAGTCCTCTGGACTCCATATCGAGTTCAACAATTTTAGATCATAACCTCAGCCCCAATCACATTTATATTTTACTTTTTCATCCACCCTTTTGTTTGCCCCCCTTTTTTTTCCCTCCTAGAAGCTGGCAGCTGTCCTTCATTCTGCCAGTGCATTTCACACTTCTTTTAGCCTCAACCTGTCACATTAACACCTCCTCTTTCCTTGAATATCTCTTAATGTCCCTTAATCTCTCCTTTTGTTCTTTCATCCCCTCCCCCTTTTCCCAGCTTTATCCTTGCCTTAAATCTATTCCATTTCCTGCTATTTCCAGTTCTGACGAAAGGTCTTCGACCTGAAACGTTAACTCTGTTTCTCTCTCCACGGATGCTGCCTCGCCTGCTGAGTTTTTCCAGCGTTTTCTGTTGTTATTACTGACACTAATTGTAGCCCCACTATCAACAGCCTGCTTGGATCAGCTACCTCAGCATAGACCATGGCTCAAACCACGGCCCTTTGCGGTCAATATGGCTTCATACAATATCTGTTTGATGCTTTATTAAAAGAAAAGGAAGGATTGGATTTTTATAGCGCTTTTCACGACCACCAGATGTCCCAAAGCGCTTTACAGCCAATGAAGTACTTTTTGAAGTGTAGTCACTGTTGTAATCTAGGAAACACAGCAGCCAATTTGCGCACAGCAAGCTCCCACAAACAGCCGCGTGATAATGACCAGATCGTGTGTTTTAGGGATGTTAGTTGAGGGATAAATATTGGCCAGGACACTAGGGATAACTCCCCTGCTCTTCTTCAAAATAGTGCTGTGGGATCTTTTACGTCCACCTGAGAGGACAGATGGGGCCTCGGTTTAACGTTTCATCCGAAAGGCGGCACCTCTGACAGTGCAGCGTTCCCTCAGTACTGCACTGGAGTGTCAACATAGATTTTTGTGCTCAAGTCATAAGAATGGGACTTGAACCCACAACCTTCTGACTCAGAGGCAAGGGTGCGACCCACTGAGCCACAGCTGACGTATGCTCGTTATTTCTAATTAAATTGCAGATTCAACTTCACTGCAAATAACAAACATAGGAAATCCTGTGATCCTTCCCTTCCTGAAGTGGAGCGCATCATTTTAATGGGTATTACTGGTTACTCTGATAGCTGATCTGGAGCCACATTGCTTCTTTTTTATAAGTCTTCCTGTGCTGTGTACCATCGCTGGCTGAGCAGATCGTTGGCCTTTTTCTAAGTCTCCGTAAACTTGAGCTCATCCAAAACTCTGCTGCCTGTATCCTAACTCGCACCAAGTCCCATTCATCCATCACCCATGTGCTTGCAGTGCAGTGCTGAGGGAGGGCTGCACTGTCGGAGGTGCCGTCTTTCAGATGAGACGTTAAACTGAGGCCCCGTCTGCTTTCTCAGGTGGACGTAAAAGATCCCAAGGCACTATTTTGAAGAAGAGCAGGGGAGTTATCCCCGGTGTCCTGGCCAATATTTATCCCTCAGTCCACATAACAATTTAAAAAGTCAAAGGAAAATGAGAAGGCAAAAGTGCAGGGTAGCGATAGGGGTAATGATAACCAGAGTGTGACGGGAAGGGACAGAGAGTGCATCAGAAAGAGGGGTCAGAGTAGGGAAAAATGGTAAAAAGACAAAATTAAAAGCTCTATCTGAACGCATGCAGCATTCGTAAACAAGATGGATGAGTTGACAGCACAAATAGAAATAAATGGGTATGATCTGATAGCCATTACAGAGACGTGGTTGCAAGGTGACCAAGGATGGGAGCTGAATATTCATGTGTATTTGCCATTTCGTTAGGATAGGCAGAAAGGAAAAGGAGGTGGTGTAGCTCTGTTAATAAGGGATGAGATCAGTGCAGTAATGAGAAATGATATTGGCCTAGAAGATCAAGACGTAGAATCAGTTTGGGTGGAGATAAGAAATAATAAGGGTAAAAAGTCACTGGTGGGTGTGGTCTACAGGCCCCCAAACAGTAGCCACACTGTAGGACAGAGTATAAATCAAGAAATAATAGAGGCTTGTAAGAAAGGTACGACTATAATCATGGGAGATTTTAATCTTCATATTGATTGGACAAAGCAAATTGGCAAAGGTAGACTTGAGGAAGAGTTCTTAGAGTGTATACGGGAATGGTTTCTTGGGACAATATGTTGTGGAACCAACCAGGGAGAAGACTATTTTAGATATGGTAATGTGTAACGAGGCTGGATTAATTAATGATCTCGAAGTGAAGGATCCTCTTGGGAAGAGTGATCATAGCATGGTAGAATTTCAAATTCAGTTTGAGGGTGAGAAAGCTAGGTCTCAAACTAGTGTCCTGAACTTATACAAAGGTAATTACAAAGGTATGAAGGCAGAATTGATTAAAGTGGACTGGGAAAATATATTACAGGGTAAGACTGTAGAAAAGCAGTGGCAAACATTTGAGGAGATATTTCATAACTCTCAGCAAAGATATATTCCAGTGAGAAAGAAAGATTCTAAGAGAAGGATGAACCATCCGTGGCTAACTAAGGAAGTAAAGGATGGTATCAAATTGAAAACACAAGCATACAATGTTGCAAAGAATAGTGAAAGGCCAGAAGATTGGGAAATTTTTAAAAACCAGCAAAGGACGACTAAAAAAAAAAATGATAGAGAGAGAAGATAGCTTATGAGAGTAAGCTAGCAAGAAATATAAAAACAGACAGTAAGAGCATCTACAGGTATATGAAAAGGAAGAGAGTAGCTAAAGTAAACGTTGGTCCCCTAGAGGATGAATCTGGGGAATTAATAATGGGAAAACAGGGAAATGGCGGAGACTTTGAACAAATATTTTGTATCGGTCTTCACGGTAGAAGACACTAAAAGCATCCCAATAATAGATAATCAAGAGGCTATTGGGGTGGGGGCGGGGGAAACTTAAAACAATCACTATCACTAGAGAGAAAGTACTAGACAAACTAATGGAACTAAAGGTGGACAAGTCCCCTGGACCCGATGGCCTGCATCCTAGAGTCTTAAAAGAGGTGGCTGCAGAGATAATGGATGCATTGATTGTAATCTACCAAAATTCCCTGGATTCTGAAGAGGTCCCAGCAGACTGGAAAACCGCAAATGTAACACCCCTATTTAAGAAAGGAGGGAGACAGAAAGCAGGCAACTATCGACCAGTTAGCCTAACATCTGTCATTTGGAAAATGCTGGAGTCCATCATTAAGGAAGTGATAGCAGGACATTTAGAAAATCATAATATAGTCAAGCAGAGTCAGCATGGTTTTATGAAAGGGAAATCATGTTTGACAAATTTGCTGAAGTTCTTTGAGGATGTAACGAGCAGGGTGGATAAAGGGGAACCAGTAGATGTCGTGTATTTGGATTTCCAGAAGGCATTCGAAGGTGCCACATAAAAGGTTACTGCACAAGATAAGAGCTCACGGGGTTGGGGGTAATATAGTACCATGGATAGAGGATTGGCTAACTAACTGAAAACAGAGAGTCGGGATAAATGGGTCATTTTCAGGTTGGCAAACTGTAACTAGTAGGGTGCCGCAGGGATCAATGCTGGGGCCTCAACTATTTACAATCTATATTAATGACTTGGATGAAGGGACTGAGTGTAATGTAGCCAAATTTGCTGATGATACAAAGATAGGTGGGAAAGCAAATTGTGTGGAGGACACAAAGAATCTTCAAAGGGATATAGATAGGCTAAGTGAGTGGGCAAAAATCTGGCAGATGGAGTATAATGTGGGAAAATGTGAGGTTATCCACTTTGGTAGGAAGAACAAAAAAGCAAAATATTATTTAAATGGAGAGAGACTACAGAATGCTGCGGTACAGAGGGATCTGGGTGTCCTCGTACATGAAACACAGTTCAGAGAAGGTTCACTAGGGTTGATTCCTGGGATGGAAGGGTTGTCTTATGAGGAAAGGTTGAGCAGGTTGGGCCTATACTCATTGGAGTTTAGAAGAATGAGAGGTGATCTTATTGAAACATAGAAGATTCTGATGGGGCTTGACAGGGTAGATGCAGGGAGGATGTTTCCCCTTGTGGGGGAATCTAGAACTAGGGGGCATAGTTTCAGAATAAGGGGCCGCCCATTTAAATCGGAAATGAGGAGGAATTTCTTCTGAGGGTCATGAATCTTTGGAATTCTCTACCCCAGAGAGCTGTGGAGGCAGAGTCAGTGAATATATTCAAGGTGGAGATAGACAGATTTTTGAAAAACAGGGTTACGGGGAGCGGGCAGGAAAGTGGAGTTGAGGCCAAGATCAGATCAGCCATGATCTTATTGAATGGCGGAGCAGGCTCGAGGGGCCAAATGGCCGATTCCTGCTCCTATTTCTTATGTTCTTATCCCTAATTTTCATCGCTCCACCATTGGCGACCGTGCCTTCAGCTGCCTAGGGACTAAGCTCTGGAATTCCCTCCCTAAACCTCTCTGCCTCTCTCTCCTTTTAAGAAGCTCCTTAAAACCTATCTCTTTGACCAAGCATTTGGTCACCTGTCCTAATATCTCCTTATGTGCTCGATGTTAAATTTTGTTTGATAATCGCTCCTGTGAAGCGCCTTGGGACGTTTTACTACATTAAAGGCGCTGTATAAATGCAAGTTGTTGTTTCTGCCGTTGTTGCTCGCACCTGTCTCCATAGAAGGTATCTGAGAGCGATTTTAAATTCCAGAATGGCTGAGCTAGTCAGGGTTGTGTCCAGCTGGGCCATTCAGACCAGAAGGTCTCGGGTTTGATTCCTGATTTGAGCTGAATTAGCTGGGCTGGCAGGAGAAGTGATGCAATTGCCCTCAGCACCCTTAGACTAAGGTAGGGAAAGATCCCCCACCATTCCCACTGCTGATCTCTACCCCCGTGTGGCCATCGGGCAAGGACAAAACCGAGCTTGGTTGTGATATTGTCTGAAATCCAGTAGACTGTTAAATCTTGCTGTCTCGGCTCATATACTAAAGAAAAGAAAGAAAGAAAGAAAGCAAGAATTGCATTTCTATCATGCCTTTCACAACCATTGGACGTCCCAAATTGCTTGACAGCCAATGAAGTACTTTTTGAAGTGCAGTCACTGATGTAATGTAGGAAACGCGGCAGCTAATTTGCGCACAGCAATGAGATAATGACCAGAAAATCTGTTTTAGTGATGTTGATTGAGGGATAAATATTGGCTAGGACACCGGGGAGAACTCCCCTGCTTTTCGAAATAGTGTCATGGGATCTTTTATGTCCACCTGAGAGAGCAGACGGGGCCTCGGTTTAACGTCTCATCCAAAAGACGGCACATCCGACCGTGCAGTGCTCCCTCAGTACTGCCCCTCCGACAGTGCGGCGCTCCCTCAGTACTGCACCTCCGACAGTGCAGCACTCCCTCAGTACTGCCCCTCCGACAGTGCGGCGCTCCCTCAGTACTGCCCCTCCGACAGTGCGGCGCTCCCTCAGTACTGCCCCTCCGACGGTGCGGCGCTCCCTCAGTACTGCCCCTCCGACAGTGCGGCGCTCCCTCAGTACTGCCCCTCCGACAGTGCGGCGCTCCCTCAGTACCGCCCCTCCGACAGTGCAGCATTCCCTCAGTACTGCCCCTCCGACAGTGTGGCTAGTGTGTCAGCCTAGATTTTTGTGCTCAAGTCTCGCGTCGGACTTGAACCCACAACCTTCTGACTCAGAGGCAAGGTGAAAGGGTGAGATACCGAAGGGCTGCAAGCACTGTGGAACTGCACCACAGCTAGAGCCACCACCTCGAGAGGAGAGGAGGGAAGGGGAGAATTTATAAATGTATAGCAGATTTTTAATGTTGACACTCCTTTGATCTTCATTCTGTTGGAGATTCTCAATAGGGCTCATTACTAAGATGACAAAGATAAGGTTACCAGACCTTTTCTTCTCTCTCATTCCCCTTTCCTGGAATAACCTTGCAATGTTTACTAAATGTGTTTTTACTGCAAAAACACATTTAAGATGCTCCTTAAAACCTACCTCTTTGACCAAGCTTTTGCTCATCTGCCCTAATTTCTCCTTATGTGGCTCAGTGTCAAATTTTTGTCTTGTATTACTCCTGTGAAGCACCTTGGGACGTTTTACTATGATAAAGGTGCTATATAAGTACACGTCGTTGTTGTTGAAAACCTATTCAGTCTTTCAATTGGCACTGTGAAATAGGATTTTAGTATCTACATGTCTTGTGGTTGTGTGACTACAAAACAAGGCAGCAGTCTTTCTACCAGTGCTTATTTTTTATTGATGAAGTGCTGTCAGTAGCAGATAAACACGATGGGCCCCTGATCAATTTAAAGGAATCAAACTCCAGACTTTTTTTTACTGCATTCAGAACTTTTCATGGATCCCAAGAATTGTCTGTGGTAGTTTCAAACATTGGCATCCATCTTATTAGGCTCCAACAGGAATAATGGGGATTGGCGACATGGTACCAGAGGGAAACTTGGAATAGCCTGCTCGTGGGTTGCGTGTCTCTGCGTGAGTGCTGGTTTCTTGCACTGGACTGGAAATATAAAGGCTTTAGTGGCTTGCAATGTAGTATGAGAAAAATGGTAAAATGACAGAAAAGCGCCTTTAATTAACAGGGAATGTTGGGGAAGTATGTTGACTCCAGCTTTGTTTGAAAATATTAACCACAAACGTTGCATTTTTGCATGTGGTCATGTTAAACTCTGTTGTTGAGTAATAGTAAACTTAGTGATAGGGACTTCCTTTTTTATGCTTGAAGTCCAATTCTTCTTGAACATTGAGGCACACCCACCCATGTGGCTGTGCGTGTTTGTGTGTGTGACTGGAACGTGAGCCTGCCGTGATCAGCAGCTGCATGTGGTGTTTAGCCAATGAGCATTTACTTGGCTCCAAAGGGGATGGGTGGAGTCAGTCTGTCAGCAAACAGAACTGCTGCTGTGACAGAGGCTCTCAGAAAGGAAATTCATTGATTTCACAAAAAAATCCTTTTTAAATGAACCTTTATATTGAGGAGTTTATGCCATGTACAAGAAATGCACAAATTAACATCACGATAAAATGTAATGTAGACTGTTTTCAACAGAATAGGGTGCAGAGGCAATCCCAGAGAGAGGGGCCAAGAATGGAGGTTTCCTTGAGTGGAGTAATGAACAGACCTCGCCAGGATTTCAATTGTGGAGACTTTGAATGAACAGAAAAACACAAAGGAACTCCTGTTTGAAAGTCACCTGAATTTAACCTGCAGGCACAGTGACCTTGCGTTCAGCTGCTTCACAATCATCTTGTGCACACGCAGTCAATGCAAAGCTGCACTTGTGATTTTTAACATTCTGATGTGACCTGTTCTCTCGCCATACCCGCCATGAATGGCAGAAGCACACATTGCTAATCTGTACTGGCACGCTAAGCGTTCCACCCGCCTATGGTCAGTATCAAGACAGCTGGCCCAGTGCAAGTGCCTCCAGCAGCGGCCATTTAGCCTTGTTAACTGGTGACACTCGGAAAGAGTGCCCTGTAAGATAAAAGGGCCAATTGCTCGTTGTCACCCTTGTCACTAGTTTTTTGTACACATGCGCTCTTGTAAGCTTTGAACACGTGTGCGCTTTACACAGTGCCTGAGACTGATGGTTGAACAAAATCATGTAAAAGGGCCAAATTATGCAGATAGTTTCGACCAGGCGCAAGTTTGTCAGTGGCAACAGATGGATGCATAAGTGCACAGAAACCTTTTGCAGACACCGGTGCACACTTGTTTTGTGCTGCTTGCGAGGTTATTCTACATCATCTGGAATCTTTCACCTGTTTGCAGCGGGGCCACTTGCATCAATTACGTAGAAATACATTGAATTTACAGCACAGAAACAGGCCATTCGGCCCCACTGGTCCATGCTGGTGTTTATGCTCCACACAAGCCTCCTCCTGCCCTACTTAATCTCGCCCTATCAACATATCCTTCTATTCCTTTCTCCCTCATGTACTTATCTAGCTTCCCCTTAAATGTATCTCTGCTATTCGCCTCAACCACTCCTTGTGGTAGCGAGTTCCACATTCTCACCAATCTCTGGGTAAAGCAGTTTCTCCTGAATTCCCTAATGGATTTATTAGTGACTCTCTTATATTTATAGCCCTGAGTTCTGGACTCTCCCACAAGTGGGGACATTTTCTCTACGTCTACCCTATCGAACCTCTTCATAATTCTAAAGAGCTCTATCAGATCATGCCTTCGCTGTCTCTTTTCTAGAGAAAGGTGCCCCAGCTGGTTCAGTCTTTCAATTGGTGATGTGATTGTTTGCAACGTGACGGAAGTTAGCAGAACACAAGTGAAGTGATGAGCAGTGGAATCTGAGTCTATTTTTTGGCCCTTGTTTATGTCTATGTAGATTCTATTATATAACAGTGTCAGTCGTGGCTCACTGGGTAGCACCCTCGCCTCTGAGTCAGAAGGTTGTGGATTCAAGTCTCACTCCAGAGACTTGAGCATAAAAATCTAGGCTGGCACTCCCAGTGCAGTACTGAGGGAGCGCTGCACTGTCGGAGGGGCAGTACTGAGGGAGTGCTGCACTGTCGGAGGGGCAGTACTGAGGGAGTGCTGCGCTGTCTGAGGTGCCGTCTTTTGGATGAGACGTTCAACCGAGGCCCCGTCTGCTCTCTCAGGTAGACGTAAAAGATCCCATGGCACTATTTGGAAGAAGATCAGGGGAGTTCTCCCTGGTGTCCTGGGGCTAATACTTATCCCTCAATCAACATCACTAAAATAGATTATCTGGTCATTATCACATTGCTGTTTGTGGGAGCTTGCTGTGTGCAAATTGGCTGCTGCGTTTCCTACATTTTCTACACTTCAAAAAGTACTTCATTGGCTGTAAAGCGCTTTGGGATGACCGGTGGTCGGGAAAGGCGCTATAGAAATGCAAGTCTTTCTTTTCTCTTTTTTTAGCCTGGCAAAGTAAAAGCTTGTCAGAGTCTTCAGAAGGTTGTTGCAGTCAGTATATTGGGTTGATTTATGTGTAGCTGGATAGTGGTGGGACTGAGCTTCTGAACTATTGGTGGACGTGTAATTTTTTTCTTTCCAGTATTTATTGCCTGGCCTTTCTACAGTAGTAAGTACTTTCCATCGCAGGCAGACTTCCAAGTTACCTTCTCGTGTCTTGTTTCTCTTTCCTGGCTTCTCGGCAAAAAAGTTTTTTGTTAAAATGCTGAAAGACGAGAGCTCTTTTAGTCAGCAAACTAGACTTGAGGATCTGTGGCAGGGAATTCCACCTTCTCCAGCAGTGTATCCAGCTACCCTGGGAGAGCTGCGGTTTGTTTTTTGTGTATTGCTGATAAACTTGCATGCTTTGGGATTGAGGTTTGCTCATTTTGATTACAGAACACAATCTGTTTTCTTCTTCTCGCTCTCAGAATATCCACAGCTGCATGGTCTCTGCGGGTTAGTGACGTGTCTTGCCTGAGTTTTAATGCTTCCTTTACACTGTTAGCTTTTGAAAATAAGTTATTGATTTATTATTATTCTTGGGATGTGGCCGATACGGGATGTGGGCATTTACTGCCCATCCCCAATTGCCCTTGAGAAGGTGGTGGTGAGCTGCCTTGTACAACTGAGTGGCTTGCTAGGCCATTTCAGGGGGCAGTTAAGAGTCAACCACATTACTGTGTCTGGAGTCACAGACTGGGTAAGGACATTAGTGAACCAGATGGGGTTTTTACAACATGATCACCTGATTACTGATACTAGTATTTTATTCCAGATTTATTTAATTGAATTTAAATTGGGATTTGAACTCGTGTCACTGGATCATGAGTCCGTGCCTCTGGATTACTAGTCCAGTAACAGAACCACTATGCTACCGTACCCCTTAGGTCAATCCCTATTTGCTCCGAGTGCATTAGGAGCCAGCCATGTAGTGTGGAATTGGAGTCAGATAAGCAGGCCAGGTCAGGGGAAGCAGGTTCCCTTCCTGAAAGACATTACAGTTGGGTTTTAGTACAATTCACAAATGACTAGATTTTATTGAATTCAATTTCACAATTTGCTACTTGGCAAAAGCTTGTTTAAAGTGCTTTTTTTCCTTTACAGGGTTTATTGAAGTACCTGGAGAAGTGCTTCACAGACCTGAAGCACAGGGGTGTTGTGATTGGATATGATACTCGCGGTCAAGAGACTAGCAGCTGTAGTAGTAAGAGGTAGGTGCTGGTCACAGGTGGGGGAACTTGCCGTATCCTGCTTTCCTTTTAATATGATGCAAAAGTGACATAATTGTTTTCCAATCCAAACTCAGCAATCCAATAGGCCAAGCCTTTCTTCACTCCGTGTATAGACTGCCAATAGTAGACCAGGTTCAGTCCCATTCATGTCCATCGCATACACATCCAGTGATTGAAGCCTGTTGCACTTTGGTCTAGCATTGTGTGGAATACTAGTGTAGCTTCTGCCTTAAATCAACTTAATGCAATCCAACCGGATCTTTCTGGTGTTTATAGTTCAGTGACTAGTTGAACCGAACTACAATTTTTATTAAAGCCATCAAGTGATTTAAAAAAAAAAAAAATTGCGATTAATATACCTGACCAGAGTAAAGCTCCCTCTACACTGTCCCCATCAAACACTCCCAGGGCAGGTACAGCACGGGTTAGATACAGAGTAAAACTCCCTCTACACTGTCCCATCAAACACTCCCAGGGCAGATACAGCACAGGTTAGATACAGAGTAAAGCTCCCTCTACACTGTCCCCATCAAACACTCCCAGGGCAGGTACAGCACGGGTTAGATACAGAGTAAAACTCCCTCTACACTGTCCCATCAAACACTCCCAGGGCAGGTACAGCACGGGTTAGATACAGAGTAAAGCTCCCTCTACACTGTCCCATCAAACACTCCCAGGGCAGGTACAGCATGGGTTAGTTGCTGAGTAAAACTGCCTCTAGTCTTCCTACAATGTACTTCGACGTACCAATGTGACTTGGTGCCTTTTTGCGTGAGATTGCCAATTAGTATTGAATGAGGGGTTACACTTGCAACATGATGGTACTGTCCAAACACATTACACAAATGTTTGAGCCCAGCTCCGAGAAATTGTCAAATCCACCGCACCACCCAGTCCCTCTTTAGAGCCCAAATTTAAATGAAAGGACAGAAGGTTGTATATACTTTTTATTAAGGATTCTCTGGAGCCAAGAAATGCATATGGCCTAAGATTGTATAAAGAAAGAAAGACTTGCATTTATATAGCACCTTTCACAACCTCAGGACATCTCAAAGTGCTTTACAGCCAATAAAGTAATTTTGAAGTGCAGTTGCTGTTGTACTGTAGGAAACACAGCAGCCAATTTGCGCACAACAAGATCGCACAAACAGCAATGTGATAATGACCAGATAATTTGTTTTAGTGATGTCGATTTGAGGGATAAATATTGGCTAGGACACCAGGGATAACTCCCTGCTCTTCTTTGAAATAGTGCTATGGGATCTTTTACGTCCACCTGAGAAAGCAGACGGGGACTTGGTTTAATGTCTCACCCGAAAGACGGCACCTCCAACAGTGCAGCACTCCCTCAGCACTGCACTGGGAGCATCAGCCTAGATGTTTGTGCTCAAGTCCCTGGAGTGGGGACTTGAATCCACAACCTTCTGACTCAGAGGCGAGAGTGCTGCCCACTGAGCCACAGCTGACATGGGAACACGTGCCATCCGGACCCTGTGGGAGTACGTGTATCTTGTCTTACCCAGGCAACAACAACGACTTGCATTTATATAGCGCCTTTAACATGGGGAAATATCCCATGGCATAATCAGACAAAAATTGACACAAGCCAAAGATAGAGATGTTAGAGAAAGAGATATCAGAGGGATGACTAAAAGCTTGATCAGCGGTGGGTTTTAATGAGGGTCTTGCAGAAGGAGTGAGAAGTGGAGGCGGACAGGATTACGGAGGAAATTCCAGAGCTTGGGGCCTAGATGGCTAAAGTTGTGACCGCCAGTGGTGGGGTGAAGGGAGTGATTAGCCAATGTAGATCACAAAGCGCAGGGGTGGCGGGTGAGCAGAACTTGGTACGGGATAGGATACGACTCTGGGAGTATGTATCGCATGTCTCACCGAGATCTTGTTCTCTTCCTGAAGTTTTGTATCGAGTGACGTGCAAACAGTGCACTCTGTAACGGATGATTCGTTCTGGTCGTGAATACAAGTTTTCTCTGTCTGGTCTCCAAATTTAGATAACTTTTGAATGTACCCAATACTGCAAATGTATCTTTTGTTGATAAATGGTATCAATTAGTTCACTGTTTTTCAGTGTGTTCTTTGTTCTAATTAATATTAATGCCATATAATCTGATAACTAATGACATGGAAACTATTTTTCTTACCATTTATTGCAGACTTGCCCAATTGACTGCTGCTGTCTTCCTTGGCAAGGATATACCTGTGTATCTGTTTTCTACATATGTGCCAACACCATTTGTGGTAAGAATGGGCTGTGATTACAGCGAGCGTATCTGAACCTGATATTCTCAGGTCTGGATTGGCGGAAAGCATTCCTTAGAAATCTAATGAAAGAACGAGAGAAAACATTAAGCTTGGAATTTGTGGGAGTTTGTGGCGCAATGGGTTAGATGCTGGCCTTCCATTGCTGGGATCTAGGTTCAAATCTAACCCATGTTAAAGAGAAGAAAGTCTCCTCTGACTTTCCTACGTCAGTTAGAGCAGTCTCAGCCAGTTCCTAGTGGAGGTGGGCCCATAACATGAAACTCTCCCCTAATTTGTTACTAACTGACACTCAACTGGCAATCTCACTCAGGATGGTAGATTTTGAAAGTGGAAAATTGTCACTGACGCTGTTCTGCAGGTAAGGTGTGTTGTTGTCAGCTGTGGCTCAATGGGTAGCACCCTCTCCTCTGAGTCAGATGGTGTGGATTCATGTCCCACTACAGAGACTTGAGCACAAAAAACCTAGGCTGACACTCTCAGTGCAATACCGAGGGAGTGCTGCAATGTCGGAGGTGCCGTCTTTCAGATGAGACGTTAAACCAAGACCCCGTCTGCTCTCTCAGGTGAACGTAAATGATCCCATGGCACTATTTCAAAGAAGAACAGGGGAGTTCTCCAGTGTCCTGGGCCAACATTTATCCCTCAATCAACATCACTAAAACAGATTATCTGGTCATTTATCACATTGCTGTTTGTGGGAGCTTGCTGTGTGCAAATTGGCTGCCGCATTTCCTACATTACAACAGTGACTACACTTCAAAAAAGTACTTAATTGGCTGTAAAGTGCTTTGGGACGTCCAGTAGTCGTGAAAGGCGCTATAGAAATACAAGTCTTTTTTTCGTTTGCTAAGGCATGTTGTTAGGGCAATGTAGAGGGATCTTTTATTCTGCATCTAATGGCACTATCTGATCTGGGAGTGCTGTAGTGTGTTTGAGCTTTTATCTCAGTTGGGGTACATATAGCTCTGTGATCTTTCTATATATCCTCTCGTGGTTCCTTTTTACATAAAATCTACAGCACAGAAACTGGCCTTTCAGCCCAACTGGTCCGTGCCGGTGTTTATGCTCCACACGAGCCTCCTCCCACCCCTCTTCAGCCAACCCCATCAGCATATCCTTCTATTCCTTTCTCCCTCATGTACTTATCTAGCTTCCCCTTAAATTCATCAATGCTATTCGCCTCAACTACTCCTTGTAGTAGCGAGTTCCACATTCTCAAAATTAGGGCGAACATTGGTGGGAGGTGACTCGTGTGGAGCATAAACTCTCGGAGTAAAGAAGTTTCTCCTGAATTGCCTATTAATAACACTGCTCAACTTTTTTTCTTGTTCAGGAGGAAATGAAGGAACTTGCTGTTTCTGAAAGTAGGGGGTCAATAGATGGTGGTGGTGGGAGAGAGTAAAAGTCCATGATAGAATAATCATATACTGACGTTGGAGGGACAGGCTTGATGAGTCAAATGGCATTTTCTCACTCCGGAGTTTGCAGTTCTTGATATTTGGCGAGTTCAGACTGGGACTGAGAACAAGAGCAGGAGCCCTTCCAGCCCAAACATATTCAAACCCGCATCGGTGCCGGCCGTTCTACTCACCAGTCCAAAACTCTACAGCAGATGCCAACGTGGGCACACGGCCACAACCAGAGTACTGTCAAAACTCAGTGTTTTTACAATGAGTAACTACGGGGCACCACAGCTATCAAAGTGCAAACACTGGGCTGACTGTTCCTCAGTATGAGACTGGCTAGTACACTGTAGAGATCGAACGGCTAATGCCCCAGTCCATGCACGCCCCCACCCCCCCCCCCCCCCCCCCCCCGGCCCACCAATCAGACCCAATCGATTTGAACCTGCGACTCCTTAATCAGTGAGCTGCTGCAGTTGATTTCTACTAGTTCAAAAGCTATTTTATTCTGGTATCTCCACATTCCTGGTAATGCCCCATAAGCCAATCTTTTTTCCCTATCTTGGAATTGGAGTTGATTGCAGTGCAGCTTCATTTCTCCAGCCCAATTTCCTCCTTCTCCTGAAAGTATCAATTCTTTCTGAAATACAGTTCAGTGGGCGCTGGTAACTCTTCCCTTCATGCTTGAGCACATTCAGTGGGCTGGATTTTGTCAATGGGGACGTGATGGAGGTGGGACTCCCACTTTTTGGGTTGTAGTCCCGCCTCCATCAACTTGTGGCCAACCCACTGTATTCTCCCATGATTGACCTTGTTAAGCCCGCCCAGCGAGCTCAGCAGGCCAATCAAGGGTCCCTTGGATTCAGGTGACGTCAGCCATTGAAATTTCATCTGTCAAAAGCTTTTGACAGATGAAATTTCAGCATTTGACAGCTCTGTGAAGCTGTCAAACACTGACAATATGATTTCTAACTTGAATCCCTGTACTTAGACTCAGTTAGAAATCAATCCAGCACAGAAAGCAGAGACTGCAGCTTTTGACAGCTCCGCGGCCATTCTGCTTTCTGTGCTGTGGATGTGAGGGACTCCCGACACCTTAAGGAAGCTAGCCTACAGGACAAAGTTAGGTATTTGTGCTCCCGTCCCTAGCCCTGGAGCAGCAAGGCTAATTGTAGAATCCCTAACGTCACCTCGGCTAGCACACTTCATTTTAAAAAGAAAAAAACAAATTTGAAGAAGAGGGTTTTTTTTATTAATTCGTGGGATGTGGGCGTCGCTGGCGAGGCCAGCATTTATTGCCCGTCCCCAATTGCCCTTGAGAAGGTGGTGGTGAGCCACCTTCTTGAACCGCTGCAGTCCATGTGCTGAAGGTACTCCCACAGTGCTTTTACAGAGGGAGTTCCAGGATTTTGATCCAGCGACGATGAAGGATCGGCGATATATTTCCAAGTCAGGATGGTGTGTAACTTGGAGGTGGTGGTGTTCCCATGCGCCTGCTGCCCTTGTCCTTCTAGGTGGAAGAGGTCGCGGGTTTGGGAACTGCTGTTGAAGAAGCCTTGGCGAGTTACTGCAGTGCATCTTGTAGATGGTACACACATGCAGCCATGGTACACGGTGGTGGAGGGAGTGAATCTTTAAGGTGGTGGATGGGGTGTCTTTGTTGCTGGATGGTGTCGAGCTTCTTGAGTGTTGTTGGAGCTGCACTCATCCAGGCAAGTGGAGAGGTTTGATTCTGTGCTACTGCTTTTTACAACTGACTCCCACAATACTCACTTCTTCTGATGTGTTTTTCTTGGAGGGGAAGAAGCAGGGAAGAATGGAGGATGGGAAAGCAGTTGGTAAGTCACCAACCGTTTATTGACTGTGACCTGAATTGTTGTCTTTTTTTTCTTCCAGCCCTATGCTGTTAAGCAGCTTCATGTTGCAGCTGGTGTGATGATTACTGCTTCTCACAATCCCAAGCAAGACAATGGATATAAGGTACCGTGCAGTGCATGGCTAATGAGTTTGTGAAGTGATCTGTACGTGATTTGGGAGGGGTTGGCACTCTGCATTATATTTTGAAGCACCTTCCTCTGAAAGTACAGAAATGCAAGGTCAGAATTCGAAGTAGAATAGTCAGATCTTTCTTCAGTGGTTGTTACAGTCACGAAAAAATTAGGTGATGTGTTTTTAGTCCAGTTGCGCAATTGTATCTGGGCACAGGTGAAATTAAGTCCAAGTCAAGCCAGTACAATACAGTTTCAGCCCACGCGATCAGTTCTTTTTGCTGTCTCCTTGCCTGAGATGAGCTTTCAGCAGAGTTGAGCTGTTACACCACCCCACACCCCTGGCCCTGCCCAAGAAGGGAGAAAAAATTCAGACTACGAGTAGAGTGCATACTGACATTTCCGTAACTTTTTGAATATTTTTTTGTTCTCGTACAGGAATATTTCTTAAATCCAAGATTTTGATGTTTTGTACAGGCCCATAGGCAGTATTTCTGGATGTTGTATACTGTCTGTCCTCCCTCCTTTTAAAACCAGCAGCTCTGCTTCCCAACCTCCCCCCCCCCATATCTGCATTTGTCTTCTATTTGCATTCTTCTTCTCTTCATTTCTCCCTCTTTTTTTTGTACATGTAATCCTCCATTTTTCATTGGCCATTTTTGTTTCACTTGTTCTCTGTTCTGTATTTTTGCTCATATTTAACTTGCGCTGTCTCTGTTGCCTTTGTCGTAGCTCTTTTATCAGAATCCATTTTATAATCTTGTTTTAACCCTTGTCTTGTGATTGTTGTGCATACAAATTAAACAGTAGGTTGTTTCTGCTGTTTTGAATGGCTGCTGCGTGTGTGCAGTATGCATCTTCCTATGGAGCAGACAGGGGTTGGACAATTCTAGAAGTGGGTTTGCTGTACACCATGCATTAGATTTAATTTTAGTGGGAGGAGAGGACCGAGGGGGCATGCTCTCCTAGGTAATGTGGACCTTTTGACATTTTATTTGGTGCATTTTCAAAATGTCTTTTATGTATTTTATTTATCATCTATATCTGCATATGCAAACTTGTCATGGTGCATTTGCACCCTCCCAAGTTCACATAAGCACTTAGCATGGATATGGAAATATATAGAAATGAGGACAGAATGTATGACTTTAGAATTCCGTCTCCAATTATCCCCGCCTGCTAACCCTGCTTCACCTGAAGACCACACTTGGTCTTGACTGAAGAGTGGTTGTACTCAGTAACTCCAGGTAGACTCGTTACTACATTCTGCCAATAATGAGCATCTTCTTGTCTTCAATAAAAAAAGGGCCATACTCGCAACTATGTTGCCAGGGTTTTTGTAAACAGGCTGTAGCTATCTTTAGTGGTTGTTTAGAGTTGTCTGATCGCAGTCCACTCCAAGATTACCATCTTTCCTTCATTTCCGTCCTGTAAAAGTGCAGGGGTTCCTGTAGATAAAGCACTGCCCTTGTTTTACTATCCTGTAAGAAGAGCTGCACTGGATGGGTGCTGGAACAGGTTGTTTGTACGGAGCCCCGTAATCTGATCTCGAATTGGATGGTCCAATTTATGATTAGACTGTCTGGAAATTTCTGAAATGATGAAAAGCTGACATCAAAAGTCTGGGTTTTTTTAATTAAAAAAAAAATAGTATTTCATCCCTTTTTAAAAAAAAACTTATAATCTGGAAGCATTAGATTTGAAGAACTATTCATCAGCAGGAGCCCAAGCTTCTGAACTCAATCCACGGTCTGATCCCACCTCACTCGTGCTGTCTCCCTGTCTGGTTCGAACTTGGCCGAAAGTGTCCTGAGGGAGGAGGTGGTGGGGCAGAAGAGAAATTAGAATTTATTTTAAAGTGAGGGCGAATAAATATCGTGATTTTGTGCCTTTCACTAAAGAGCAGAAAGAGAGAGAAAGGGGGTCTTGCCCTCTCCATAACCAGCTATTCAGATGAGTCAATTATTCTAGCAAAAACATTCTGTAGACTCTCTGAATTTAAATTGAACAGTAAGAAGTTATTTCTGCTCCTGTCTGACAGGTTTACTGGGAAAATGCAGCTCAGATTGGCTCTCCTCATGATAAGAAAATCTTAGAGAGTATTGAAGAAAGCTTGGAGCCCTGGCAGGAATCATGGAATGAGAACTTGCCTGATATTAGCCCCTTGCGGCAGGACCCTCTGAATGAAGTCTGTGCACTATACATGGAGGATCTGAAAAAGCTGTGCTTCCACAGGTTAGAGCTTAGGACTTCCTGCTGTGTATGGGGCACGTGTACTAACCAGATACAATGGAGCAGATTTATTGTTGCATTATTTTATGTAGTAATCCTCTGGGGGGGTTTTTTATGCTAGAGTTCCAAACCACTTATTTCTGTAACATTCGTTCATAATAGAACCTGAGTTCAACAATTTCAGATCATAACCTCTGCCCCATTTTTTCGGACGGCAGCTGTTGATTCTGCCATTCCCATTTACTCCTCCTCTAGACCCATCTTTTGCTTCTTTACTTGTCCCATTACCATCTCCTTTTGCCTCGCACCATCATCCCTTTTGTCATTCAATCTCTCCTGCCACCCACCCTATCACAGACCTTCCCTTTTGTTCTTTCCGCCCCTCCCCCCTTTCCCTGCCTCTGTACTTACTTAAAATCTGTTATATCTCTAACTTTTTCCAGTTCTGACAAAAGGTCATTGACCTGAAACGTTAATTCTGTTTCTCTCTCCTCAGATGCTGCCTGACCTGCTGAGTATTTCCAGCATTTTCTGTTTTTATTTCAAATTTCCAGTATCCACAGTGTTTTGCTTTTGTGTTATTGTTTAATGTCTGACTTAATTGCAAATTTTGCCCCCATTTCTCTCTCTCATACTCTACTTCCTCCCCCCAGAAGTGGCTGACTGTTGCTGTGCTACAGTTCCACTGGTTTGACGGCCCTTCAGTACCTCACTCCGGTCGCACTCTTGACAGTGGATGCATGTCAGCAGGCTACTTGACATGGAGGCCATCACGTCAGACCCTGATTCCTTTCTCACCTGAGGCCCTACATGCATGCTTTTCAGTAGAGGTCGTAGGATAGTGATCAGAAGCAAGAAACCTAGCCTGATGTATTTTTCTTTCCGTTCTTCTAAGCACAGGGGATATGTGGTCAAATGTAGCACCCCAACTACTGTCCTTTAGCCCACTTAACCTAGCACTGACCTAGAGTCAAACCTTTAGTTTACTTTCTCCAGTTAGATGGCAGACATGTTTCTTGAGGCTGAAGTAGATCTTCTTGCCAAGTGTTTACTGATCCCCTCTCCTTTTGGGGTTGAGCACTCCTACCATCATTGTGTTCCATCAAGAGGCCTAGAAGAGAACAACCAAAACTTGCCCCAAGAGCATCAGGCTAAGGCTCGTTAGCTGCTACTATACCTTTTTATTTTAATCCTATTTCATCACCACCGTCGCACCCCTCCCCAGCTTCCATATTAGCTTTCACCTTGGCAACTAAAGCATGATGGGTTACAGAAAACTGTTAGTGATGCTGTGATTTCACTGACTAGTTTGTTGCAGGAAAGGTCTCCCTGCCTTCAGTATCCCCAATCTCGGAGAATTTATAAAAGATGGAAAAGGGCATAGCAAATGCTCACCAAGATCACGAGATGTGGAAATTGCAAAATGTGTCCTACCAGGGGCTTGACCTTATTTACAATTCCCTCTGATTCTCACTTGTAAAAACATAAAAATTAGGAGCAGGAGTAGGCCATACTGCCCCTCGAGCCAGCTCCACCATTCAATAAGATCATGGTTGATCTTCAACCTCAACTCCACTTTCCCGCCCGATCCCCATATCCCTTGATTCTCCTGGAGTCCAAAAATCTATCCAGCTCAGCCTTGAATATACTTAGCAACTCAGCATCCACAGCCCTTTGGGGTAGAAAATTCCAAAGATTCACAACCCTCTGAGTGAAGAAATTCCTCCTCATCTCAGTCTTAAATGGCCGACCCTTTATCCTGAGACTGTGACCCCTAGTTCTAGACTCTCCAGCCAGGGGAAACAACCTCTCAGCATCTACCCTGTCAATCCCCTTCAGAATCTTGTATGTTTCAATGAGATCACCTCTCATTCTTCTAAACTCCAGAGAGTATAGGCCCATTCTACACAATCTCTCCTCATAGGACAATTCTCTCATCCCAGGAATCAATCTAGTGAACCTTCGTTGCACTGCCTCTAAGGCAAATATATCCTTCCTCCGATAAGGAGACCAAAACTGTGGTCTCACCAAAGCCCTGTACAGTTGTAGCAAGACGTCCTTACTTTTGTACTCCAACCCCCTTGCAATAAAGGCCAACATGCCATTTGCCTTCCTAATTGCTTGCTGTGCCTGCATGCTAGCTTTCTGTGTTTCCTGTACGAGGACACCTAAATCTCTGAACACCAACATTTAATAGTTTCTCACCATTTAAAAAAATATTCTGTTTTTCTATTCTTCCTACCAGACTGACTAACCTCACATTTCCCCACATTATACTCCATCTGCCACCTTATTGCCCACTCACTTAACCTGTCTATATCCCTTTGCAATGTTCTGAGATTAGGGTTGAGGTGTATTGTGTGGGCAGATAATTGGGCGATTTCTTTGTCATCTAACTCTGCTATACCTGATGCCTGGAAGAGTGTTAAGTACATAAGAACATAAGAAATTGGAGCAGGCGATGGCCATTCGGCCCTTCGAGCCTGCTCCCCCATTCAATAAGATCATGGCTGATCTTCTACCTCAGCTTCACCTTCCCGCACTATCCCTATATCCCTTAGTTCCCTTCGTATCCAAAAATCTGTCGATCTCAGTGTTGAATATACTCAGCGACTGAGCATCCACAGCCCTCTGGAGTAGAGAATTCAAAAGATTCACAACCCCTTTGAGTGAAGAAGATTCTCCTCATCTCAGTCCAAAATGGCCGACCCCCTAAGAAGGTTAAGGAGTGACCTGATATTGGTCTTCAGGACTATGAAGGGTTTTGATGGGGTAAATAGTGAGAGATTGTTTCCACTGGTATGACGGGAAGGAGAGGGCACAATTTTAAGATAAGCACAAAAAGAATTAAAGGGGAGGTTAGAAAAAATGTCTTTACACAGACGATGATTAGAATGTAGAATTTCCTGCCACAAAACCACTGTTGATGCAGAGTCCATAAATTCTATTAACAGTAGTAGATAGTTGCTTGAAAAGGAGGAATATTGAAGACAATGGGTAGTGAGCAGGAGAGTGGGATTAGATCAAGTAGTTCATGGATGAAAATCAGCGGCACAGACTTGATGGTCGGAATGGAGCACTGTATAATTCTTTGCAACTCGCAAAATAGGGGTGTTACATTTGCGGTTTTCCAGTCCGCTGGGACCTCTCCAGAATCCAGGGAATTTTGGTAGATTGCAATCAATTCATCCACTATCTCTGCAGCCACCTCTTTTAAGACCCTAGGATGCAGGCCATCGGGTCCAGGGGACTTGTCCACCTTTAGTTTCATTAGTTTGCCTAGTACTTTTTCTCTAGTGATAGTGATTGTTTTAAGTTCCACCCCACCCCACCCCAATAGCCCCTTGATGATCCATTATTGGGATGCTTTTAGTGTCTTCTACCGTGAAGACCGATACAAAATATTTGTTCAAAGTCTCTGCCATTTCCCTGTTTCCCATTATTAATTCCCCAGACCCATCCTCTAGGGGACCAACGTTTACTTTAGCTACTCTCTTCCTTTTTATATACCTGTAGAAGCTCTTACTATCTGTTTTTATATTTCTTACTAGCTTACTCTCATAAGCTACCTTCTCTCTTTATAATTTTTTAATCATCCTTTGCTGGTTTTTAAAAATTTCCCAATCCCCTGGCCTTCCACTATTGTTCGCAATATTGTATGCCTTTGTTTTCAATTTGATACCATCCTTTACTTCCTTAGTTAGCCATGGATGGTTCATCCTTCTCTTAGAGTCTTTGGGGGAGAAATTCAGTATCGCCCCGTTTGGGGCCCAATTATCGGCCGGGCGCAAAGATTAGCGCCTGGCGCTAATTATCGCCTCCAACTGCAAACTTGACTTTTATCGCCCCTGGAGGTGATTGGAGCGCTAAATCAGGCGCTACACATCTGTCTTAAGGCGCAAAGGCCAAGGAGCGAGGCGCTAACTCAGAGCGCTGGCGAAGCTCAGGTGATGTCAGTCAGCAATGGAACACAGACACAATGGCGCCGGCCAGTTCTTAAAGGGGAGGGTTGATCTTGCTTTCCATCCACATCCTGCTCATTGCAGCCTTGAATCTCAGCCTGGAGAGACCTGTACATCAAATCTGCTGGAAAGAACAATGGAGAGAACCAGGGAAAGAGCTCAGAGTGCAACCCCCACAGTCTCTTCTAAATCGATACAAGGAAGGTCAAATCAAAATGAATCTGCAAAGTGCTGCTCACTAACCAAAACTCCTTCACACAGCGTTGAATCTCTCCAGAAGTCTCTCTCTCTCTCAGAATGCGTGGTTCAAAAATGTCATCAACAAAAAAAGGCAGGAAGCGGTCGCCTTTAAATAGCACACCCCCAGTCCCTTCCCGACTGCAAAATGCTCCCCTCAACCTGTCGTTGCTAGCGGCAGGCGGTAAGGCAGGGGGCGCCACTCAATATCCGCTCCGGGGCGTTGCGCACTCGACTGACGTCACGATCTGCCGGCGCAGGAGATGGTGGTGGTAGTGTTTAGCGCCGCCGCAAAATGTCTAGTTAATTTCACGAGCGGCGCAAACATCACCGCGCCCCATTAGCACCCTCTTAAGGCGCTAACGGGAGGCGCAACCAACTGAATTTTTCCCCCTTTCGTTCTCACTGGAATATATCTTTGCTGAGAGTTATGAACATAGAAACATAGAAAAATAGGAGCAGGAGTAGGCCATTCGGCCCTTCAAGCCTGCTCCACCATTCAATATGATCATGGCTGATCCTCTATCTCAGTACCATATTCCCGCTCTCTCCCCATACCCCTTGATGCCTTTTGTGTCTAGAAATCTATCTATCTATCTCCTTCTTAAATATATTCAGTGACTTGGCCTCTACAGCCTTCTGTGGTAGAGAATTCCACAGGTTCACCACCCTCTGAGTGAAGAAATTTCTCCTCATCTCCGTCCTAAATGTCCTACCCCGTATCCTGAGAATGTGACCCCTCGCTCTAGACCCCCCAGCCAGGGGAAACATCCTCCCTGCATCCAGTCTGTCTAGCCCTGTCAGAATTTTATACGTTTCAATGAGATCCCCTCTCATTCTTCTAAACTCTAGTGAATACAGGCCTAGTCGACCCAATCTCTCCTCATACGACAGTCCTGCCATCCCAGGAATCAGTCTGGTGAACCTTCGCTGCACTTCCTCTATGGCAAGTATATCCTTTCTTAGGTAAGGAGACCAAAACTGCACACAGTACTCCAGGTGTGGTCTCACCAAGGCCCTGTATAACTGTAGTAAGACATCCTTGCATCCATGAAATATCTCCTTAAATGTTTGCCACTGCTTTTCCCAGTCCATTTTAACCAAGTCTGCCTTCATACCTCTGTAGTTACCTTTATTTATTCAAGCAGGAGATAGATATATTTCTTAAGGCTAAAGGGATCAAGGGATATGGGGAGAAAGCAGGGACAGGGTACTGAATTTGGATGATCAGCCATAATCTCATTAAATGGTGGAGCAGGCTCAAGGGGCCGAATGGCCTACTCCTGCTCCTATCTTCTATGCTTCAGTTCAGGACACTAGTTTGATACCTAGCTTTCTCACCCTCAAACTGAATTTGAAATTCTACCATGCTGTGATCACTCTTCCCAAGATGATCCTTCACTTCGAGATCATTAATTAATCTAGCCTCGTTGCACATTACCAGATCTAAAATAGTCTGCTCCCTGGTTGGTTCCACAACGTATTGTTCCAAGAAACCATTCCGTATACACTCTAAGAACTCTTCCTCAAGTCTACCTTTCCAATTTGCTTTGTCCAATCAATATGAAGATTAAAATCTCCCATGATTATAGCCGTACCTTTCTTACAAGCCTCTATTATTTCTTGATTTATACTCTGTCCTACAGTGTGGCTACTGTTTGGGGGCCTGTAGACCACTTCTACCAGTGACTTCTTACCCTTATTATTTCTTATCCCCACCCAAACTGATTCTACGTCTTGATCTTCTAAGCCAATATCATTTCTCACTTTTGCACTGATCTCATCCCTTATTAACAGAGCCACACCACCTCCTTTTCCTTTCTGCCTATCCTTACGAAATGGCAAATACCCCCTGAATATTCAGTTCTCAGCTTTGGTCATCTTGGAACCATGTCGCTGTAATGGCTATCAGATCATACCCATTTATTTCTATTTGTGATGTCAACTCCTCTATCTTGTTACGAATGCTGCGTGCATTCAGATATAGAGCTTTTAATTTTGTCTTTTTACCATTTTCCCTACTCTGACCCCTCTTTCTGATGCACTCTTATGTGTATACGCTCTGTCCCTTCCTGTCACACTCTGGTTATCATTACCCCTATCGCTACCCTGCACTTTTGCCTTCTCATTTTTCTTTGACTTTTTAAAATTCCACTCAGCGGATCCGCCCCCCCCCCCCCAACTATTTGGTTTAAAGCCCTATCTACAGCCCTAGTTATTCGATTCACCAGGACACTGGTCCCAGCCTGGTTCAAGTGAAGCCTGTGACCTCTACCGCCTAGAAGGACAAGGGCAGCAGGCACCTGGGGACACCATCACCTGCAAGTTCCCCTCCAAGTCACACACCATCCTGACTTGGAAATATATCGGCTGTTCCTTCATCGTCGCTGGGTCAAAATCCTGGAACTCCCTCCCTAACAGCACTGTGGGAGCACCTTCACCAACACGGACTGCAGCGGTTCAAGAAGGCGGCTCACCACCACCTTCTCCAGGGCAATTAAGGATGGGCAATAAATGCTGGCCGTGCCAACGACACCCACATCCCAGGAACGAATTTAAAAAAAAACAGATTTAAGGTTTCCCTTGAGAGAATGCACTTTTATTTAAAAAAAAAAGTATGAAAACTATGGAGTACACCGAGCTAGGAAAGGGAAAAATGGGCCAGCACTTACTAGATTGCTGCAGTGTGTGCGACACACACAGGCACATTTGTGTACAGGATTGGGCTTAGTTCTAATGCCCCAGGGTCAAATACAGATGCGCTCTAGGCTCACACGTGCAGAATTGCCATTTGGGAAAGGTAGAGGAACCCTTCCAGCACGCAGCAGTGAAGCAGCGTCTTCAGGAGGGGTCACAAAGAGTCTCTTTTTTTATCACAAGTATTCTAATACTTTTGTAATAGTTAATCGGTTGGCTCACTTGGAGTAAACTTTAGAGACATTTGTCTTGTGCCTTTGAAAATGGATGTAATTGTTGCCAGCAATCAGTCTTACCGCATCAGAAATTCTCAGGGTCTAACGATTAAGGGATTTGTTCGGGTAGATAGAGATAAACTATTTCCTCTGGTGGGGGGAGTCCAGAACAAGGGGGCAGAACCTTAAAATTAGAGCTAGGCCGTTCAGGGGTGATGTCAGGAAGCACTTCTTCACACAAAGGGTAGTGGAAATCTGCAACTCTCTCCCCCAAAAAGCTGTTGAGGCTGGGGGTCAATTGGAAATTTCAAAACTGAGATTGATAGATTTTTGTTAGGCAAGGCTATTAAGGGTTACAGAACCAAGGCGGGTAGATGGAGTTAAGATACAGATCAGCCATGATCTCATAGAATGGCAGAACGGGCTCGAGTGGCTGAATGACCTCCTATTCCTAGGGTCGAGCATCATGTGACACACTGATCTCCTATTTTGTTTTAGTGGTTTAGATGTGTGTACAATCTTTCAGTGAGGTTTAAATTGGGAAAGTTGCATCCTCAGGTGCCATTTCATTTTGTTGTGTCTTGTGGTTTATCTACACCCAGTATTCATGTTATTGGAGGCTGCTACTTGTCAGTATTTTTGGACGCTGCTCTGTGGGAATGGGAAATTGATCATTTTGAAATGATTGTCTAAGTGCCTATGGCAGTTATCGATTACGTGCGCAAAATAGGCACAGAATTAGGCCAGGTCTGACGCAGTGCTGTCGTGCTTCTCTGATACATTGCAACATTTCACTGAGTTCTTGGTTTATCTCTCTGGCAGCTGCGATAGTTTTGGAATGATTTGTTCTAAAAGTTACAACTTTCAGTTGGATTTATTCCTGAAAAGCTATCATCCTCCTTTCCCCTTTTGTGAGTCTCCCTGCGTCCTTGGCTGAGAAGGTGACCTTGCCAACAGCGTTCTCGAGACCACACAGTAACCGATGTGCGAGTGTTCTAGGGATGATATTCTTTCTGATTGATTGATTTTCCTTTTCTCTCGGGTCAGCACCTCCCACAAGCTAAGATTGAGAACATTCTGTGTGAATGGTCTATTTTTATTTACTCACTGCATCTCAAAGAGACACTATATTAAGCTAAGTGCTATATATTATATTTAGAATTATCAAGGGAGATATATATGGAAAAGGAAGGAATTTGCATTTCTATAGCGCCTTTCTAAACCTCAGGACATCCCAAAGCGCTTCACAGCCAATTAAGTACTTTTGAAATGTAGTCACTGTTGCAATGTAGGAAACACAGCAGCCAAATTGCGCACAGTAAGCTCCCACAAACAGCAATGAGATAAATTACCAGATAATCTGTTTTTAGTGGTGTTGGTTGAAGGATAAATATTGGCCAAGACACCAAGGAAACCACTTCTTCGACTAATGCCATGGGATCCTATACGCCCACCTGTGATTGATAGTACCTCCGACAGTGCAGCACTCCCTCAGTACTGCACAAATGTGCCAGCCTCTGACTCAGTGGTGAGATTTCTATGACTGTACTAAAATCCTATTCTTTAATTTTCAAGGCTGACACCCAATAGAAAGAAAGACTTGCATTTATATAGCGCCTTTCACGACCACCGGATGTCTCAAAGTGCTTTACAGCCAATGAAGTACTTTTGAAGTGGAGTCACTGTTGTAATGTAGGAAACGCAGCAGCCAATTTGCGCACAGCAAGCTCCCACAAACAGCAATGTGATAATGACCAGATCATCTGTTTTTGTTATGTTGGTTGAGGGATAAATATTGGCCCCAGGACACCGGGGATAACTCCCCTGCTCTTCTTCGAAATAGTGCCATGGGATCTTTTACGTCCACCTGAGAGAGCAGACGGGGCCTCGGTTTAACATCTCATCCGAAAGACGGCATCTCGGACAGTGCAGCCCTCCCTCAGCACTGCACTGGAGTGTCAGCCTAGCTTTATGTGCTCAAGTCCCGAGAGTGGGACTTAAAGCCACAACCTTCTGACTACGAGGCGAGTGTGCTACCAACTGAGCCACAGCTGCCACTGTGTCCGTCATATTAATGTTTTTCACAATCCCTTTGGGCTGGATTTTCAATGACCCGTGGAGTCGGGTTTGGAGGCGTGTGGGGGGTTAAAGTTGCAGATTCGGGGGTCCCGACCCCATCCCGACTCCACGCAATTTTGACAAAATCGGTCGCGGGGTTCCCGCCTCCAAGAGGCGGGAGAGGCCATTAAAACCCTTAACAAGCCCTAAATTGGCTCTGTAATGCCATTTTGAAACGTTTTAGCTAGTTTAACCCTTTTCCGACGAAGTACGCCTGATGTGAAACACGCCAGTGAAACCTGGCGGGAGCACAAGTGGATAGCTGACTATCAGCTGCAGGTCCACTATTACAACGGAGATGTGATGAAGGTGGTAGTAGTAGTATTGTGATGAAGGTAGTAGTAGTATTAGGTCTGAAAGTCGTCTCTGATGCTGCTGCATTGAATGTCTTCAGAGACTGCCTGGGAGGACTTGGTTGCAAAAAAAATTCTCTCTGTCTCTCACACAGATGCTGCTCATTTTGCATCCAGGTCCTCTCACAGCAAAGACCAGGCAGTCTCTGCAATGATGACATCATCAGAGACGACTTTCAGACTGAAACCACTAATTGGTTCATGGGTTCCCACATGCTGGAACTCAATTGCCCAATTAAGTGAAAATTGCATCAATCATCCACATTAATCTGGAGTCAGGGGGGCAACACGAAATGCGGGTAACATGACCCCAACCCGACCCCAAGACAAAATCCAGCCCTTTGTGTTCATGCAGAATGAAACTAGGGAGGACTTGGAAGAACCACTAACTGTAAACCCATCTATTTTCTTGTTCATTGTAAGTTATATTATTTTAAGTAACTTTAACGTTCCCTCCCCTTCCTTCTCCCCCTTCCCTTTGAACTTTCTTGAACAAGTCAATAATATCGTCTTGATCTGCGGGTCCTTTGTTACTGGGCAAGCTTCATTGTAAAGGAGAGAAATCCTCTTTCGGTCTCTTTTCTCGTTTTCCTTTACCTGACATGTTGTCTTCCCTTCTCTTTGGATTATTTTGGCAGTTGAAGACCTATTTTGAGGTGCAAAAAATCCAAAGCTTCAAAGAGGGCCGAATGAAAAGGCCTCACATCCCCATATTAGGTTTGAGCATAGTGCTTGCTTAAGTGCACGCGCCTGTATTTCACTCTCTTTTGTAGCCTTTTTCCTGGTTGTTCTGTAATCAGGACTAGCCATTGTGCCAGAATGAGTAACTTCTACTCTGATTTAGCTTTTTCCTCCTCCTGTCGGAGATACTGGCCCAGAATTTGCGGTCCGCAGCGAGCCAAGGCGTTGGCCCTGAAGAAAGCTGCCCACAATAATGTCTGTGGCGAGAAGGTTGCTTTTTTCGACGTATAAGTGATTTCAGTGCCGTATAATGGGGAATCCCTAACTCAATCTGCTGTGATGTTGATAAGCTATCTAAGCAGCCAGTCACATTGCAGAATTCTCAGACACGGAAGCAGGAAATGAGAAGCTGCTTTAATCCTGTCTTTAAAAATTTTACACAAAGCAAAACAAAGATTGGGACTCTCACATGGGGATAAGGTAGAACCTGAAATAAAGATGAACACATTTAAAAAAAAATATATATATAATTTGTTTTAAAGTTTCTTAAATTGTAATTTTCATCATTAAGGAGAAATTTGACACTCCACAAAATTAAAATTAGATTTTCAGGGCCATAACGTTTGCTTAGCAGTCAATACGCTGTTAAAACTCCAGTTACACTTAATCCAACAAGGTCAAACATATAATGGGGTATTTAACAGTGATATTATCGCGGAAAAGCAAAAGTTTTCATCCATTTCACTGATTTCTCTGGTTGCCGGCTGTGGTGGGGGGGAGGGAGGTCACAGCGCAGCCAGTATCTGAGCAGTGAATAACTGACCGCAACTTCAGGATTTCCGCGTTGGGATGGGCATGAACTGCATCCTGAACTTGCGGTCAGTTTCAAAGGGGTAATAACAGCGACCACTTTCACCATTAATACCCACTGCAAATTCCAGCCCACTGAGTCTTGGCCTAGTGCTTCTCCCAATAGCATGATGCCAATCAGGACGTAACAGTGTGGATTCATGGCCACTGTGTTGTAACATAACGCAACACAGTGAGCACATCACACAATGCCACCACATCATCTAGATTCACAACTTGTGTTGAATGATTTGAAATAAATTGGGGTGAATGTGCACATAAAAGTGAGTCTGTATTGTGGAATTAAAGACTTCCCTCTCTAGGAACCCAGTGTCAGACAGAGAACTCCTAGATCGGGTTACGTGCAGAGTAGATCTTCCTGCAGTCTACCTAAGCCAGGCAGTGTGCTGTAACCTAATCCTCAAGAGTATTGCGTATTCCACCGGCATGATATTTCCACTTTCCACACCAGCCATTCCTGTGGCTGCTTGAGTAAGACCATTTGATTCTAACTGTGTTACATTACAGAACCATGCTATAGTTGAAAGAAAGACTTGCATTTATATAGCACTTTTCACCAGATGTCCCAAAGTGTTTTACAGCCAATGAAGTATTTTTTTTGAAGTGTAGTCACTGTTGTAATGTAGGAAACACGGCAGCCAATTTGCGCACAGCAAGCTCCCACAAACAGCAATGTGATAACGACCAGATCATCTGTTTGTTTTTAGTGATGTTGATTGAGGGATAAATATTGGCCCCAGGACACTAGGGAAACTCCCCTGCTCTTCTTTGAAATAGCGCTGTGGGATCTTTTACGTCCACCTGAGAGGGCAGACAGGGCCTTGGTTTAATGTCTCATCCGAAAGACGGTGCAGCACTCCCTCAGTACTGCACTGGAGTGTTGGTCTAGATTTTTGTGCTAAGTCTCTGGAGTGGGACTTGAACCCATAACCTTCTGACTCAGAGGTGAGAGAGTGCTACCCACTGAGCCACGGCTGACACTAAGTTGGCCTTTGATTAGGGAGAGGAACATTGGCCAAAGTTTCATGAATGCTGTTCGCCAATCCCTGCTGTAGTTTTGTATTGTGGCTCTGCACTTTGTTGATTTGCAACCGCACAAACTCGTTTGAGATCAATGCTTCAGGCATCTTTGAAGAGCATCAGTGCGGCACTTTCATTCCCTGTACACTGTTCCACAACCCATGGGACTGATGCTGCCTTGTTTGCTCACAAGTGAACAATTATCTTAATCACATCCTTCCTCTTCTGTTACAATTAATCTGTCCCTCAGGATTGTGTCAAATACAGATTTTTAATGTGGTTAGATTTCTTTTTCTCTTTTTCTCATTGTGCCATGATCTAAATATAGTGTGCTGATGTGAGTTGTGTTGAAATCTGTTAATTGTCCATTATCAGGTACATTTAATTAAGCAAACCCATTTGTGCTGATTTAAGTCCTTTTGGAAAAGCTTCTTTGTTGACTCGTTTGACTAATCATAGAATAGTACCGCACAGAAGGAGGCCATTCGGCCCATCAAGTCTGCGCCGGCTCTTTCCCAGAGCAGTCCAGTTAGTCCCATTCCCCCGCTCTTACCCCATATCTCTGCAATTTTTTCTCCTTCAAGTTCCCTTTTGAAGGCTACTATTGACTCTGTATCCACCACCCTTTTTTTTTATTCGTTCATGGGATGTGGGCGTCGCTGGCAAGGCCAGCATTTATTGCCCATCCCTAATTGCCCTTGAGAAGGTGGTGGTGAGCGCCGCCTTGAACCGCTGCAGTCCGTGTGGTGACTTCTTTGTGGCGGTTTGGTACAACTGAGTGACTTGCTGTGCTAATTCAGAGGGCAGTTACGAGTCAACCACATTGCTGTGGGTCTGGAGTCACATATAGGCCAGACTAGGTAAGGACAGATTTCCTTCCCTAAAGGACATTAGTGAACCAGCTGGGTTTTTAACAATCCAGTAGTTTCATGGTCAACATTACTGATACTAGCTTTTATTCCAAATTTATTGAATTTAAATTCCCCATCTGCCGTGCTGGGATTTGAACTCATGTCTCCGGATCATTAGTCCAGTAACATTACCACTATGCTACTGTTCCCACACAGCCAGTTTGACTCTGGAAGTGATTTGAAGAATTAATTTAACAGATCTGCCATTTTCTGCTCGTGCTCTCTCTCTCTCTCTCTCTCTCTCTCTCTCTCTTTCTGTTTCTGTTTCTGTTTCCCATTGTCTCCCCTTTTTCTCCCTTCTTCTGTAGGTGCCACCTCTTGCTAGGGGACAGGTCTATGAGCATCCATGCTCCCCAGGTGACTAGTCTTTGTGTGAGCGTAAGCAGTGAGTGCTGATGGGCTATTTCAGCTTGAAAGGCATCAGCACCAATTCTGATCCTGTCGTCGCCCAATGTCCTCGTACATCCACTTTCCAGCAGTCGGGAGTAGAAATCCTGGCTGTTATCCCACTCACCCCAACCTCCCTCCCCCACTCGCTCCGGAGGCTGCGATCAATTGCAGCACCCCAAAACTAACTATGTACAGCCCGAGCGGGGATTGACCCTGAGACCTCTGGTCTGTGCTTCCTTGATGTTTGTACCCATCAGCCACTTAAAATATAGCTAGCTAACCCATTTATTTTGATCCACTTGCTGCTATTTTCTACTTATCACTTCTAACACTAATTTTAGTTTTCTTCAACTGGCTTTTGTGTGACTTCCAACCCTCAGGTTTTTGGTTCTATTCTAAATTTTAAAAAAAAACTTCATTTGCTTTTGTGATTATTTTCATTTCAGTCACTATGGTCCCTTTTTGTAGTCCCAAAGTTTATTGTTCTCGGGGTCATTCATGAACTAGGACTCAATAATTGTTTGTTGTTCTTCTTGTTCATTGAATAACCTGGGTATGCTTGAGCCTATACTCTCTGGAATTTAGAAGAATGAGAGGTGATCTCATTGAAACGTATAAGATTCTGAGGGGGATTGACAGGGTAGATGCTGGGAGGCCGTTTCACTTGGCTGGAGAGTCTAGAACTAGGAGGCATAGTCTCAGGATAAGGGGTCGGCCATTTAGGACTGAGATGAAGATAAATTTCTTCACTCTGAGGGTTGTGAATCTTTGGAATTCTCTACCCCAGAGGGCTTTGGATGCTGAGTCTTTGAGTATATTCAAGGCTGAGATGGATAGATTTTTGGACTCTAGGGGAATTGAGGGATATGGGGATCGGGCGGGAAAGTGGAGTTGAGGTCGATGATCCCGTGATCTTATTGATTGGCGGAGCAGGCACGAGGGGCCGTATGGCCTACTCCTGCTCCTAGTTCTTATGTTCCGAAATCACTTCTCCACTTTCATCCTTCCTTCTCTCCCACTTCCTCTTCTCTTTCTTCCGCCCCCCCCACCCCCCCGGGCAAAAAAAAAATCCTTTTTATTTATTTAAATGTTGGGGAAAGGTGATTAGCTGCTGGTACTACAGTAATCATGGGAGACTTTAATCTACATATAGACTGGCCAAGCCAAATTAGAAATAATACTGTGGAGGATGAATTCCTGGAGTGTGTACGAGATGGTTTTTTAGACCAGTACGTTGAGGAGCCAACTAGGGAACAGGCTATTCTAGATTGGGTATTGTGCAATGAGAAGGGGTTAATTAATAATCTTGTTGTGTGGGGTCCTTCGGGGAAGAGTGACCATAACATGATGGAATTCTTCATTAAGATGGAAAGTGAAGAAGTCCAATCTGAAACTAAGGTCCTAAATCTAAACAAAGGAAACTACGATGGTATGAGGAGTGAGTTGGCTATGATAGATTGGGGAGCTTCATTAAAAGGCATGACGGTGGATAGGCGATGGCTAACATTTAAGGAACGAATGCACGAATTGCAACAGTTATACATTTCTTTCTGGCGCAAAAACACAAAAGGAAAAGCGGCCCAACCATGGCTAACAAAAGAAATTAAGGATAGTATTAGATCCAAAGACGAGTCATATAAAGTTGCCAGAAAAAGTAGCAAGCCTGAGGATTGGGAGCAGTTTAGAGTTCAGCAAAAAAGGACCAAGAGATTGATTAAGAGGGGAAAAATGGAGTATGAGAGTAAACTTGCAAGGAACATAAAAGTGGACTGTAAAAGCTTCTACAAGTATGTAAAAAGAAAAAGATTAGTGAAGACAAATGTAGGTCCCTTACAGTCAGAAATGGGAGAATTTATAATGGGGAACAAGGAAATGGCAGAGCAATTAAACAAATACTTTGGTTCTGTCTTCACGGAAGAGGACACAAATAACTTCCCAGAAATGCTAGGGAACCAAGGGTCTAGTGAGAAGGAGGAATTAAAGGAAATTAGTATTCGTAAAAAAATAGTGCTGGAGAAATTAATGGGACTGAAAGCTGATAAATCCCCAGGGCCTGATAATCTGCATCCCAGAGTACTAAAAGAGGTAGCCATGGAAATAGTGGATGCATTGGTTTTCATCTTCCAAAATTCTATAGATTATGGAACAGTTCCTGCAGATTGGAGGGTGGCAAATGTAACCCCGCTATTTAAAAAAGGAGGGAGAGAGAAAACCGGGAACTACAGACCGGTTAGCCTAACATCAGTAGTAGGGAAAATGCTAGAGTCTATTATAAAGGATGTGATAACAGGACACTTAGAAAATATCAACGGGATTAGACAAAGTCAACATGGATTTATGAAAGGGAAATCGTGTTTGACAAACCTACTGGAGTTTTTTGAGGATGTAACTGGTAGAATAGATAAGGGAGAACCAGTGGATGTGGTGTATTTGGATTTTCAGAAGGCCTTTGATAAAGTCCCACATAAGAGGTTAGTGTGCAAAATTAAAGCACATGTGATTGGAGGTAATATACTGGCATGGATTGGAAATTGGTTAACAGACAGGAAACAGAGAGTAGGAATAAATGGGTCTTTTTTGGGGTGGCAGACGGTGACTAGTGGGGTACCGCAGGGATCCGTGCTTGGGCCCCAGCTATTCACAATATATATCAATGATTTGGATGAGGGAACCAAATGTAATATTTCCAAGTTTGCTGACAACACGAAACTAGGTGGGGTTGTGAGGCGGATGCAAAGAGGCTTCAAGGCGATTTAGACAAGTTGAGTGAGTGGGCATATACATGGCAGATGCAGTATAACATGGATAAATGTGAAGTTATCCACTTCGGCAGAAAAAACAGAGAGGTAGAGTATTAGTTAAATGGTGATCGATTGGGAAATGTTGATGTACAAAGGGATCTGGGTGTCCTTGTACACCAGTCACTGAAAGCAAACATGCAGGTGCAGCAAGCAGTTAGGAAGGCAAATGGTATGTTGGCCTTCATTGCAAGAGGATTTGAGTACAGGAGCAAGGATGTCTTACTACAGTTGTACAGGGCCTTGGTAAGACCACACCTGGAGTACTGTGTGCAGTTTTGGTCTCCTTACCTAAGAAAGGATATACTTGCCATAGAGGGAGTGCAGTGAAGGTTCACCAGACTGATTCCTGGGATGGCAGGACTGTCGTATGAGGAGAGATTGGGTCGACTAGGCCTGTATTCACTAGAGTTTAGAAGAATGAGAGGGGATCTCATTGAAACGTATAAAATTCTGGCAGGGCTAGACAGACTGGATGCAGGGAGGATATTTCCCCTGGCTGGGGGGTCTAGAACGAGGGGTCACATTCTCAGGATACGGGGTAGGACATTTAGGACTGAGATGAGGAGAAATTTCTTCACTCAGAGGGTGGTGAACCTGTGGAATTCTCTACCCCAGAAGGCTGTAGAGGCCAAGTCACTGAATATATTTAAGAAGGAGATAGATAGATAGATTTCTAGACACAAAAGGCATCAAGGGGTATGGGGAGAGAGCGGGAATATGGTATTGAGATAGAGGATCAGCCATGATATTGAATGGTGGAGCAGGCTCGAAGGGCCGAATGGCCTACTCCTGCTCCTATTTTCTATGTGCCCTCTACAGGGTTCTTTTTATTTTTAAAAGCTGAGTTCTGATTTATTTCTCTAACTTGTGCAATCCAGTCAAATGCAAATAATATCTGTCTAACTCTCTAACAATTTTAGCCTGTTTCCCCTTCCTAACGTGCGTGCTGTGTTAACCCCCCACAACGTTGGACACTGAGGTGCTTGTTTCCTACCATTTAGAGAACTTAACAGAAAGACATCACTCAAGTTCGTGCACACTTCCTTTCATGGTGTTGGGCACGAGTATGTGCAGTCTGCTTTCAAGGCGTTTGACTTTGCTCCACCCATTCCAGTTCCAGAACAGAAGGATCCAGATCCGGAGTTTTCAACTGTCAAATGTCCCAATCCGGAGGAGGGAGAATGCGTGCTGGTAATATATTTTTCATGTGTTTTAAGCCAATGACTGTTGCCTTGAACTCTTGTACGCCTAGGGGTAGACTTTGACTTTTTTGTGCGATAGAGACAGTGCAACGAAGGTTCACTAGATTGATTCCTGGGATGAGAGGGTTGTCCTATGAGGAGATTGAGTAGATTGGGCCTATATTATCTGGAGTTTAGAAGAATGAGAGGTGATCTCATTGAAACATATAAGATTCTGAGGGGGATTGACAGGGTAGACGTTGAGAGGTTGTTTCCCCTGGCTGGAGAGTCTAGAACTAGGCGGCATACTCTCAGGATAAGGGGTCGGCCATTTAGGACTGGGATGAGGAGGAATTTCTTCACTCAGAGGGTTGTGAATCTTTGGAATTCTCTACCCCAAAGGGCTGTGGATGCTCTGTCGTTGAGTATATTCAAGGCTGAGCTGGCTAGATTTTTGGACTCGAAGGTAATCAAGGGATATGGGGATCGGGTGGGGAAAGTGGAGTTGAGGTTGAAGATCAATCATGATCTTATTGAATGGTGGAGCAGGCTCAAGAGGCCGTATGGCTGACTCCTGCTCCTGTTTCTTATGTTCATTTAGTGTAAAAACGGGTGATAGCGAATCGACAGCCCATTTTACATCTCTCGCACTCCCGATTGACTTCAGTAGAAATAAATATCGGGTAGAAATGTAAAGCGAACTGCCGATTCACTCTCACCTGTTTACCACTGTTGCACATAGTCAAATTCTAACCCCCCCCCCCCCCCCGAGTTTCCATGCAGTATTAACATGAGAAATCAGAATATCTCTCTTTACTGTGTTCTATTGACATTCAGCAAAGGACAGCATTGCTGTACCACTAGTGATTTATGCTCCTCGTTACTGAGACTAGAGCCCCATTATTTACAGAGGGTGCGGGGAAAACCCGGCAAGGCCAGGGACATGGAGGTCCTGCTGAATTTAACAATCTGACTGACAGTTTTACTCATACCAGCTTGCTATTTTTTTCTTATTTCCAGATTTAAAAAAAAATTGAATTCATATTTTCAAACTGCCCTGGTGGGATTTGAATTCTGGGCCTCTGGATTATTAATCCAGGTTTCTGAATTACTAGTTCAGTATACAACCACGATGGTACCGTAACCGCATGTTTCGGCTTTAAGCACCACTCTAATTGTGTTTGCATCTTCTGTTGCCAATGGGCAAGGCTTTGATGCCCTCTATCGCAACATGACTCGTCTGGTATGTCTGTGGGACTCCACCATATGTTCCACTGGCTCCCAGGTTATCCTGGAGAAGCATATCCATAAGAAGTCTGGTTTGCCATCCGTGCCAACCAGTCCTATGGCTCCTGCAACTACCATTCAAGGTTAGTGCAAGTAGGGACCAGTGTGACTTTGGTACAAGCTCACCCAGCGGCAAACCATTGCATCACTCGGGCACCACAGCTGGTGCCTTCAGTTGCTTAGTTGAAAACATTGGAAAAATGTATCCTGTAAAGTGCCTATGTCAGAGGGAGTTTTTTTTTTTTAAAGGAAAATTACTTTGGGGCAGCCTCAAGTGGTGCTTTAGAATGCAGAGTAGGACAACATGCCCTATTCAGTTCCCACTGTGAACAGCACTGTGCGGGAAGATGCAAAGAGGAAGGAAAATTGGAGGAGCTTTTCGTCCTCGTCCTCCTCCAGCCACCTATTGGCAGTGTCAAGGGTCTGAGGATAGCAGCCTGCCTGCAGTAGCGGTTATGGAGGCACACAGCCCAGAAGGAATTGCAAAGGGAATATTGGAGAAAATGCTGAGGGAGCAATACCTTTTAGAAATTAAATGCCTTCAAACAAACAAAACACACACCACTTTTGGTTGTCTCATCTTGGCTCATGGTGGGTGCAAGTCCACAGCACGAAACAGCCTTAATTTTTGGTCCTATTCTGAGGCGAGCGAGGTCACGTTGGATCAATATAGTGGGAACTGTACGCAATCTTTGAAGGTGGTAGGACAAGTTGAGATGGCTGTTAAAGCAAAGGGGTTCCTTGGCTTTATTAATAGAGGAATAGAGTACAAAAGCAAGGAAGTTATGCTAAACCTTTATAAATCACAGGTTTCGGCCTCAGCTGGAGTATTGTGTTCAATTCGGAACATCACACTTTAGGAAGGATGTCAAGGTCTTGGAGAGAGTGCAGAGGAGATTTATTAGAATGGTTCCAGGGATGAGGGACTTCAGTTATGTGGAGAGACTGGAGAAGCTGGGATTGTTCTCCTTAGAGCAGAGAGGGGAGATTTGATAGAGGTGTTCAAAATCATGAAGGGTTTTGATTATAGATGAGGAGAAACTGTTTCTACTGACAGGAGGGTCAGTAACCAGAGAACACAGATTTAAGATAATTGGCAAAAGAACCAGGGAGGAGATGAGGAGACATTTTTTTTCTGTAGCGACTTATGATCTGGAAAGCTCTGCCTGAAAGGGCGGTGGAAGCAGATTCAATAGTAACTTTAAAAAGGGAATTGGATAATTTGATGAAAAGGAGAAATTTACATGGCTATGGGCAACACGGTGGCATAGTGGTTAGCACTGGTGCCTCACAGCGCCAGAGACCCGGGTTCGAATCTGACCTCAGGTGACTGTCTGTGTGGAGTTTGCACATTCTCCCCGTGTCTGCGTGGGTTTCCTCCGGGTGCTCCGGTTTCCTCCCACAGTCCAAAAATGTGTGGGTTAGGTTGATTTGGCTATGATAAATTGACCCTTAGTATTAGGGGGGGATTAAATATGTGGGGTTATGGGGATAGGATGGGATATGTTAGGGGGAATTAAATACGTGGGGTTACAGGGGTAGGGTGGGATATATGTGTACTGTGGGGATTAAGCAGGGACAGGGTACTGGATTTGGATGATCAGCCATGATCGTATTGAATGGTGGAGCAGGCTCGACGGGCTGAATGGCCTACTCCTGCTCCTAGATTCTATGTTTCTGTGAAAGAGCAGGGGGGAGTGGGACTAATTGGAGCGCTCTTTCAAAGAGCCGGCACAGGCACGATGGGCCGAATGACCTCCTTCTGTGATATATGATTCTATAATCTGGCTGTGCTAAACCTGATTTGGGTGTGCTCGATGCTCATTCTGGGTGCGAAATGTCAAAACTGAAGATCATGCAACTCATCTCAAATTCTTCAGTCTTGGTTTTATAATCGAGGATGAGCAGTTTGAGCACCTATTTTACTTTGAAACAAGTATACTTAATGCCAATGTTCCCTGTAAGCTGCGCTTTGTTCTGCGCGGTCTGTTTCTTTTAATACGCAGTCCCTTTAAATTTCTGCGCATGCGCGGTATTTACAATGTAAAAGCTGGTGAGTGGCCTGCGCAGGACCTTTCAGATTACTGTGCGGCCACGCGCACATCTTGGGGGAACATTGCTTAACACATTTATGTACATTTCTGGTGAGAGGGTCTATAGCCTAGTTTACCTCTGTCTTGCTTCTCTCTCTCCTCTCTCTTCCTATTTTTCTTGCTCCCTCTCTTTTTCTCTCTCTCTCTGGGATAATATCACTTGAATAAAGCACTTGGTGCTGTGTTTTAATCATATCTGTGACCATCTAAATTATTCATAGATTGAATGATTAAACTCTTTGTGCTGTGGTGACTGGCAAATGGAGTTTTGACTTCAGAAATTCAATCCCTTCCCAATGCCAGCCGAGCCCTTTTTCAAATGTCGCAGGTCAGACAGACCAGGGAGCAGTTGCCTTGGCTTGTTGCCCTGCCTGAAGAAGCACGCAGTCGTGGAACATAGGCTCCTTAACAACTCAACATCCGTCTTTCAGATGAGACGTTAAACCGAGGCCCCGTCTGCTTTCTCGGGTGGATGTCATAGTCGTAGAGTCATACGGCACAGGAGGCCATTCAGCCCATCGAGTCTGTGCCGGCTCTCTGTAGAGCAATCCAGTCAGTCCCAGTCTCCCGCTCTATCCCCGTAGCCCTGCAAGTTTATTTCCCTCAAGTGCCTATTCAGTCTCCCCTTGAAAACATTGAGTGTCTCCGCTTCCACCACTTCCATCGGCAGCGAATTCCAGATCCTCACCACTCGCTGCGTAAAAAAGTTTTTCCTCACACTCTCATCCCCCCTGTGTATCTCTTGCCCAAAACCTTAAATCTGTGTCCCCTAGTCCTTGTACCATCAACTAGTGGGAACAGCCTTTCCCCGTCTAGCCTATCCAAACCCGTCATAATCTTGTACACCTCCATCAAATCACCCCTCAACCTCCTTTGCTCTAATGAAAACAAATCCAGCTTCTCCAACCTGTCCTTGTAGCTAAGATCCCCATCCCCGAAACCGTTCTGGTAAATCTCCTCTGCACCCTCTCAAGAGCCTTCACATCCTTCCTAAAGTGTGGTGACCAGAACTGGACGCAATACTCCAGTTGTGGCCTAACCAGCGCTTTATAAAGGTTCAGCATAACTTCTCTACTTTTGTACTCCATACCCCTATTTATGAAGCCCAAGATCCCATATGCTTTGCTAACCACTCTCTCACTATGTCCTGCCACCTTCAGGGACCTGTGCACATTAACTCCCAGGTCCCTCTGTCCCTGCACACTCTTTAAAACTGTGCCATGTGTAAAAGATCCCATGGCACTATTTCGAAGAAGAGCAGGGGAGTTCTCCCCGCTGTCCCGGCCAATATTTCTCCCTCAACCAACATAACAAAAACAGATTATCTGGTCATTTTCACCTTGCTGTTTGTGGGAGCTTGCTGTGCGCAAATTGGCTGCTGCGTTTCCCACATTACAACAGTGACTACACTTGAAAAAGTACTTCATTGGCTGTAAAGTGCTTTGAGATGTCCGGTGGTCATGAAAGGCGCTGTATAAATGCAAGTCTTTCTTTTTTATTTTGGGGATGTGGAGTAAATGTTCTTTTGAAGTGATGAGAAACTATATATGAAGCCCCAACACACAATGTCAACATAAAGAGTGGAGTAAGATTGATAAATGGGGAAATCTGCAAGTGAGTTCTTAAATGTTGGTTTGATAGAATAGAGTGGAAAGAACTTGCATTTATATAGCTCCTTATCACATTCTCAGGACATCTCAATGCTTCACAACCGATGCATTTCTTTTGAAGTAGTTATTTTTGTGTAGATAAATGCAGCGGCCCACTCTCCAAGCCTGTTTATGTCTTCCTGTATTTTGGTGCTGTCCACCACATTATTAGCTATACCCTGCAAATTTTGACTCCATACCTGTAATTCCTGAGTCCAAATCATTTCTGAATATAGTAAACAACATGGTCCCAGCACGGATTCCTGCGGAACACCACTTTCTGCTAATCTAAGAAACTTGGAACTTCCCTCAACTCCTACCACCTTTTTCTAATTTGTAGCGATCTTTCAATCCATTCTGCTACCTGGCCCCTGACTACACATACCCTAACCTTTGTCATGAGTCTCTTATGTGGCACCATTTCGAAAGCCTTCTGAAAGTCCATGTATACCACATCCACTGCATTGCCCTTATCTATTATTTCTGTTACATCTTCAAAGAATTCAGTAAGGTTGGTTAAACATAATGATTAAATTACTGGACTACTAATCCAGTGAACGTGAGTTTTTTAATGATTGATGGGATGTGGGCGTCGCTGGCAAGGCCAGCAAGGTGGTGGAAGCCACCTTCTTGAACCGCTGCAGTCTGAGAGGTGACGGTACTCCCACAGTGCTGTTAGGGAGTTCAAGGATTTTGACCCAGCGACTATGAAAGAGTGGCAATATATTTCCAAGTCAGGATGGTGTGTGACTTGGAGGGGAACTTGGAGGTGGTGGTGTTCCCATGTGCCTGCTGTCCTTGTCCTTCTAGGTAGTAGGGGTCGCGGGTTTGGGAGGTGCTGTTGAAGAAGCCTTGACGAGTTGCTGCAGTGCATCTTGTAGATGGTACACACTGCAGACACGGTACGCCGGTGGTGGAAGGAGTGAATGTTTAAGGTGGTGGATGGGGTGCCAATCAAGCAGGCTGCTTTGTCCTGGATGGTGTCGAGCTTCTTGAGTGTTGCTGGAGCTGCACTCATCCAGGCAAGTGGAGAGTATTCCTGACTTGTGCCTTGTAGATGGTGAAAAGGCTTTGGGGAGTCAGGAGGTACGGGGACTCCTGACGCTAGGATTGCAGTTTGCAGATTTCCGGGGCCCTTTTATTCAGTTCACACCTGTGTCTATGGGATTCAGTGTAGGATTTTAAATTTGATATATCTCTCGCGCTCTCTCTCGCTCTCTCATTGCCTGCAATGTATTTGCATGCCAAAGATGATTGCTTAACTCTGTATTGAATCCTTACTGTAAATAGGACTCTAGCTGACATGACCTTTCCCTGCTCTCTTTTACTAGGTTCTTGCAATCAGGTTGGCTGAGAAAGAAGGTGCTCGGGTTGTGTTGGCCACAGACCCTGATGCAGATAGACTGGCTGTGGCAGAACATCAAGAAGAGTAAGTATCAGCAATTTCATTTTACAAAACAATTCTGATGCTTACGATTGTAAAGAAACTTTTTTTAAATTCTAAATAAAACAGCCACTGTTCACAGTAAGGTATGTTTAACACTGCATGTTGCATATAGTTTTCTTTAATACCCCCTTTGCTTCACATGGGAATTGGATAAATACTGGAAGAGGAAAAATTTATATGGCTATGGGGAAAGAGCGGGGGATTGGGACTAATTGGATAGCGCTTTCTGTGCTGTATTATTCTATGATGGTTGCCTCTCACGGCAAGCATATTGTAAGCAACCCTGTAAATTAAAAGGACCTCTTGCTGCCTGAGTCTCCCTTGGGATGGAGCTTTGCCTTGCACCACCAACTGCTGGGTGACAGTGATAAAGTGCTGGTAATACTCAGCAGGTCAGGCAGCATCTGTGGAGAGAGAAACAGAGTTAACGTTTCAGGTCGATGACCTTTCGTCAGAACTAGAAAAAGTTAGAGATATAACAGGTTTTAAGCAAGTACAGAGGCAGGGAAAAGGGGGGAGGAAAGAACAAAAGGGAAGGTCTGTGATCGGGTGGGCGGCAGGAGAGATTAAATGACAAAGGGATGATGGTGCAAGGCAAAAGGGGGTGGTAATGGGACAAGTAAAGGAACAAAAGATGGGTCCAGAAGAGGTGTAAATGGGAATATCAGACTCCTCAGCAAAAGCTGCGATTCGAAAAAATGGGGGGCAGAGGTTATGATGTGAAATTGTTGAACTCATTGCTGAGTCCAGATGGCTGTAAAGTGCCTAATCGTAAGATGAGGTGCTGTTCCTCAAGCTTACATTGAGCTTCGTTGGAACAGTGTAGGAGGCCGAGGTCAGAGTGGGAGCAGTCCGGAGAATTAAAATGACAAGTGACAGGAAGTTCGGGGTCACGCTTGCAGACTGAACGAAGGTGTTCCGCAAAGTGGTCACCCAGTCTGCATTTGGTCTCCCGAATGTAGAGGAGATCGCATCGTGAGCAGCGAATACAGTATACTAAATTGAAAGAAGTACAAGTAAATCACTGTTTCATCTGGAAGGAGTGTTTGGAGCCCTGGACAGTGGGAAGGGAGGAGGTAAAAGGGCAGGTGTTGCATCTAACATTATAAGATTGCATTCCATTGCTTGAGACTCTGTAACTGAAGTGGTCACGCGCACTTCTTGCTTGCCTCCAGCAACACCTACATGTGCTATATGTTACACCCCTACATGTGATATTGTACACTGTTACCAAATAAACTGGACAGCAAGAGGACAGGGTTACATTACAGAGCCACCCACTTCCAATGGATGCAGTATAATCCGTGTAATATTAATGAGATATAAATCTTAGCCTGCAATGTAACCTCCATTGCCTTTTAGAGCAGTGGGTGGAACATGTGGGTGTCATGCGAGTTAGTCTGCCAGCAGCCTGCAGACCCTATCATGCCCAGGCACTTCACTGCTTCAAAGATAAAATTGCAAAGCAAACTTTACATTTATACATGGTTTTAAAAGTTCAAGACATTTAGGTGGTATTGGGGCTAGTTTCATGCCAAAGGTCATTGTATGGTGAGAGGATTTTTCCATTATAAGATTGCATTCCATCGCTTGACATTGCATCAGAATCTGTAACTGAATTGGTCACGTCTGCTTCTTGCTTTCCTCCAGCATGTTCCAAAAGTATTTTTTTTATATTAAAATTACATTAGTGAATTGCCTGCATTCAGGCTGAATTTCTTTTTTTGTAAACAAGGTGACAAGAGAATTGGGAGAGAGAATCCCATTCCACAAAGCTACCTTGTGACGTGGCAAAGTTGAATGGGAAATGTTGGCACAGAAATTTACAATGATAAATATGAACTCAAACCATGGCAACAGGAATATTTGTAATAATTGATTTTTTTTCCAGGTTCCAATTTCATAGAATCATAGAATAGTTACAGCACAGAAGAAGGCCATTCGGTCCGTCGAGCACGTGCTGACTCTCTGCTAGTCCCACTCCCCCGGCCTTTCCCCGTAGCCCTGCAATTTTTTTTCCTTCAGATACTTATCCAACTCCCTTTTGAAAGAAAAAATTGAGTCTGCCTCCACCACTTTTTCAGGCAGTGCATTCCAGATCTTAACCACTCACTGTATAAAAAAGTTTTTTCTTACGTTACCTTTGGTTCTTTTGCCAATCACCTTAAATTTGTGTCCTCTGGTTCTCGACCCTTCTGCCAATGGGAACAGTTTCTCTCTACCTACCCTGTCCAGACCCCTCATGATTTTGAACACCTCTATCAAATCTCCTCTGAATCTTCTCTGCTCCAAGGAGAACAACCCCAGCTTCTCCAGTCTATCAACGTAACTGAAGTCCCTCATTCCTGGAATCATTCTCATAAATCTTTTCTGCACCCTCTCTAAGGCCTTCGCATCCTTCCTAAAGTGTGGTGCCCAGAATTGGACACAGTACTCCAGTTGGGGCCGAACCAGTGTTTTATACAGGTGGTTCATAATTTCCACACTTTTGTACTCTACCTCTATTTCTGAAGCCCAGGATCCCGTAAGCCTTTTTAACTGCTTTCTCAACCTGCCCTGCCACCTTCAACGATTTGTGCACACATAACCCCAGGTCTCTCTGTTCGTGCACCCCCTTTAGGATTGTACCTTTTAGTTTACATGTCCTCTCCTCATTCTTTCTACCAAAATACATCACTTCACACTTTTATGCGTTAAATTTAATCTGCCACGTGTCTGCCCATTTCACCAGCCTGTCTGTCTTCCTGAAGTCTATCACTCCTCCTCACTGTTCACTATACTTCCAAGTTTTGTGTCATCTGCAAATTTTGAAATTGTGCCCTGTACACCCATGTCCAAGTCATTAATGTATATCAAGAAAAGCAGTGGTCCTAGAACCGACCCCTAGGGAACACCACTGTATACCTTCCTCCAGTCCGAAAAACAACCATTCACCACTACTCTCTGTTTCCTGTCACTTAGCCAATTTCGTATCCAGGCTGCCACTGTCCCTTTTATTCCATGGGCTTCAATTTTGCTAGCAAGTCTATTATATGGCACTTTGTCGGAACACCTTTTGGAAATCCATGTACACCACTTCAACCGCATTACCCTCATCAAAAAACTCGATGAAGTTGGTTAAACACGATTTGCCTTTAACAAATCCGTGCTGGCTTTCCTTAATTAATCCATCCCTATCCAAGTGACTGTTAATTTTGTCCTTGATTACTGCTTCTAAAAGCTTCACCACTACAGAGGTTAAACTGACTGGCCTGTAGTTGCTGGGTTTATCTTTACACCCTTTTTTGAACAATTATGTAACATTTACAATTCTCCAGTCCTCTGGCACCACCCCCGTATCTAAGGAGGATTGGTATATTATGGCCAGTACCTCCGCGATTTCCGCTCTCCATTCCCTCGGCATCCTAGGATGCATCCCATCCACTCCTGGTGATTTATCTACTTTAAGTACAGCCAGCCTTTCAAATACCTCCTCTTTATCAATTTTTATCCTATCAACTATCTCCACTACCACCTCCTTTGCTATGTCGATGGCAGCATCCTCTTCCTTGGTGAAGACAGATGCAAAGTACTAATTTAGTACCTCAGCTATACCCTCTGTCTCCTTTTTGGTCCCTAATCGGCCCCACCCCTCCTCTTACTACCCTTTTACTATTTATATGCCTAGATGATGACTTTTGGATTACCTTTTATGTTGACTGCCATTCTATTCTCATACCCTGTCTTTGCCCCTCTTATTTTCTTTTTCACTTCTCCCCTGACCTTTCTACATATAGCCTGATTCTCAGATGTATTTGCAACCTGACATCTGTCATATGCACTCTTTTTCTGCTTCATCGTATTCTCTATCTGTTTCGTCATCCAGGGAGCTCTGATTTTAGTTGCCCTACCTTTCCCCCTCGTGAGAATGTATCTCAACTGTACCTGAACTGTTTCCTCTTTAAAGGCAGCCCATTGTTCCACTACAGTTTTGCCTGCCAATCTTTGATTCCAGTTTATCCGGGCCAGATCTTTTTTTTTTTTATTTGGTAGATTTGTTTAAAATCTGCAGGAAATGACTTCACAGCCTGCTGTGACACCGAGCTGTGTGGAGCAGGAAAGTCTCAGGTTTTATCCCTGCTCGGAGTCAAATGGCGGCGGAGATAAGAGACTGCAATTGGTTGCGGGCTAGGAAAGGGAAGGGTGGGAATCAGTGGGAGCTCTTGCTTCTGAACTCTGCCCTGGAGAGTCAGTACGTGTGTGGGTGTTGGGTAAGGACAGGATCAGGCTCAACAGTGATGCCCCCACAGTTGAATATTCTGCTGACGTTCACTGTCGAAACTCGTACACGAAGAATAGCTGATTGGGTGAGATACCAGAGGACAGCCAGATTTTGTGGAGCTGTATGAGTCACCACCTTTAGGAGTGGAGGAGTGAAATTGGAAAACTAACTGTAGGAAAAGCACTAGCAACCTTTGTGGTAAGCTTGGTGTCTCTGGGCTTGGGACATTTAAAAAAAAAAACATGCCAGGGTTCCCACTCCATGTCAATTGAAGACTGGTTTAGCTGTGCTGCTGCCTATGTTAAAATGAGAAGTCGCACAACACCAGGTTATAGTCCAACAGTTTTATTTGAAATCACAAGCTTTCAGAGCGCTGCTCCTTCGTCAGGTGAAGCAGCGCTCCGAAAGCTTGTGATTTCAAATAAAACTGTTGGACTATAACCTGGTGTTGTGCGACTTCTCACATTTGTCCACCCCAATCCAACACCGGCATCTCCACATTGTGTTAAAATAGCCATTACACTCTCGAAGAATGGCCACTTGAGTGGGGTACTGGAACATAAGAGCATAAGAATTAGGAGCAGGAGTAGGCCATACGGCCCCTCGAGCCTGTAATAAGATCATAGCTGATCTTTGACCTCAATTCCACTTTCTCACCTGATGCCCATATCCCTTGATTCCCTTAGAGATCAAAAATCTACCGATCTCGGCCTCTAATATATTCAACGACTCAGCATCCACAGCCCTTTGGGTAGAGAATTCAAAAGAGTCACAACCCTCTGAGTGAAGAAATTCCTCCTCGTTGCCTCTCAATCTTAAAAGGCCAGAGACTATGCCCCTAGTTCTAGACTCTCCAGCCGGGGGAACCCTTTCCTTGAGGGCTGGAGCCCCCATAAAACCTTACCCCAGCAAGAGTCAGGCCTTCAGAGTGGAGGGAAATGGGGGATAATTTTCAAGCACAAATGTGGCACAGCTCCATTGAGTGATGGTAAGTGGGTTTCTATCTCTCAATGTCACATCCCTCTAACCAGCTGTGGTGACTCATCATGAAGACATGCCGAACGCAGACACTTGTGTTCCATCCCTCCGCACCAGCACCCCTCACCTCGAAGAGCGCAACGATTCATACAGAAAAGTTAGCAAAAGATATCTGGCCACCCTAACACGACCTGCTTCTCCTGTCTTGTTGCAGTGGCAGCTGGAAGGTGTTCTCTGGCAACGAGCTAGGAGCTCTCCTGGGGTGGTGGATGTTTAAGTGTTGGAAGGACGAACATCCAGATCCGACTGACGTGAAGAATGTGTACATGCTGGCAACCACGGTCTCCTCCAAAATCCTCCAAGCACTCGCAATTAACGAAGGCTTTCACTTTGAGGTGAGGTACAAGCTTACAGCAATTCAACAACTTGTATTTATATAGCACCTTTAACGTAGTAAAACGTCCCAAGGTGCTTCATAGGTTATCGAACAAACTTTGACATCGAGCTGCATAAGGAGAAATTAGGACAGATGAAAAGAGGTAGGTTTTAAGGAGCATCATAAAGGAGGAAAGCGAGGCGGGGAGGTTTAGGGAGGGAATTCCAGAGCTTAGGGCCCAGGCAGCTGAAGGCACGGCCGCCAATGGTGGAGTGATTAAAATCAGGGATGCTCAAGGGGCCAGACTTAGAGGAGCGCAGAGATCTCGGCGGGTTGTAGGGCTGGAGGAGGTTACAGAGATAGGGAGGGGTGAGACCATGGAGGGATTTGAAAACAAGGGTGGGAATTTTAAAATCGAGGCGTTGCTTAATTCAGAAGCTTTGCTGATATTTTCACTAAGGAGGCTTCTTTTCAGACTTTGGTTTCTCGTTCAGATTTTCAAAAGATAATCCCGGATTGGGTTTGAGACAGGCTCCTGTTTACCGAGGTGACTGAAGACCTTGATTGGGCCACTACAGTTAGCCCTGGGGAGGGGGATGCGGAATTAGGCAGTCCCCCCACTGTTATCCCCTGCTGGAAAGTGTGCATGGTGGGCAATGGGTACGACTGTGAAGCTGTTAATCCTCTGCCAACACTCACAGTCTGATCTCACACATGAAGGTAGGGTGGTTAGCGGAGGTACTGTCCCCCAGTAAGTGTCAATCACTTTAGAGCAGTGTTGTTCAATACATTAACCACTAGCCACATGTGGCTAATTGGGGATCCAGATGTTGCTAATTCTATTTCTGATTAGTAAATAGAAAATGAGTAATGGGCACAGTCATTGGGCGTGTGATCTCAATATCCATTTACACAGCATGTGCATGTGAACTTTAACCTTTCTGTGCACTTGTTGGTAAAATGAAAAGCAGAGTGTGCGTGTGTTTTTTGATCGCTGTGAGTGTTTTACCTGAATGGTGGTAGAAGTTTGTTAAGTAAATATACTCGTGTGAAGTACATTTACCTGTATTGTGTGTGTGGCGTTTTCTACTAAAATTAGTGCATGTGGCTAAAACATTGTCACCGTAACCACAACCTGTGGCTAGTCAGCGATTTCAATTGAACAGTCCAAATCAACAGTGCTTTAGGGGAGAAAACACACACTGCCCACCTTGTGTAGTACTTTCATACAAAGGAAGCTGCTCGTGCAGGCTTATTGCTGAAGCTGTCCTGGTGTGTAAGGTGCAGCGACTGTGATCTTAGTCTCTGCTGTGTTGCTGTGCAGCATTATTTGCAGTTGTGGTCTAGTGGCTCCTATCAGCCTCCTGCGTTCACAGCATTGAATTGTGCCAGCAATAAGTATCGTCTCATGCCGGGTGCCGAGAGTTTTGCTCAAATAGACAACTCATGACCTACAAGCACGCCCTTGTAATGTGCTCCTAGCCCTGTAAGCTCCAGGGGTCCTGCGCAGCTGGTGAGCCGGCTTTTAAATTGAAAAAAACACGCATGCGCAGAATTTTGAATGGGCCGCGCATCCCGTTAAAGGGGCCACGCAGCCCAAAAAAAAATTACAGGGAATATCGGGTAGGACCGTCGCGGAGTCCCATGCGGTTACTGGCCTTGGAGAAGAGGGAAATAGTGGCTTAATAGCTCAGTTGCCTGGTTCATAGTGCAGCCTGTCAAAGTGACAGCTTTGTGGCATCAAGGAGCCCTAGTGAAACTGAGGTCAATGGGAATCGGGGGCGGGGGGGGACAACGCTCCACTGGCTGGAGTCATACCTAGCACAGAGGAAGATGGTTGTGGTGGTTGAAGGTCAATCATCACAGCCTCAGGACATCGCTGCAGGAGTTCCTCAGGGCAGTGTCCTCGGCCCAACCATCTTCAGCTGCTTCATCAATGACCTTCCCTCCAACATAAGGTCAGAAATGGGGATGTTCGCTGATGACTGCACAGTGTTCAGCGCCATTCACAACTCCTCAGATATTGAAGCAGTCCATGCCCGCATGCAACAAGACCTGGACGATGTTCAGGCTTGGGTTGATAAGCGGCAGGTAACATTCGCGCCACAGAAGTGCCAGGCAATGACTATCTCCAACAAGCGAGAGTCTAACCACCTCCCCTTGACATTCAACGGCATTACCTTCGCCGAATCCCCCACCATCAACATCCTGGGGGTCACCATTGACCAGAAACTTAACTGGACCAGCCACATAAATACTGTGGCAACAAGAGCAGGTCAGAGGCTGGGTATTCTGTGGCGAGTGTCTCACTTCCTGACTCCCCAAAGCCTTTCCACCATCTACAAGGCACGAGTCAGGAGTGTGATGGAATACTCTCCACTTGCCTGGATGAGTGCAGCTCCAACAACACTCAAGAAGCTCGACACCATCCAGGACAAAGCAGCCTGCTTGATTGGCACCCCATCCACCACCTTAAACATTCACTCCCTCCACCACTGGCGTACCGTAGCTGCAGTGTGTACCATCTACAAGATGCACTGCAGCAACTCACCAAGGCTTCTTCGGCAGCACCTCCCAAACCCGCGACCTCTTCCACCTAGAAGGACAAGGGCAGCAGGCACATGGGAACACCACCACCTCCAAGTTCCCCTCCAAGTCACACACCATCCTGATTTAGAAATATATCGGCTGTTCCTTCATCGTCGCTGGGTCAAAATCCTGGAACTGGTTATTCCAGCATGCATAGTAGTAAGGAAAGGCCTCTATTTAGTTCACAGTTTATGAACTGTGCATAAAACAAGTTTAAATCTGTGCTCAATTTAGAGTAATTGAAAAGGGGAAGGCCATGCAAGTTCGACTTCTCGATTTACTAACGTGCAGTCAGATTCACACAAAGGGAGAATGTTCAAAGTAAACTCATCGCAACAGCAGTGAACTGCAATAAAAAAAACACCCAAAGCAAGTGTTTTGCTACTGGCAAACATCACTGAAATGAAACGGTGCCGATTAACCCTTTCAAGTACGGAATGTCTTTTGGAACTTGCACGTTTGTTAACTGTCAAAAATGATATTATTATAACTTTAATAGCTGCTATCTGCTATGAATACTGGGATAGCCCTGCCTCCATTGTCTGCTAATTTCTTGCTGTCAGACAAGTGGGCTGTGAAGAAAAGCTGAAGAAAGTCAGGGAATATATAAGATGGAGAATTACGTTAATGAAACTTGACCCATATTACACGCAGCTTGCCAGTTTCTGTCACATTTCTATTTTGGCAGATACAGGTATCTCTGATATAGCTGATATAGATTGAGACTAAAAATTCCAGACCTGCGATCTGTCCATCGAAGGTTTCGCATGCCAAGCTGGATGGTGTAAATCCGTGGTTAGCACTGCCAGAGGATGCATTGCGTCATGTAACAGGAGGATGTCTCTGTACAGACTGATCTACACCGAAAAACTGCCAGGTGTCTCTGCCAGTCCTATCTTCTACCCACTGTTGGAACCATTACAATGATGATTCCTTCTGAACTTTCCCATCTAAAGCTTAGCAGCCTTCCCGGTTCTGAATTTGAAGGATTTATGTATGTAATGCTTTTAATTTTGCTACTAACTTCTAGATAACCATTCCATAGATAAGTATGTGTTTTATCAAAAGTTCATCAGATTAAAGAGATTAGTGGAACTAACTTGTAATAAAATCAGATAATACTGTTACAAAAGTAAAATACTGCGCATGCTGTCAATCTGAAATAGAAAATGCTGGAAAGCAGGTCAGGCAGCATCTGTGGAGAGAGAAACAGAGTTAACGTTTCAGGTCGATGACTTTTCGTCAGAACTGGAAATTGTTAGAGATGTAAGAACATAAGAAATAAGAGCAGGAGTCGGCCTTACGGCCCCTCGAGCCTGCTCCGCCATTCAATAAGTTCATGGCTGATCATCGACCTCAACTCCACTTTCGCACCAAATCTCCATATCCCTTGATTCCCCTGGAGTCCAAAAATCTATCGCTCTCAGCCTTGAATATACTCAAAGACTCAGCATCCACAGCCCTCTGGGGCAGAGAATTCCAAAGATTCACAGCTCTCTGAGTGAAGAAATTCCTCCTCATCTCAGTCTTAAATGGGCGACCCCTTATCCTGAGACTATGCCCCCTAGTTCTCGACACTCCAGCCAGGGGAATCAGCCTCTACCCTGTCAATCCCCTTCAGAATCTTGTATGTTTCAATTAGATCACCTCTCATTCTTCTAAACTCCAGAGAGTATAAACCCAATCTACTCAATCTCTCATCATAAGACAGCCCTCTCATCCCAGGAATCAATCTAGTGAACCTTCGTTGCACCGCCTCCAAGGCAAGTATATCCTTCCTCAGATAAGGAGACCAAAACTGTGCACAGTACTCCAGGTGTGGTCTCACCAAGACCCTGTACAATTGTAGCAAGACTTCCTTACTCTTATACTCCAACCCCCTTGCAATAAAGGCCAACATGCCATTTGCCTTCCTTATTGCTTGCTGTACCTGCATGCTAGCTTTCTGTGTTTCTTGCACGAGGACACCCAAATCTCTCTGTACACCAACATTTGAAAGTTTCTCACCATTTAAAAAATATTCTGTTTTTCTATTCTTCCTACCAAAGTGAATAACCTCACATTTCCCTACATTATACTCCATCTGTCACCTTACTGCCCACTCACTTAGTCTATCTATATCCCTTTGCAGACTCTTTGGGCTGGATTTTCATTGACCCGTGGAGGCGGGTTTGGAGGCATGTGGGGGGTTAAAATTGCAAAAACGGGCGGGCACAAGTCCGCCTCCATCCCGCCTCCATGCAATTTTCATTAAATCGTGTCTGCTGGTCCCGCCTTTAAGAGACGGGATAGGCTGTTAAGGCCCTTAACAAGCACTCAATTGCCATTTTGAAAGGCCTTTGTGATTTTAACCCTTGTTCTACGTGAAACCTGGCGGGAGCACATTTGGATAGCTGACTATCAGTGGCTGGGCTGACTATCAGTGAGTGAGTGGCTGGCAGGCATCTGGGAGTGGTGGAGGAGACATATCTGAAAGTGCTAGTGCAAAAAAAATTCTCTCTCTCTCTCTCTCTCTCTCTCTCTCTCTCTCTCCATGCCTTTTAATCTATTTTTCCAATCTACCTTAGGTTTAAGCAAGTAGAGGGGGGGGAAGGGGAGGAAACAACTTGATGATGTGTTACTGTTGCGAGATGTGGGAGCCGGTGGAGCCCATTGAGGCTCACGGTGATTACATCTGTGACAAGTGTCTGCTGCTACAGGAACTCCAGCTCCGTATTGATGACACTGCGACACATCAGGGTGGGGGAGAAGTACCTGGACTTTGTGTTTCAGGAGGTGGTCACACCTATGAAGTTAATTAATTCAGATGTAGCCCATGGTCAGGGACAGGACGGTGTGACTACGAGTGAGGCAGGTACGGGGATCCAGGAGGTAGTGTTGGAGGAGCCGCAGCCCTTGCTCTTGTCCAACAGGTTCGAGGTTCTTACTCCCTGTGGGGACGGGAGCAGCGACTGCAGGGAGGATGAGCAACCTGGCCACAGCACCGTGGAACGGGGGGGCCATTCAAGAGGGGGGAGTCAATAGAAATATTGTAGTGGTAGGGGATAGTATTATTAGGGGGATAGATAGAGTTCTCTGCAGCCGAGAGCGAGAGTCCCGTAGGCTGTGTTGCCTGCCCGGTGCCAGGGTTAAGGACATCTCCTCTGGGCTGGAAAGAAACTTGCAGTGGGAGGGGGTGGATCCAGTTGTCGTGGTCCATGTTGGTACAAACGACATAGATAGGACAAGGAAGCAGGTTCTGTTAAAGGATTATGAGCAGCTAGGGGTCAAATTAAAAAACAGAACCTCAAGGGTATTAATCTCTGGATTATTACCTGAGCCACGAGCGAATTTGGTTAGGACAAATAAAATTAGAGAGTTAAATGAGTGGCTCAAAGACTGGTGTGGGAGAAATGGGTTTTGCTTCCTGGGACACTGGCACCAGTACTGGGGCAGGAGGGAGCTGTTCCGTTGGGACGGGCTTCACTTGGCCAGTGCTGGGACTAGAGTCCTGGCGGATCATATAACTAGGGCTGTAGAGAGGGCTTTAAACTAACTAGTGGGGGGGAGGTTCCTAGAGAGCAAATAATAAAAATGACAACAGAGAAGGTCATAGACTTAGGTAGCAGTGGGGAAATTAAAAACCAGAGTGTGTCAGGAAGGGGCAGAAGGTATGGAATAAAAGGTAAAGTAATACATAGATACATAGAAGATAGGAGCAGGAGTAGGCCATCCGGCCCTTCGAGCCTGCTCCGCCATTTAATGAGATCATGGCTGATCCTCCAATTCAGTATCCCGTCCCCGCCTTCTCTCCGTAACCCTTAACCCCTTTTGCCTGTAGAAATATATCTAATTCCCTCTTAAATATATTTAATGAGCTGGCGTACACTGCCCTCTGTGGCAATGAGTTCCACAGGTTCACCACCCTCTGAGTGAAGAAATTCCCCCTCATTTCTGTCCTAAATGGTTTAGCCCTTATCCTTAAATTATGTCCTCTAGTTCTGTTCTCACCCGCCAAGGGAAACATTCCTTCTGCATCTAGTCTGTCTAGACCGGTCAGAATTTTATACACTTCTATGAGGTCCCCTCTCAATCTTCTAAACTCCAGTGTGTACATCCCTAAACTACATAGTCTCTCCTCATAGGTCAATCCCGCCATTCCTGGTGAATCGCCGCTGCACCCCCTCCATGGCAAGAACATCTTTCCTCAGATGAGGCGACCAAAACTGTACACAGTACTCGAGGTGTGGTCGCACCAGTGCCCTGTACAGCTGCAGCAAGGTATCCCTGTTCCTGTATTCCAACCCTTTTGCTATGAAGGCCAGCATACCGTTTGCCTTATTGACCGCCTGTTGCACCTGCATGCTCGCCTTCAGTGACTGGTGTACAAGAACACCCAGGTCTCTCTGTACTTCCCCCTCTCCCAATTTATTGCCATTTAAATAATAATTTGCCCTCCCGTTCCTGCACCCAAGGTGGATAACTTCGCGCTTGTCCACATTATAGTGCATCTGCCATTTATCCGCCCAATCACCCAGTCTGTCCAAATCGCTCTGGAGCTTCCTGGTCTCCTCCTCTGAGCCCACCCCCCCTCCTAGTTTAGTGTCGTCTGCAAATTTGGAAATGCTGCATCCGACTCCCTGATCCAGGTCATTAATGTAAATTGTGAACAGCTGGGGACCCAGGACAGATCCCTGCGGTACCCCACTTGTTACTGCCTGCCATTCAGAAAATGAGCCGTTTATTCCAACTCTCTGTTTTCTATCTGACAGCCAGTTCTCTATCCACGTCAATACTTTCCCCTTTATCCCATGAGCTTCAATTTTCCATGCTAATCTTTTATGTGGGACCTTGTCGAAGGCCTTTTGGAAGTCCAGGTACACCACATCTACTGGCTCTCCCCCATCTATTTTACCAGTTACTCCCTCACAAAATTCCAATAGATTAGTCAAGCACGATTTACCCTTTGTAAATCCATGTTGACTCTGTCCTATCCTGTCCCCATTTGCTAAGTGCTCTGCTATTTCATCCTTAATGATGGACTCCAGCATTTTGCCCACAACTGATGTAAGGCTTACAGGTCTGTAATTACCTGCTTTTTCCCTACCCCCCTTTTTGAATAGTGGGGTAACGTTAGCTACCCTCCAATCCATGGGCACTGTTCCCGAGTTTAATGAATTCTGAAAAATCATACTTAGTGCATCCGCTATCTCTAGGGCCACCTCCTTCAGTACCCTAGGATGCATGTTATCAGGCCCTGGGGATTTGTCCGCCTTCAATCCCTTTAGCTTCCTTAACACCATATCCTTGGAGATATTGATTTGCGTCAGTTCCTCCTTTGCCAATGTCCCTATTTTTCCCGATATCCCAGGGAGGTTTTTTGTGTCTTCCTTCGTAAAGACTGACCCAAAGTATGCATTTAGTTGGTCTGCCATTTCCTTATTTCCCGTTATATATTCCCCCGTATCTGACTGCAATGGACCAACTTTGGTTTTCACCAGTCTTTTCCTCTTGATATACTTAAAAGCTTTTGGAGTTAGTTTTTATATTTTCCGCCAGCTTGCTTTCGTAAGCTATTTTGCCCCTCTTGATTAAGCCCTTTGTCCTCCTTTGCTCTATCTTAAACTGTTCCCAATCTTCCGCTCTGGTGCTTTTTTTGGCTATTTTATACGCCCTATCTTTGGATTTTATGCTGTCTCTAATTTCCCCTGTTATGACGCAGGAACGAAGTGTCACAAAACATATTTGAAAGTTCTCTATCTGAATGCACGTAGCATTCGTAACAAAATAGATGAGTTAATGGCACAAATAACTACATATGGGTATGATCTTGTGGCCATTACAGAAACATGGCTGCAGGGTGACAGTGCCTGGGAATTAAACATACCAGGTTATTTAACGATCAGGAAGGACAGGCAGGAAGGAAGGGGAGGTGGGGTGGCTATGTTAATAAAGGAAGGAATCACTGTAATACAGAGAAATGATATTGGGTCAAAAGATCAGGATAATGAAACAGTTTGGGTGGAGATAAGGAATAATAAGGGGAAAAAAGCACTAGTGGGCGTAGTCTATAGGCCTCCGAACAGTTGCAACTCTGTTGGACGGAGTATCAATCAGGAAATAGTTGAGGCTTGTAATAAGGGAACATCTTTAATTATGGGGGATTTTAACTATCATATTAATTGGACAAATCAAATTGGGCAGGGCTGCCTTGAGGATGAGTTCATTGAGTGTATTAGGGATGGGTTTCTTGAGCAGTATGTAACTGAACCGACCAGGGGGCAAGCAACCTTAGATCTGGTCCTGTGTAACGAGACAGGATTAATTAAAAATGTCCTAGTAAAGGATCCCCTTGGAATGAGTGACCATAACATGGTTGAATTCCATATTCAATTAGAGGGTGAGAAGGTTGGATCTCAAACAAGCGTGCTAAGCTTGAATAAAGGAGACTATGAAGGTATGCGAGCGGAATTGAGTAGAGTGGATTGGGAAAATAGATTAAAGGGTAAGACGATACATGATCAGTGGTGTACATTTAAGGAGTTATTTTACAACTTCCAAAAAATATATATTCCACTGAGAAGAAAAGGGTGTAAAAGAAAAGACAGTCATCCATGGCTAAGTAAAGAAATTAAGGATAATATTCGACTAAAAACAAGGGCATATAAGGTAGCCAAATCTAGTGGGAGGATAGAGGATTGGGAAAACTTTAAAAGACAGCAAAAAATAACAAAGATTGATTAAGAAAGGGAAGATAGATTATGAAAGTAAATTAGCAAAAAATATAAAAACAGATAGTAAGAGTTTTTATAGTTATATAAAAAGAAAAAGGGTGGCTAAAGTAAATGTTGGTCCCTTAGAGGATGAGACCGGGAAATTAATGGTGGGAAATATGGAGATGGCAAATACACTGAATATTTTGTATCAGTCTTTACAGTAGAGGACACTAAGAATATCCCAACACTGGACAAACAGGGGGCTATTGGGGGGGAGGAGCTAAACACGATCAAAATCACTAAGGAAGTGGTACTCGGTAAAATAATGGGACTCAAGGCGGATAAATCACCTGGACCTGATGGCTTACATCCTAGGGTCTTGAGGGAAGTGGCGGTAGGGATTGTGGATGCATTGGTAATTTTCCAAAACTCCCTGGACTCAGCAAAGATCACGGCAGACTGGAAAACTGCTAATGTAACACCCTTATTTAAAAAGGGCAGTAGACAGAAGGCTGGAAACTATAGACCGGTTAGCCTAACATCTGTGGTAGGTAAAATTTTGGAGTCCATTATTAAGGAGACAGTAACGGGACATTTGGATAATCATAATTTAATAGGACAAAGTCAGCATGGTTTTATGAAGGGGAAGTCATGTTTGACAAATTTGCTGGAGTTCTTTGAGGAAGTAACACACAGGGTGGATAAAGGGGAACCAGTGGATGTGGTGTATTTAGACTTCCAAAAGGCATTTGACAAGGTGCCACACAAAAGATTATTGCTTAAGATAAAAAATCACGGGATTGGGGGTAATATTCTGGCATGGATAGAGGATTGGCTATCTAACAGAAGGCAGAGAGTTGGGATAAATGGTTCATTCTCAGACTGGCAATCAGTAACTAGTGGTGTTCCGCAGGGGTCAGTGCTGGGTCCCCAACTCTTTACAATCTATATTAACGATTTGGAGGAGGGGACCGAGTGTAACATATCAAAGTTTGCAGATGATACTAAGATGGGAGGGAAAGTAGTGAGTGAGGACATAAAAAATCTGCAAGAGGACATAGACAGGCTAAGTAAGTGGGCAGAGATTTGGCAGATGGAATACAATACTGGAAAGTGTGAGGTTATGCACTTTGGCAGGAAAAATAGTAGAGCAAGTTATTATCTAAATGGCAAGAAACTGGAAAGTACTGAAGTACAAAGGGATCTGGGGGTCCTGGTGCACGAAACTCAAAAGGTTAGTATGCAGGTGCAGCAAGTGATTAAGAAGGCCAATGGAATGTTGGCTTTCATTGCTAGGGGGATAGAATATAAAAATAGGGAGGTATTGCTTCAGTTGTACAAGGTATTGGTGAGACCGCACCTGGAATACTGCATACAGTTTTGGTGTCCATACTTAAGAAAAGACATACTTGCTCTCGAGTCAGTACAAAGAAGGTTCACTCGGTTAATCCTGGGGATGAGGGGACGGACATATGAGGAGAGGTTGGGTAGATTGGGACTCTACTCATTGGAGTTCAGAAGAATGAGAGGCGATCTTATTGAAACATATAAGATTGTGAAGGGCTTGAATCGGGTGGATGCGGGGAGGATGTTCCCGATGATGGGTGAAACTAGAACTAGGGGGCATAGTCTTAGAATAAGGGGCTGCTCTTTCAAAACTGAGATGAGAAGGAACTACTTCACTCAGAGGGTGGTAGGTCCATGGAATATGCTGCCCCAAAAAGCTGTAGAAGCTACATCATTACATAAATTTAAAACAGAAATAGACAGTTTCCTAGAAGTAAAGGGAATTAAGGGTTAAGGGGAGCGGGCATGAATTTGGACATGAGTCTAAGTTCGGATCGGTCATGGCCCTGTGGGTAGCGTAGCGGGCCCAGGGGCCGTGTAGCCTGATTCTGCTCCTATTTCGTGTGTCCAATTCTGTTAGGTTCAGGAGATGGTTCTGTGATAGTAGATTGGCGGTTAGGATCAGATCAGCCATGATCTTATTGAATGGCGGAGCAGGCTCGAGGGGCCAATTGGCGTACTCCTGCTCCTATTTCTTATGTTCTTATGTTCTTAAAAGGGAAGGTCTGTGATAATTAAGTGAATGGGCAAAATTGTGGCAAATGGATTTCAACATAAGCAAAGAGATAGCAGAGGCATTACTATACATATTTAATAATTCGTTAGAAAAAGGTGTAGTGCCAGAGGACTGGCGGATAGCTAACGTAATACCGATATTTAAGAAGGGGGATAGAACATGTCCAGGGAATTATAGACCAGTCAGCTTAACATCGGTGGTAGGAAAAATAATGGAATCCCTACTAAAGGAGAGAATGGAAGAACATCTAGAAACGAAAAGTATAATAATGAATAGTCAGCATGGATTTCAAAAAGGAAAATCTTGCTTGACCAACCTTATTGAATTTTTTGACGAGGTAACAGAGTAGACAATGGTAATACAGTAGATGTAATTTATCTGGATTTTCAAAAGGCCTTCGATAAGGTACCCCATAATAGACTGATGAACAAGGTCAGAGAATGCGGAGTCAGGGGACAAGTAGCAGAATGGATTACGATAGCAAAATACTGCGGATGCTGGAAATCCGAAATAACAACAGAAACCGCTGGAAAAACTCAGCAGGCCAGGCAGCATCCGTGGATGGAGAAACAGAGTTAACGTTTCAGGTCGAAGACCCTTCGTCAGAACTGGAAAAAAGCAGGAAATGAAATAGATTTAAAGCAAGTATAATGCTGGGAAAAGGGGGAGGGGATGAAAGAACAAAGGGGAAGGTCAGTGGTAGTATAGAAGGCAGGAGAGATTAAGAGACATTGAGAAACATTAAGAGATATTCAAGGCGAGAGGAGGTGGTAATGTGACGGCTTGAAGCTAGATGAGGTGTGAAATGCGCTGGCGGAATGAAGGACAGCTGCCAGCTTCAGGGAGGGACACTCTATGTTGAGTCCAGAGGGCTGTAGCGTGCCTAAATGAAAGATGAGGTGCTGTTCCTCGAGCTTACGCTGAGCTTCCGTGGAACAATGCAAGAGGCCGAGGATGGTGAGGTCAGAGTGGGAGTGGAGTGGAGAATTAAAATGACAGTCCACCGGGAGCTCGGGGTCCCCCTTACGGACTGAACGGAGGTGTAGCAGAATGGATTGCTAGCTGGCTTCAGGACAGAAAGCAGAGAGTAGGGGTAAAGGGTAGCTATTCACAGTGGCAGGTGGGTAGTGGTGTTCCACAAGGATCAGTACTGGGACCACTGCTGTTTACAATTTACATTAACAATTTAGACTTTGGAATCAAAAACACAATTTCTAAATTTGCGGATGATACCAAATTTGGGGGGATAGTCAATACTGAAGAGGACTGCAACAAATTACAGGAGGACATTAATAAACTTGCAGAATGGGCAAATAATTGGCAAATGAAGTTCAACACAGACAAATGTGAGGTATTACATTTTGGTAGGAAGAATAGGGAGGTCACGTCACTTGGAGGGTGCGAGTCTGGGTGGGGTAGAGGAACAAAGGGATCTCGGAGTACAAATACACAAATCACTAAAAGTTGCGCCACAGGTTAGCAAGGCCATTAAAAATGCAAACCAAGCACTCGGGTTTATTTCTAGAGGGATTGAATTGAAAAGTAAGGAAGTTATGCTAAACCTGTATCGAACCTTGGTTAGACCACACTTGGAATACTGCGTGCAGTTCTGGTCGCCATATTATAAAAAGGATATAGAGGCACTGGAGAGGGTGCAGAGAAGATTTACAAGGATGATACCAGAAATGCGAGGGTATACATATCAGGAAAGGATGAACAGGCTGGGTCTCTTTTCTCTTTGAAAAAAGAAGGCTGAGGTGTGACCTAATAGAGGTCTTTAAAATTATGAAAGGTTTTGATAGAGTGGATACAGAGAGAGTGTTTCCACTTGTGGGGAAGAGCATAACTAGAGGCCATCAATATAAGATAGTCACCAAGAAATCCAATAGGGAATTCAGAAGAAACTTCTTTACCCAAAGAATGGTGAGAATGTGGAACTCGCTACCACAGGGAGTGGTTGAGGTGAATAGTATAGATGCATTTAGGGGGAGGCTGGACAAACCTATGAGGGAGAAAGGAATAGAGGGTTATGCTGATAGATTTAGATGAGGAAAGACGAGAGGAGGCTCGAGTGGAGCATGAACACCAGCATGGACTGGTTGGGCCGAATGGCCTGTTTCTGTGCTGTATATCCTATGTAAATGTGAGGTCATCCACTTTGGACCTAAAAAGGATAGAACAGGGTACTCTTTAAATGGTAAAAAGCTAAAAATAGTAGATGTTGAGGTACATAGATCATTAAAATGTCATGAACAGGTACAGAAAATAATCAAAAAGGCTAATGGAATGCTGGCCTTTATATCTAGAGGACTAGAGTACAAGGGGGTAGAAGTTATGCTGCAGCTGTACAAAGCCCTGGTTAGACCACACCTGGAGCACTGTGAGCAGTCCTGGGCACCACACCTTAGGAAGGATATATTGGCCTTGGAGGGAGTGCAGTGTAGGTTTACCAAAATGATACCCGGACTTCAAGGGTTAAGTTATGAGGAGAGATTACACAAATTAGGGTTGTATTCCCTAGAATTTAGAAGTTAAAGGGGTGATCTGATCAAATTTTTCAGTATATTAAGGGCAACTGATAAGGTGGATAGAGAGAAACTATTTCCGCTGGTTGGGAGTCTAGGACTAGGGGGCATCGTCTAAAAATTAGAGCCAGACCTTTCAGGAGTGAAATTACGAAACACTTCTACACACAAAGGGTGGTAGAAGTTTGGAACGCTCTTCTGCAAACGGCAATTGGTACTAGATCAATTGTTAATTTTAAATCGGAGATTGATAGCTTTTTGTTAACCAAAGGTATTAAGGGATATGCGCCAAAGGCAGGTATTGGAGTTAGATTGCAGATCAGCCATGATCTCATTGAATGGCGGAACAGGCTCAAGGGGCTGCATGGCCTCCTCCTGTTCCTATGTTCCTATGATAGGGTGGAAGGCAGGAGAGATTAAAGGACAAAAGGGATGATGGTGCAAGACAAAGGGGATGGTGATGGGACAAGTAAAGAAACAAAAGATGGGTCTAAAGGAGCTGTAAATGGGAATATTGGAATCATCAACAGCTGCCATCCGAAAAAATGGGGTAGAGGTTATGGTCTGAAATTGTTGAACTCGATGTTGAGTCCGGAAGGCTGTAAAGTGCCTAATCGAAAGATGAGGTGCTGTTCCTCGAGCTTACGTTGAGCTTCATTGGAACAGTGTAGGAGGCTGAGGACAGGGAGGTCAGAGTGGGAGTGAAGCAGAGAATTAAAATGACAGGCGACCAGAAGCTCGGTTACACTTGCAGACTGAACGGAGGTGTCACCCAATCTGTGTTTGGTCTCCCCAGTGTAGAGGAAACCACATCGTGAGCAGTGAATAGAGTATACTAAATTATCCCACGAAAAGGCAGGCATAGCTAGGGCCAATGTTCCCTGTAATTTTTTTTGGGCGCTGCGCGGTCCCTTTAAGGGGCTGCGTGGCCCATTTAAAATACCGCGCATGCGCGGTTCTTGCATTGAAAAGCCAGCTGCGCGGGTTCCCTGGAGCGAGACATGGCTGTGCAGCTTAAAGGTAACATTGACTAGGACCCATGCAGGTTCCCATAGCAACACCTTTAATTTGGAGGAAGTGAGTGGAGTCAAAGGAGAAGTTGTTCAATATGAGAACAAGTTCAGCCAGGCGGAGAAGGGTGGTGATGGATGAGGACTGATTGGGCCTCTGTTCAAGGAAGAAGCGTAAAGCCCTCGGGCGTCCAATCCCTCTACACCTCCATCCCCCACCAGGACAGCCTAAGGGCGCTGTGTTTCTTCGTTGAGCACAGGCCCAACCAGTCCCCATCCACCACCACCCTCCTCCACCTGGCTAACTTGTTCTCACATTGAAAAACTTCTCCTTTGACTCCACTCACTCCCTCCAAATAAAAAGTGTTGCTATGGGAACCCACATAGGTCCTAGCTATGCCTGCCTTTTCATGGGATATGTGGACATTCTTTGTTCCAGTCCTACTGAGGTCCCCTCCCTCACCTCATTTTCCATCCGGTACATTGATGACTGTATCGGTGCTGTTTCCTGCTCTCGCCCTGAACTAGAAAATTTTATTCACTTTGCTTCCAACTGCTACCCTTTCCTCACCTTCACATGGTCCATCTCCGACTCTTCCTTTCCCTTCCTCGACTTCTCTGTCTCCATTTCTAGGGATAGACTATTGACCAATATCTACTATAAGCCCACTGACTCCCACAGCTAGCTTGGCTACACTTCCTATTCCATTCTCCCAGTTTCTCCATTGAATCTGTTCTGATGATGCAGCTTCCATCCCAGTGCTTCCGGTATGCCTTTTTCCTCAACCGAGGATTCCCCTCTACCGTGGTTGACGTGGCCATCGACAGTGTCCGTTCCATTTCCCGCACTTCTGCTCTCACCCCTTCCCCTCCCTTCCAGAACCATGATAGGGTTCCCCTTGTCCTCACCTTTCACCCCACCAGCCTCCAAATTCAACGGATCATCCTCCGCCATTTACGCCACCTCCAGCGTGATCCCACCACCAAACACTCTTCACCTCCCCTCCCCTTTTAGCATTCCGAAGGGACCGTTCCCTCCGCTACACCCTAGTCCACTCCTCAATCACTCCCAGCACCCCCTTCCCTTCCCTTCCCACGGCACCTTCTTGTGCAAGCGCAGGAGATGCAATACCTGCCCTTTTACCTCCTCCGTTCCCACTGTCCAGGGCCCCAAACACCCCTTCCAGGTGAAAGTGATTTACTTGTACTTCTTTCAATTTAGTATACTGTATTCGCTGCTCACGATGACTTCTCCTCTACATTGGGGAGACCAAATGCAGATTTGGTAACCGCTTTGCAGAACACCTCCGTCCAGTAGGCAAGCATGACCCTGAGCTTCCGGTTGCCTGTCACTTTAATTCACTGCTCCGCTCCCACTCTGACCTCTCTGTCCTCTGCCTCCCACACTGAGCGTGGACCTGAGCAGGAGCGGCAGCAGTGGAGGCGGCGGCGGCATAAAGGGTGCTGAGAGGAGAAGGCCCAGAACACAACGCAGACCTGAGCGGGAGTGGAGGTGACAGCGGCATAAAGGGAGCTGAGAGGAGACTTAAAAAAAAAACAAGGAGTGACGTCGCAGGAGGCGGAGTATAAATCGAGCGGGAGGCCCAGAGAGAGCGCAGACTGAAGCAGTGGTGGCAGTGAGGAGGTTGAGTACCTCCAGTGAAAACCACAAAAACAACTGCAAAACAACTAAAGTGACGTCACATCCAGGGAAGGAGCTTGATTAGTGAGTAGCTGGTAAGTGTTTCTATTTAATAGTCTATTAAGTAAAGGCATGGCAGGGCAGCTCAGCTCAGTCCCGTGGAATGCACATCCTGTGTCATGTGGGGACTCCAGGACACTTCCCGTGTCCCGGACAACCACATGTGCAGGAAGTGTCATCAGCTGGAGGAGCTCGAGCTCCAGGTTTTGGAGCTTGAGCAGCAGCTGGTGTCACTGCGGTGCATCCGTGACGCTGAGAGCTTCGTGGATAGCACGTTTCAGGAGGTGGTCACCCTGCAGATAGTGTGCAGGCAGAAAGGGAATGGGTGACCACCAGACAGAAGAGGAAGAGTAGGCAGGTAGCGCAGGAGTCCCCTGAGTGCATCTCGCTCTCCAACTAGTTTTCGGTTCTGAGTACTGGTGAGTGCATTGATTCCTCTGGGGAGTATAGTCAGCCAAGTCTGCGGCACCACGGGTGGCTCAGTTGTACAGGGGGGGAGAAAGAAGAGTGGGAAAGTAATAGTGGTAGGGGATTCAATAGTTAGAGGAGCAGATAGGCATTTCTGCGGCCACAGACGTGACTCCAGGATGGTATGTTGCCTCCCTGGTGCCAGGATCAAGGATGTCACTGAGCGGCTGCAGAATATTCTGAGGTGGGAGGGTGAACAGCCAGAGGTCGTGGTCCATATCAGTACCAACGACACAGGTAGAAAGAGGGATGAGGTCCTGCAGGCAGATTTCAGGGAGCTAGGAGAGAGATTAAAAAGCAGGACTTCAAAGGTAGTAATCTCAGGATGACTCCTGGTGCCACGCGCTAGTGAGGATAGAAATAGGAGGATAGCGCAGATGAATGCGTGGCTGGAGAGATGGTGCAGGAGGGAGGGCTTTAGATTCCTGGGGCATTGGGGCCAGTTCTGGGGGAGGCGGGACCTGTACAGACCGGACGGGTTGCACCTCAACAGGGCCGGAACCAATATCCTCGTGGGGAGGTTTGCTAGTGCTGTTGGGGAGGGTTTAAACTAATTTGGCATAGGGAAGGGCACCAGGTTGTAACATTAGAAATGGGAAATAAAGTGCTCAAAGGATTGGGAGAGGCATAGAGCACTAAAGTAAGAAATAGTAAGGTATTAGGGGGGGTCAAACTAAGAGAGAATACAGGATGGTCTAAGATAGGTTTACAGTGTATGTGAACACACGAAGCACAGTAAACAAGGTAAGTGAGCTGCAGGCACAAATAGCCACATGGGAATATGATGTTGTGGCAATAACTGAGACCTGGCTCAAAAAAGGGCAGGATTGGGTATTAAATATTCCTGGTTATAAAGTGTTCAGGAAAGATAGGGAAGGGAAGATAGGAGGCGGTGTGGTAGTATTAGTCAAGGAGAATGTTACAGTGCTGGAGAGGGAGGATGTCCTGGAGGGGTCAAGGACAGAATCTATATAGCTAGAGTTAAGAAATAATAGAGGTGCCATTAAACTACTAGGTGTATTCTGTAGACCACCAAATAATGGGAAAAATATGGAGGAGCAAATTTGCAGAGAAATTACAGAGAGGTGCAAGAACTATAGAGTAGTGATAATGGGGGACTTCAACTATACTACTATAGACTGTAATCATAATAGTGTTAAGGGCAGAGAAGGGGAAGAATTTCTGAAGTGTGTTCAGGAGAACTTTCTTGATCAGCATGTTTCCGGCCCAACGAGGGAGGAGGCTTTGCTGGATCTGGTTCTGGGGAATGAGGTAGGTCAAGTGGAGCAAGTGTCAGTAGGTGAACATTTAAGGAACAGTGATCATAGTATCATAAATGTGAGAAGTCGCACAACACCAGGTTATAGTCCAACAGTTTTATTTGAAATCACAAGCTTTCGGAGCGCTGCTCCTTCGTCAGGTGAAGTGAAGAGATGCATATAGGCACAGCCTATATATGTCTATGTATGCTGTGCCTATATGCATCTCTTCACTTCACCTGACGAAGGAGCAGCGCTCCGAAAGCTTGTGATTTCAAATAAAGCTGTTGGACTATAACCTGGTGTTGTGCGACTTCTCACATTTGTCCACCCCAGTCCAACACCGGCATCTCCACATCATAGTATCATTAGGTTTAGATTAGCTATGGAAAAGGATAGGGAGCAATCTAGAGTAAATATGTTTAACTGGGGGGAAGGCCAATTTCATTGGGATGAAAACTGATCTGGCCCGGGTAAACTGGAATCGAAGATTGACAGGCAAAACTGTAATGGAACAATGGGCTGCCTTTCAAGAGGAAATGGCTCAGGTACAGTTGAGGTACATTCCCACTAGGGGGAAAGGTAAGGCAACTAAAGTCAGGGTTCCCTGGATGACGAAAGAGATAGAGAATATGATGAAACAGAAAAAGAGCGCATATGACAGATGTCAAGTTGCGAATAGATCTGAGAATCAGACTATATATAGAAAGGTCAGAGGAGAAGTGAAAAAGAAAATAAGAGGGGCAAAGAGAGGGTATGAGAATAGAATGGCAGTCAACATAAAAGGTAATCCAAAAGTTATCTTATAGGCATATAAATAGTAAAAGGGTAGTAAGAGGCGGGGTGGGGCCGATTAGGGACCAAAAAGGAGACCAATGCATGGAGGCAAAGGGTATAGCTGAGGTACTAAACGAGTACTTTGCATCTGTCTTCACCAAGGAAGAGGATGCTGCCATAGACATAACAAAGGAGGAGGTAATGGAGATACTTGATGGGATAAAAATTGATAGAGGAGGTATTAGAAAGGCTGGCTGTACTTAAAGTAGATAAATCACCAGGAGTGGATGGGATGCATCCTAGGATGCTGAGGGAATTGAGGGAGGAAATTGCGGAGGTACTGGCCATAATATTCCAATCCTCCTTAGATATGGGGGGTGGTGTCAGAGGACTGGAGAATTGCAAGTGTTACACCATTGTTCAAAAAAGGGTGTAAAGATAAACCCAGTAACTACAGGCCAGTCAGTTTGACCTCAGTAGTGGGGAAGCTTTTAGAAACAGTAATCAGGGACAAAATTAACAGTCACTTGGACAAGTGTGGATTAATTAAGGAAAGTCAGCATGGGTTTGTTAAAGGCAAATCGTATTTAACTAACTTGATTGAGTTCTTTGATGAGGTAACAGAGAGGGTTCATGAGGGCAATGCAGTTGACGTGGCGTACATGGATTTCCAAAAGGTATTCGACAAAGTGCCACATAATAGGCTTGCCAGCAAAGTTGAAGCCCATGGAATAAAAGGAACAGTGGGAGCATGGATTCGGAATTGGCTAAGTGATAGCAAACCGAGAGTAGTGGTGAACGGTTGTTTTTCGGACTGGAGGCAGGTATACAGTAGTGTTCCCCAGGGATCGGTTTTAGGACCACTGCTTTTCTTGATCTAAATGACTTGGACGTGGGTGTACAGGGCACAATTTCAAAATTTGCAGATGACACAAAACTTGGAAGTATAGTGAACAGTGAGGAGGAGAGTGACTTCAGGAAGAGAGACAAGCTGGTGAAATGGGCGGACACGTGGCGGATGAAATTTAACGCAGAAAAGTGTGAAGTGATACATTTTGGTAGCAAGAATGAGGAGAGGACATATAAACTAAATGGTACAATCCTGAAGGAGGTGCACGAACAGAGACACCTGGGGGTATGTGTGCACAAATTGTTGAAGGTGGCAGGGCAGGTTGAGAAAGCAGTTAAAAAGGCTTACGGGATCCTGGGCTTCATAAATAGAGGTCATGATGTGGAGATGCCGGCGTTGGACTGGGGTGGACAAAAATGAGAAGTCGCACAACACCAGGTTATAGTCCAACAGATTTATTTAAAATTACAAGCTTTCGGAGCTGTCGCCCCTTCCTCAGGTAGAGTTACTGTGAGACAATCTACCAGAATTCACAGAATATAAACAGAGAAAATGCAGAGATTCAATCTATCCCTACATCAAAGACATACTAAGAGCACAGCCAAGACAATGAGATGTGTCCCAGGGGGTCCAACGTGTCAAAACACCTGCTGGCTGCATATCCTCTCCATTTGGGTTTGTTTCTTGTGTTTGTTTTTTTAAAAAGCTGGAAAGACCGGCAACGATGTCAAGTCACGTTCTGTAGCGTGACATGAACCCGATATCCCGATTGAGGCCGTCCTCATGAGTGCGGAACTTGGCTATCAGTTTCTGCTCGATGATTTTGCGTTGTCGTGTATCCCGAAGGCCGCCTTGCAGAACGCTAACCCGCAGATCCGAGGCTGAATGCCCTTGACTGCTGAAGTGTTCTCCGACTGGGAGGCAACCCTCCTGCCTGGCGATTGTTGCGCGGTGTCCGTTCATACGTTGTCTCAGTGTCTGCATGGTCTCGCCGATGTACCATGCTCTAGGGCATCCTTTACTGCAACGTATCAGGTAGACAACGTTGGCCAAGTCACATGAGTATGTACCATGTACCTAGTGGGTAGTGTCCTCACGTGTGATGACGGTATCTGTGTCCATAATCTGGCATGTCTTGCAGAGGTTGCCGTGGCAGGGTTGTGTGGTGTCGTGGTCGCTGTTCTCCTGAAAGCTGGGTAATTTGCTGCGAACGATGGTACTTTTGAGGTTAGGCGGCTGCTTGAAGGCGAGTAGTGGAGGCGTGGGGATGGCCTTAGCAAGGTGTTCGTCGTCATCGATGACATGTTGAAGGCTGCGAAGAACATGGCGTAGTTTCTCCGCTCTGGGGAAGTACTGGACGACGTAGGGTACTCTGTTGGTTGTGTCCCGTGTTCGTCTTCTGAGGAGGTCTATGCGGTTTTTCGCTGTGGCCCGTCGGAACTGTCGATCGACGAGTCGAGCGTCATATCCCGTTCTTACGAGGGCGTCTTTCAGTGTCCGTAGGTGTCCATCGCGTTCCTCCTCGTCTGAGCAGATCCTGTGTATTCGCAGGGCTTGTCCATAGGGGATGGCTTCTTTAACGTGGTTAGGGTGGAAGCTGGAGAAGTGGAGCATCGTGAGGTTGTCCGTGGGCTTGCGGTAGAGTGAAGTGCTGAGGCGTCCGTCTTTGATGGAGATTCGTGTGTCCAAGAATGAAACCGATTCTGAGGAGTAGTCCATGGTGAGTTTGATGGTGGGATGGAACCTATTGATGCTATCGTGTAGTCCTTTCAGTGATCCTTCGCCGTGGGTCCATAGGAAGATGATGTCGTTGATGTATCTGGTGTACAGCGTTGGTTGGAGGTCCTGTGCAGCGAAGAAGTCTTGCTCGAACTTGTGCAGTAAAGGATGCCCCAGAGCATGGTACATCGGCGAGACCATGCAGACACTGAGACAACGTATGAACGGACACCGCGCAACAATCGCCAGGCAGGAGGGTTGCCTCCCAGTCGGGGAACACTTCAGCAGTCAAGGGCATTCAGCCTCGGATCTGCGGGTTAGCGTTCTGCAAGGCGGCCTTCGGGATACACGACAACGCAAAATCATCGAGCAGAAACTGATAGCCAAGTTCCGCACTCATGAGGACGGCCTCAATCGGGATATCGGGTTCATGTCACGCTACAGAACGTGACTTGACATCGTTGCCGGTCTTTCCAGCTTTTTAAAAAAACAAACACAAGAAACAAACCCAAATGGAGAGGATATGCAGCCAGCAGGTGTTTTGACACGTTGGACCCCCTGGGACACATCTCATTGTCTTGGCTGTGCTCTTAGTATGTCTTTGATGTAGGGATAGATTGAATCTCTGCATTTTCTCTGTGTTTATATTCTGTGAATTCTGGTAGATTGTCTCACAGTAACTCTACCTGAGGAAGGGGCGACAGCTCCGAAAGCTTGTAATTTTAAATAAATCTGTTGGACTATAACCTGATGTTGTGCGACTTCTCATTTTCATAAATAGAGGTAGAGAGTACAAAACTTTAGGAAGGATGTGAAAGCTAGAGAGGGTGCAGAAAAGATTTACGAGAATGATTCCAGGAATGGGGTACTTCAGTTATGTTGATAGACTGGAGAAACTGGGGTTGTTCTCCTTAGAGCAGAGAAGATTGAGAGGAGATTTGATAGAGGTGTTCAAAATCATGAGGGGTCTGGACAGAGTAGATAGAGAGAAACTGTTCCCATTGGCAGAAGGGTCGAGAACCAGAGGACACAGATTTAAGGTGATTGACAAAAGAACCAAAGGCGACATAAAAACTTTTTTTAATGCAGCGAGTAGTTAGGATCTGGAATGCACTGCCTGAAAAAGTGGTGGAGGCAGATTCAATCACTGCTTTCAAAAGGGAGTTGGATTAGTATCTGAAGGAAAGAAATTTGCAGGGCTACAGGGAAAGGGCAGGGAGTGGGACTAGCTGAAGTGCTCTTGCAGAGAGGCGGGATGGGCCGAATGGCCGCCTTCCATGCTGTAACCATTCTATGATTCTAAGCTGAACATAAGCTCGAGGAACAGCACGTCATCTTTCAATTAGGAACTTTACAGCCCTCCGGACTCAACATTGAGTTCAGTAATTTCAGTTCATAACCTTTGCCCCATTTTTTCAGACAGCAGCTGTTGATGATTCTGCTATTCCCATTTACACCTCCTTTAGACCCATCTTTTGTTCCTTTTAATTGTCTCATTACCACCCCTTTTGCCTCGTCCCATCATAGAATCATAGAAATTTATAGCACAGAAGGAGGCCATTCTGCCCATCGTGTCTGTGCCGGCCGACAAAGAGCTATCCAGCCTAATCACACTTTCCAGCACTTGGTCCGTAGCCCTGTAGGTTACGGCACTTCAAGTGCATATCCAAGTACTTTTAAATGTGATGAGGGTCTCTGTCTCTACCACCCTTTCAGGCAGTGAGTTCCAGACCCCCACCATCCTCTGGGTGAAAAAAGTTCTCCTCAAATCCCCTCTAAACGTCCGACCAATTACTTTAAATCTATGCCCCCTGGTTATTGACCCTTCTGCTAAGGGAAATAGGTCCTTCCTATCCACTCTATCTAGGCCCCTCATAATTTACCCTTTTATCATTTAATCTCTCCTGCCTTCCACCCTATCACAGACCTTCCCTTTTGTTCTATCCTCCCCTCACCCCCCCCTTTCCCTGCCTCTGCACTTGCTTAAACCTGTTATATCTCTAACATTTTCCAGTTCTGATGAAAGTTCATCGACCTGAAACGTTAACTCTGTTTCTCTCTCCACAGATGCTGCCTGACCTGCTCATTATTTCCAGAATTTTGTGTTTTTATTTCAGATAATACTGTGTCAGTTAATAGCTTCAGATAAAGAGCAGTGATCGAGAGTTTTTAAAGTTAGTTACAGATACAGACCATTAAATGCAGTGTTTATCCTGATGATTCCTGAGCTGCTGTAGCCAATGCCAAGGAAGGCAGCTCACCGGGGATGTCTAACGTAGAGCAATGATGCTCGTGCTTTATCCAGGGCCCACTTGCAACCTGCCTCCCTTTCATGTGTATCCCTTGGCAGATTTGCTACTCCACGTGACTCTGGGCCTCTCACAGTGGCCTGCTCGTCTGTGGATATTGACAGACCAGGCATTCGGTGCTGTTCATGCCAATGTTCCCTTTAAGCTGTGCAGCCCCACAGTGCTCTGAAGTTCCTGTGCAGCCGGCTCACAGCTTATAAATGGGGAAAAACTGCGCATGCGCGGTATTTTGAATGGGCCACACCCAAAAGTAAAATTAAAGGGAACATTGGTCCATGCTCCCTTTTTTTTCCCTAGCAAATTCTTGATCTCTCAAGTTTCTTGCCCCCTCTCTGTTCCTGTGGGGAAGTGCCTCACCTCCATTATTGTTGTATCATAAGACTACCAGGATGGTTGAAGGCAAACTAGATGAACCTTGGTGTTTTTTTGTCTAGCAATTCCTGTGTTCCATTCAATGTTGCCTGACTGGAATGACTCACCTTGTGGGGGATTACAGGCCCCATCTTCATCGTGTCACTCACTACTGAAATGTTTTGGACCAATTGTAAGAGTAGCCCTCTGGCAAAATGCTGTCTGGGAATCTGTCAAAGTTTCACAGAGTAACACTGATGTACAGTGTCGTCTTTGGGCTTATTCAGTGCCTCAGTACCCAATGCCAGTTTTGTGTGATCCGGTTCTTGTCTGATGCATGTAATTCATCCCCTTAAATTAGAATCATCGAACCTTACAGCACAGAAGGAGGCCATTCGTCCCATCATGCCTGTGCCAGCTCTTTGAAAGGGAGTCCCACTCCCCCTGCTCTTTCCCTATAGCTCTGCAAATATTGCCTTTTCAGTATTTATCCACTTCCCTTTTGAAAGTTACTACTGAATCTGTTTCCACCGCCCTTTGAGGCAGTGCATTGCAGATCACAACAACTTACTGCGTAGAAAAATTCTGCTCATCTCCCTTCTGGCTCATTTGTCAATCACCTTAAATCTGTGTCCTCTGGTTACTGACCTTGCTGCCAACGGAAACAGTTTTCCCTTATATACTCTTTATCAAAACACCTCATAATTTTGAACACATCTATTAAATCTCCTCTTAACCTTCTCTGCTCTAAGGAGAACAACCCTAGCTTCTCTAGTCTCCATATGGGTCGATAACCAGAGGCCACAGATTTAAGGTAATTGGCAAAAGAACCAGAGGCAACATGAGGGGAAAAAACTTTTTTACACAACGAGTGGTTAGGATTTGGAATGCACTGCCTGATAGGGCGGTGGATACAGATTCAGTAGTAGCCTTCAAAAGGGAATTGGATAAATACTTGAAGGGGAAAAAAAATTGCAGGGATATGGAGAAAGAGTGCGGCAGTGGGACTAATTGGATAGCTCTTTTAAAGAGCTGGCACAGACAGGTGGGCCGAATGGCCTCCTGTCCTGTATCATTCTATGAATGCAGCTCTTGTTTATTTAGCATGGTGAGGATTAACAGGAACATGGTCACTTTCCAAGGTAGCGCCAAGAGCAATGATTTTAAAGGTTGCAGGCAACATTCAGTACTGAGCAAAGGACAAAAAGCCAGCCCTTGCCACTCTAGCCTGCTGTACTCTCCATTCCAATTTGACCAACTTAAAAGGTGTCTTGGATATTTGACTTGTTTATTTGGCTGCTAACTGTGATACCTGTTGTGTTTCAGGAAACCTTGCCAGGGTTTAAGTGGATTGGAAACCGAATCGATGAGCTTCTGCAGAGTGGGAAAGAGGTGCTCTTTGCATTTGAAGAATCTATTGGTAAGCGACGCTCTGCGTTTTGTCTCTCTGCTTTGGTGAGGGCCTGTGTTTGAGGGGAGAGGACAGTCATTGTTACTCTGGACTTGCTGCCGTTAAATACTGCATCACTACAAGTGAGTTGCAAGGCTGGGATTCAGTTCAGCAGCACTGAAGAGATAATTAATCATGTGCAAAACAAGAGTCATTATAAACATCAGCTGAGCTCCAAGATTAAATCCCTGCCGTGAAACCGCTGCTGACCGTTATAAATGTATGTGTATATATGTGCTCTATTTAAAAACTTGTTATGTAACTCAACTCCAATGGCTCGCTTATAGGCCAGACCGGGTAAGGATGGCAGGTTTCCTTCCCTAAAGGACATTAGTGAATCAGTTGGGTTTTTTAACCACAATGCCAGTTTAATGGTCACTTTTACTGAGACCAGCTTTTTATTTACAGATATTAAAAATTGAATTCAAATTCAAATTCTCAAACATGGTGGGATTTGAACTCGCGTTCTCTGGATCAATAGTCCAGTAACGTAACCACTAATGTTCCCTTTAAGCTGTGTGCTGCGCAGCACTCCAGGCAACCCGTGCAGTCAGCTTGCCGGCTTTTCAATGTAAAAACCACACATGCGCGGTATTTTGAATGGCTCGCGCAGCCCCTTAAAGGGGCCATGCAGGGCCCAAAAAAATTACAGGGAACATTGGTAACCACTATACTACCATACCCATAAATGTCAAATAAACCAATATGAAGCGATGATGTCCCTTTAAGAGGTTTTAATGTCCATGATGTTGGACAGAGAATGACCCTGTTCCAAGCAATATGTAAGCCTGGCTCGCATGAACAACTCTTCATTCCTTTTTTACCTCCCTGCTCATCACTTAATTCGGATTTGATGAAGCTTTGTTGTACAAGTTGTCAAAGTTCAGTATTGAAGGTAAGCCTTAATGCATCGTGCTGTGCCTCCACCTGTAGCATTAGCTAGAGTCTTCTCTCTCCGCTTGCTGATTATTTTCAGCCTTGTCCATCTGCGTTTCAGATTTCCACCATTCACACTTTTGAGTAGTGTATTTTTTCTCTCATTCCCTTAGGGTTCTTGTGCGGCACACTGATGTTTGATAAGGACGGGGTGAGCGCAGCTGTAGTAATAGCAGAAATGGCAGCATACCTGGAAACCAGAAGCCTCACCATAGCCGAGCAATTGAATAGCATTTACAGAACGTGAGTAGTACCTATTTGGTATCGAAGGAGTGCGAGAACACAGCTTCTTGTAGTGTAGTGTTACCTGTCATTACATACTCATGTCTCTGATTTTTGAGCTGCTTTGTCTGTTGCCTTAACAATACATTGCTTTTGGAAGCACTGACCTTTCCCTTCTGGGCTAGCCCAGACTGATGGGATGAATGTTCCTCTGTCTGCTGGCTAGAAGGAGCATATCTGGGCTGATACTCTCTGGAGTTTAGAAGAATGAGAGATAATGTCATTGAAACATATAAGATTCTGAGGGCATTGACAGGGTAGATGCTGGGTGGCCGTTTCCCCTGGCTGGAGATTCTAGAACTAGGGGGCATCATTTCAGGATAAGTGGTCGGCCATTTAGATGAGGAGAAATTTCTTCACTGAGGGCTGTGAATCTTTGGCATTCCCTGCCCCAAAGGGCTGTGGATGCTGAATCGTTGAGTATATTCAAGGCTGAGATCGATAGATTTTTGGACTCTAGGGGAATCAAGGGATATGGGGATCGGGCGGGAAAGTGCAGTAGAGGTCAAAGATCAGCCATGATCTTATTGAATGGCGGAGCAGGCTTGAGGGGCCGTTTGGCCGACTCCTGCTCCTAATTCTTATGTTCTTATGTTCACTATGTGTTTAGGTATGGCTATCACATCTCAAAGACTTCCTACTTTAAATGCTACGACCCTCCTACAATTAAGAGAATATTTGATCGACTTCGAAACTACGGAACAGAGAATCAGTACCCACATCTTTGTGGCTCATTTGAAATTTTGCACATAAGAGATGTAACCACGGGCTATGACAGCAGCCAGCCGAATAAGAAGTCGGTAAGCTTAAACATTTATTTATACTTCACCTGTGAGCCGTCTGTAAGCAGGACTTTAATCAAACTATAAACTGTACAAGTCACGATAACAGGTAACCCCAAAGGCCCTGAGTCTTGTTGAGGTTCAGTTCCATGGGCACTGGCAGCTCTATGGTACCTTGCCTCATTTGAGTCTTTTATCATGGAGTGCATCACAGTCGAGTCCAATCTTGTTATTGCCCATTGTTTTTTCTCCTCCCCCCCCCTCTCCTCTCTCCTCTCCCCCTTCTCCTCTCCCCTTCTCCTCTCCCCTTCTCCTCTCCCCTTCTCCTCTTCCCCCTCTCCCCTCCCCCCTCCCCCCCCTCTCCCCCTCTCCCCTCTCCCCTCTCCCCCTCTCCCCTTCTCCCTCTCCCCCCTTCTCCCTCTCCCCCCTTCTCCCTCTCCCCCCTTCTCCCTCTCCCCCTTCTCCCTCTCCCCCCTTCTCCCTCTCCCCTTCTCCTCTCCCCTTCTCCTCTCCCCTTCTCCTCTCCCCTTCTCCTCTCCCCTTCTCCTCTCCCCTTCTCCTCTCCCCTTCTCCTCTCCCCTTCTCCTCTCCCCTTCTCCTCTCCCCTTCTCCTCTCCCCTTCTCCTCTCCCCTTCTCCTCTCCCCTTCTCCTCTCCCCTTCTCCTCTCCCCTTCTCCTCTCCCCTTCTCCTCTCCCCTTCTCCTCTCCCCTTCTCCTCTCCCCTTCTCCTCTCCCCTTCTCCTCTCCCCTTCTCCTCTCCCCTTCTCCTCTCCCCTTCTCCTCTCCCCTTCTCCTCTCCCCTTCTCTTCTCCCCCTCCCCCTCCCCCTCCCCCTCCCCCTCCCCCTCCCCCCCCCTTTCTCCCTTTCCCCCTCTCCCCTTCCCCTCCCCTCTCCCCTCCTTGCTTTTCAACACAAACGAATCTGAACCATCATTAGTGATGGAAAGGAAGAATGCATCCCATAATAATATGATTTTTTTGTTTAATTTGCTCCTCTCCACTCAAAGGCACTGAGTTACTGGGGCGCAATTGCAGGGGGCAGGGCTAGAGGCTTGGATTTACTTGGGTACGGACCGGAGGGCGGGCTGACTCTGTGGGGTCTGATTCCTGGAATATGGTTAAGTGATGACTCTTGCTGGGTTAGGTTAGGGGGCTGGCTTTTACTGGATTACAGTTCCGGGGTGCTTACAATCTTCTGGTACCTCGCCCAGTTGCCATTTTGTTATGAGTGCCAACAGATTTTCCATGATGGAAAACATCACAGCTGACACACACGTGCTCATGCTCACACACGCAAACACACACACGCTCTCGCTCTCTCTCTCTCGCTCTCTCTCTCCAACTCTCTCTCACACACACACACACACACAGTCTCTCTCTCTCTCACACACACTCTCAGTCACACACAGCACCCAGCACCTGCAGGTCTGCACGAAGCGGAATTCAGCACCTTCAAGTGAAGAGAGGGAGAAACTGGGCTGGAAGGAGACTAGGTACTGCTGGAATGATGTTTGTATTTCGCACTGTTTCCTGCCTAGAGTATATCCGTGTACTGAATTAATTCTACTGAATACAGCCGTTTTCATCTATATAGCGGCACTGTGCATTGGCTCCGGGAGCTGCGTTCTGTTGTTCCAACGTGCCAAACCAAAGGGTATTCTTTTCCCATGACAGGTGCTGCCTATGAGCAGAAGCAGCCAGATGATCACCTTCACCTTCCTCAACGGGTGTGTAGCCACTCTTCGCGTCAGTGGCACGGAGCCAAAGATCAAATACTACGCCGAGTTCTGCGCGCCCCCGGGCCAGAGGTTAGTGACACTGGGGGGGAATTATAACATGGGTGAGCGGGTGGGAGTGGGTGCGGGTGGGGGGGTTAAATGGCCAAAAATTCAAGGTTTTACCTGAGTCGGGACAAGGGCCGGGCAGCCACAGGAGGCGGGTTGGCATTTTAAATACGTTAATGAGGCTGGAAAGGTTTCCAGGGCCTCGAGAAACCCGGCGGCTGCAGCGAGGCGCGGACAGCCGTGGGGAGCACTCCTTGTGGGCCAGGAAGAGCATGAGTGCTTCCTCCCGGACCTCCAAGCTCCCCCACCATCAGACCACCGCCCTCTGGGGTCGGGGATTGGAAATTTCGCCTGACCCCTCCCCTCACTCCTTTAGTGAGCATTTTAAATTGATGACCACCCCCCACCACACTAGGGGAAATAGTCTTTCTCTATTCACCGTATCAAAACACTTCATTTTTTTAAAGTCTGCTCTTACTATTTACTCCTCCAGTGGAAATTATCCCAGTATCTCAAGTCTCCTCGTAGCTACAATTTTCTATCCCTGGTATAATTGTGGTGAATCTACACGGTACACTGTCTGACTTTATTGTCCTTTCTATAATGCGGTGCTCAAAACTGCTTACAGTACTGTAATTGTGGCCTAAGTGTTGCCTTGAACACATTTATCATTTACTCTTGTACCCCATGCCCCTGTTTATAAAATCCCAAAACACTGTTGGCCTTTTTCTGGTTTTATCTACCCGCTCTCTCACTTACAAGGAATTATGTGTTTGAACCTCTGCAGGACTCTTTCTCCACAACTTCAGCACACTTCTTTTGAGCGTATTCTCCCGGTGCCTTGTTTATTTTCCTCTCCGAATGTATTGCTTCACAATTCTAGGTGCTCGCTCAGGGCGTGACCCTGGTTACAGCTTGTGTACTCGGGTTTAAAAGTTTGCTTTTTATTTCCAGTGACACTGCCTACCTGGCAGAAGAGCTCAACAAACTGATTGATGCAATGGTCAAGAACTTTCTCCAACCGGAGAAGAATGGTCTGATTACTCGTGTTTAAAATGACTCCGCAGTAGCGAGTTTATGTGTGTGTGTCTGGTGTTGGAGCGAGAGAGAGGAGGAAATACCACCAGACCTGTTTGCACTAAAGAGCTGGAAGGGAAGATGTTGAAGGTGATGCACTACTGACACGCTGCATGGCTGACGACTGCACTTCAGCGACTTACAAGCCCTGTGATGTTCCTGGAAAGCAGCCAGCTTCGATGGAGAAGCTGTTCTGTCATTCGCCGTCTCCGGTTTCCGTTGTTTGGTGTCGTATGTTAGTTTACTGGGTGCAGCTGCTGTTTGTTGAATAGAAAATTTAACAGTGAATCCTGACCCACTAAGTGACCTGAGAGCAGGTTAATGCTGTCAATGTTCTGCATTGTGGAGACTCTGTGAGCAAGTGCCAGGCACAGCCCCAGTATTGCGGCATTGTTTGAGAGGGCTCTAAATGCGCAGACTAACCGGGTACCATTATAAGTAATGAAAGTCACTCAGTGATGTGACGCTGTGTATTCCATACCCAGGATAAAAACAATTGGAGATCCGAATCCTCCATTGATCCCCCTCCCTTCCTGCTTAGTATTTCTTTGATCCTTTTGTGAATTTGCACAGACATTTTATCCTGTGAACTAGAAGCTATGGGCGTATTTGTGTTAGAAACATTTACTGTCCTTCTGCGTGCCATTTTTAGTAAGACTGTTCTATTTTTTTCATTGAATCTTGCCATGCCACACACGATTCCCAACGGCAAAAGTGAATGGTGAATAGCCGCAAGCATCACTGTGAAATAGCACAGTAACCCTCCCTCCCTCTCTGTGGGAGGTACGTGGCCTCTACCTAGTTGCTCCCCACAGCTGTGTCCCAGGGGCAGAGCATTGCTGCCTCTTCACCTTGCCTGCCGTAAGTTCCATTGTTTTAAAAACAAATTTCACAGTGAGGCGACTGCCGTTGATGAGGTTGTAGGGTTGCCAGCCCTTCGCCCAGTCAGAAATCAGATTGGGAATGTCAATATAAAAAAGACTGTCTTTCATTTGTACACGTGCAATCGACTCTCGCGCATGCACGACTGACTGCCTCGCATGTGGACATGGCCTTTTGTACAGTCCAGTGTTGGGTAACCAAACTTTTCCCAGCCAGTCTTGAAATATCAGTTACTGGGTGGTCACCCTGACATCAGACAGATGGTTGTCATGTGCAAGTATGTGGCAATGTGAACAGCAATGTTGAGAGAGTGAGCCATTGTTCCTGGGCAGCTGGTTTGTGTAGCTCTCTCCTGCTGTGAAATTGCATGCATGTGTCTGTTCAGGTGAGTGTGTCCGTACATGTGTGTGCATGCGTGTGTCCATGTTTGTTGGTATGAGTGTGTGTCCATGTGTGTGTGTATACGACATCTGCAGTATTTTTGCAAACGAGAGTAGCTGCTGCTGAGGTTGTTCGAGTGGAGTGCAGGGTGAGATTCTAGTCCCCTGTCGTGTTCATACCTGTGTCCACTTGCGCATGTTAGGCAGAAGCTCTTTACCAAAGGCTTAAGAGAACACATTTAGAATATTTTATTTTAATTCTTCGCATATGTGTGCAATTGGATGAACTAAAAGTCTTATTTGCATTTGAATGTTTTTATTTTACTATCTGCAGAGCTGTTATTTGATTCTTTCTGACGTTAATTTTGTAAACTGTAGTCACCTTTTATTTAAAAAGTGAATTGCATAGCTCCGCTGCGGGCAAAGGCAGCACGTAACTGAGGCACACGGCCCAGAAGGTCCGAGTTTGGTTCCTAGTCTGCGCTGAGTGAGCTGCTCCCAGGCAGGTTAGCTATCGGGACGCTACAATTGACCTTCCTCCCTGAGTTAGGGAGGGGAAGGTTATCCTGCTTCTGATTGCTATCCAGCGACTCCTAATGGAAATTGTGTGTGTGTCATAGAATCATAGAAATTCACGGCACAGAAGGAGGCCATTCAGCCCATTGTGTCTGTGCTGAATGAAAGAGCTATCCAGTCTAATCCCACTTTCCAGCTCTTGGTCCGTAGCCCTGTAGGTTACGGCACTTCAAATGCATATCCAAGTACTTTTAAAATGTGATGAGGGTCTCTGCCTCTACCACCCTTTCAGGCAGAGAGTTCCAGACCCCCACCACCCTCTGGGTGACAACATTTCTCCTTAACTCCCCTCTAATCCTTCTACCAATAACTTTAAATCTCTGCCCCCTGGTTATTGACCCCTCTGCTGAGGGAAGTAGGTCCTTCCTATCCACTCTATCTAGGCCCCTCATAATTTTACATCAATTAAATCTCCCCTCAGCCTCCTCTGTTCCAAAGAAAAAAACCCCAGCCTATCCAATCTTTCCTCATCGCTAAAATTCTCCAGTCCTGACAACATCCTGGGGTTTGTGCAGACATCAGGTGAGTACAGGATCGGGCTCCGCTGTGATGCACCCCAGGGTCACTATCCCACTGACGTTGGTTGCCTCAGCTCACGCATAAAGAATGCCTCATGGGCGAGGTACCAGCGTAGTGCCAGTGGAACTGTCCTCAGCAAGAGCCAGCATCTTAGAGGAGGGGAGAAATTGGGGAGTGGGATTAATTGGACGGCTCTTAATGAAGAGCTGGTACAGGCATGATGTGCCGAATAGCCGCCTCCTGCGCAGTATGATTCTATGAAATGGGGGAGGAGGAAGAAACCCAGAGTCTTCCCAGGACCACAGATTCAAACTGTGCCCAGCCTGGAAGCGCACACTTGCAATCAGCTGTAAATAGTTAAGTACTTTGTATGTTTTTTTTCTTTAATTCTCACTAGACACTTCATTTCCCTACAAAAATGTGGGGATTTGATTTGGCTCCTTGCTAAACCAACAATCTCTTTCAGCACACTGTCGCCCGGAGAAGATATGAGCAAGTGACCATTTCCCAGATGCTGCTGTGAAGTTGTGCATGAGAACAAAGGCTGCCACTATATTGTGTAGTGTTTAGTACATGATTTAAATGAGCATACTTTAAAAGTATTTTATTTCAGGACTTTTAAGGGAGAGAGAAGCAGATAGTGTTGAAGTACAGGGAAGGTCTTGCACTTTGTGAAATGCTGGTTAACGCTTCCATTCTCTAGTGTGAAGGGTGTTCCACGTTCCTGGCCTCTTTATTGACCGCACCTGCTGGACATTACTTCACTAGAGCTGGGAGTGTGCTGGGAAACAGCTGGTTACTGGCTTGTATATACAAATATTAGAGAAGATAATGTGCAGTTCCTGTTTACCCTGTACCCTTGTAGTTGAGATTGTTTTCTGCACCAGTGTTTGGAGAGTGAACGATTTCAAAGACTCTTCCACGATGCCTACATTTGAGCCTGCAGATCTGTGGTAGGACCTCAGTTTGGCCCCAATTAGCCAGTCTCCTTTCAGACCACAAAAAACTAGAGGATGCTGGTTCAGGGGAGCGGAAATGCTGGGGAACTTTTACTTTTCAAATCTGCAAACACCTTCTCTTAGCTGCCGTTCGAAATCTAAACGGCCCGGCTTTGATACGGAGGCCTTTTATTTTGTGGGCCTTTGAGCTGCGGCTAGATTTGCTGGTTCAGGCTTCTGTCTGATGGAGAAAGGGATGGAGGCCCGGCTTTGTGCCGCTCTCTCCTCAAACCAGCAGGGCAAGATAAAAGTGACCTGATACTAACCACTGGCTCAGGTTCAGACTTGCAGTTGGAGAAGGAAGAGAAAGGAGGTATGAGGAAGCCTTACACTGCCTCCAAACCTGCACCGAACCCGACAAGGGAGTCCTTGATGCTGCATTTCCCAGGACCCTCCTTGCTCGCTACTTTAATGAGCAGAAAATCCACCCAAAACCTCTGGCTGTGTTTAAATGAATGTGTGGATCCAACTAAGGGTACGATGGTTCTGTCTTGCTGCTGCTGGTGCGGGTGAACTCGAAGCAAATTTAAAATGCTTGAACTGTACGAGCACAATTCTATTTGCAAAAGCTGGAATCCTTGCGTTGCTTTTGTATTTGTGACTGACTGTAATGGTGATATTAACTCACTGCCTGCGGAATCCTGCACACAATGTTATGTTTTTCAATTGGAAAGCTAACAGTTGGATTATATGATTCTCCCCCTCCACCCCCTGCCCCCTGATTGTCTTTCCAATGTATTAATATTTTAAGAAGGGCTGCTCAGGAACTTGGGGTTGATGGTAAATTTGGCTGGGGTGAATGAAGCCCACAAGTGTCGCAGTTTGTACTGTCTAGAAGTGTTTAATGATACTGCTACAGCCCGAACTCCTCCGCACTTTTCCTTTTATGTTCCTGCACACTCGCCCCACATAAGAAATAGGAGCTGGAGTAGGTAATTTGGCCCCTCGAGCCTGCTCCGCCATTCAGTAAGATCATGGCTGATCTTCTACCTCAACTCCACTTTCCTGCACTATCTCCGTATCCCTTGATTCCCTTAATATCCAAAAATCTATTGATCTCTGTCTTGAATATACTCAACGACTGAGCCTCCACACCCCCAGGGGTAAAGAATTCCAAAGATTCACCACCCTCTGAGTGAAGAAATTTTTTCTCATCTCAGTCCCAAATGGCCGACCCCTTATTCTGAGACTGTGACCCCTAGTTCGAGACTCCCCAGCCAGGGGAAACCTCCTCCCTGCATCTACCCTGTCAAGCCCTGTAAGAATTTTGTATGTTTCAATGAGATCACCTCTCATTCTTCTAAACTCTAGGGAATATAGGCCTAGTCTACTCAATCTCTCCTCATAGGACAATCCCCCCATCCCAGGAATCAGTCTGGTGAACCTTCGTTGCACTCCCTCTATGGCAAGTATATCCTTCCTTAGGTAAGGAGACCAAAACTGTACACAATACTCCAGCTGTGGTCTCACCAGGGCCCTATATAATTGCAGTAAGACATCTTTATTCTTATACTCAAATCCTCTTGTAATAAAGGCCAACATACCATTTGCTTTCCTAATTGCTTGCTGTACCTGCATGTTAACTTTCAGCGATTCATGTACAAGGACACCCAGGTCCCTCTGAACACCAACATTTCCCAATCTCTCACCATTTAAAAAATACTTTGCTTTTCTATTTTTTCCTACCAAAGTGGATAACTTCACATTTCTTCACATTATATTCCATTTGCCCACTCACTTAGCCTGTCTATATCCCTTTGAAGCCTCTTTGCACCCTCCTCACAACTTACATTCCCACCCAGCTTTGTATCATCAGCAAACTTGAATATATTACATTTGGTCCCCTCATCCAAATCATTGATATAGATTGTGAATAGCTGAGGCCCAAGCATTGATCCTTGCGGTACCCCACTAGATACAGCCTGCCAACCTGAAAATGACCTGTTTATTCCTACTCTCTGTTTTCTGTCCGTTAACTAATCCTCAATCCATGCTAGTATGTTACCCCCAATCCCATGAGCCCTAATTTTGTTTAATAACCTCTTGTGTGGCACCTTATCGAATGCCTTCTGAAAATCCAAATACACCACATCCACTGGTTACTCCTTATCTATTCTGCTAGTTACAATCTCAAAAACTCTAACAGATTCGTCAAACACGATTTCCCTTTTATAAATCCGTGTTGACTCTGCCCAATCCTATTCTTATTTTCTAAGTGCCCTGTTACCACGTCCTTAATAATAGATTCTAGCATTTCTCCCTACTACTGATGTCAGGCTAACTGGTCTGTAGTTCCCCGTTTTCTCTCTCCCTCCTTTCTTAAATATTGGGGTTACATTTGCTACCTTCCAATCCGCAGGAACCGTTCTAGAATCTATAGAATTTTGGAAAATGACAACCAATGCCTCCACTAGCTCTGTAGCCGCCTCTTTTAAAACCCTGCGTCTCGGCTTGTGTTGAATCTAGACTCATCGCACAGTCTCTTAGTCTTACCCAGGCTCTCAAAACTCTCCCCCCCCCCCAGCCCCCTCAGTCTGCTCTTCCTTCTGCAATCTATAAAAAAAAAGTTTTTGATTTACATAGTCTTCTATTTTCTTTCAACTTTGGAGGTGCCCTGCACTGGTTATCTTGGCCCTTCACCTGCATTTCTGTTTTACAAAGGAGCTTTGAATGTAGATATTCAGACTGGTCCCAATGGATTAAGAGATGTGCACCTTTCGAAATAGTCATTCTAACCCCATGGACTGGAGCAGTCGTTTCATAAGAACTTGCACTTCTCTTGTTTGTTAATAGTTGTATATTTATTTATGGATATCATTTATGGATTAAAATCTAGAAAGAAACAAAAATGAAATACAAAACAAGCCTGACTTTTTTTGTCTGCATTAAATTTCATCTGTCTGCCCAATTTACTAACAGGTCTGTCCTCCAGAAGTCACTTACAGTCCTCCTCATGCTTCCTATTTGTGTCGGCTGCATATCTTGATATTGTGCCCCTTGCAGCCAAGTTGAGAGAGATAGACATATAGAGAAAAGCAACAGTCCCAACACAGATTCCCGGGAGGGACATCACTCTTTACATCCCTGCAGTCTCAACAACATCCAAGTCTTGCCACTCACTGTTTCTTTTTCCTTAACCAACTTCCTACTCATGCTGTCAAACTCCCATTGACATCATGTGGCTTAATTTTACCAACAAGCCTCCTATGTAGCACCTCCCACAGCTTAATGTCACCTGTGGCTCAGTTGGTGGTATTCTCACCAGGTTCAGTCCCACTCCAGAGAGTCCAGCACAAAATCTAGGCTGCCACCCCCAGTGCAGTAGAGAGAGTGCTGCACCATCAGTCATTCGGATGAGACTTTAAACTGAGGTCTCGTCTGCCCTCTCGGGTGGATGTAAAAAATCCTATGGCCACTATTGGAAGAAGAGCAGGGGAGTTCTCCCCAGTGTCCTGGCCAACATTTATCCCTCAATCAACATCACTAAAAAACAGATTAGCTGGTCATTTATCACATTGCTGTTTGTGGGACCTTGCTGGGCACAAATAGGCTACCGTGTTTCCTACATTACAACAGGATTCAGGAAAGGGTAAATTCAAAAGCAGTAAGAGAAATGTCAAGGCTGTAGAGCAGAGTAGTGATCTGGGTAAAGATGAGCAGAGTGGGTCAGGAAGGGACAGAAAGATTAACAAAGATAATAGGGCATTAGTGACTAAAGAGACATCAGGGAAAAATAGAAAAAAGTTAAAGCTAAAGGTACTATATCTGAATGCACGAAGCATTCGCAACAAAATAGATGAATTAATAGCAGATAGAAATAAATGGGTTTGATTTAATAGCCATTACAGAGACGTGATTGCAGAGTGACAAAGGTTGGGAACTAAATATTCCAGAATATTTGACTTTTAGAAAAGACAGGCAGAATGGAAAAGGAGGAGCCCTGATAATAAAGGAGACAACAAAGACAGTAGAGAGAAAGGATCTTGGGTTGGAAAAACAAAATGTAGAATCAGTTTGGGTGGAGCTAAGAAACAACAAGGGGCAGAAAACACTAATGGGAGTAGTCTATAGGCCCCCTAACGGTTGTAGTGTCGGGCAGAGTATAAATCAGGAAATTAGCGATGCATGTAACAAGGGTAATACAGTAATCATGGGGGGATTTTAACTTTCATATAGACTGGGCAAACCAAATTTGCAGAAATTCATGGAATGCATTCAAGATAGTTTCCTAGATCAGTATGTTAAGGAACCTACGAGTGAATTGGCTATTTTAGATCTAGTACTGTGCAAGGAGACAGGGTTAATTAATAACCTTGTAGTAAAGGAGCCTCTGGGGAGCAGTGATCATAATATGATAGAATGTTATGTTGAGTTTGGGGGTGACTTAGTTAAGTCCAAAGCTAGGGTCCTAAACCTGAACAACGCAAACTATGTAGGTATGAGAGGCGACACAGAAGAAGATGCAAAAAAAAAACTCCCGGAAATAGTGGAGAACCAAGGGTCTAGTGAGAATGAGGGAGTGAAAGAAATTAGTATTAGTAAAAAAAAAGGTACTGGAGAAATTAATGGGACTGAAAGCCGATAAATCCCCTGGACCTGATGGCCTACATCCTAGGGTTTTAAAAGAGGTGGCTATAGAGATAGTGGATGCATTGGTTGTCATCTTCCAAAATTCCATAGATTCTAGAAGGATTAGAAGGTAGCAAATGTAACCCCACTATTTAAGAAAGGAGGGAGAGAGAAAATGGAGAACTACAGACCAGTTAGACTGACATCAATAATAGGGAAAATGCTAGAATCTATTATTAAGGATGTGGTAACAGGGCACTTAGAAAATAATAATAGGATTGGGCAGAGTCAACGTGGATTTATGAAAGGAAAATCATGTTTGACATCTGAGTTTTTTTTGAGGTAACTAGTAGAATAGATAAGGGGGAACCAGTGGATGTGGTGTATTTGGATTTTCAGGAGGCATTCGATAAGGTGCCACACAAGAGGTTATTAAACAAAATTAGGTTCTCATGGGATTGAGGGTAATATACTAGCATGGATTAAGGATTGGATAACGGACAGAAACCAGAGTAGGAATAAACAGGTCATTTTCGTGTTGGCAGGCTGTATCTAGTGGGGTACCGCAAGGATCAGTGCTTGGGCCTCAGCTATTCATAATCTATATCAATGATTTGGATGAGGGGACCAAATGTAACACATCCAAGTTTGCTGATGATACAAAGCTGGGTGGGAATGTAAGTTGTGAGGAGGGTGCAAAGAGGCTTTAAGGGGATATAGACAGTTTAAGTGAGTGGGCAAATGGAATATAATGTGAAGTTATCCACCATGGTAGGAAAAATAGAAAAGCAGTATATTTTAAATGGTGAGAGATTGGGAAATGTTGGTGTTCAGAGGGACCTGGGTGTCCTTGTACACGAATCACTGAAAGTTAACATGCAGGTACAGCAAGCAATTAGGAAAGCAAATGGTATGTTGACCTTTATTACAAGAGGATTTGAGTATAAGAGTAAAGACGTCTTACTGCAATTATATAGGGCCCTGGTGAGACCACACCTGGAGTATTGTGTACAGTTTTGGTCTCCTTACCTAAGGAAGGATATACTTGCCATAGAGGGAGTGAAACGAAGGTTCACCAAACATTCCTGGGATGTGGGGGATTGTCCGATGAGAGATTGAGTAAACTAGGCCTATATTCTCTAGAGTTTAGAAGAATGAGAGGTGATCTCATTGAAACATACAAAATTCTTACAGGGGCTTGACAGGGTAGATGCAGGGAGGATGTTTCCCCTGGCTGGGGAGTCTAGAACCAGGGGTTGAAGGGATAATTACTAGTCCTAGCCCTTTTCGGGCTACCCCAGATCAGGCGTATTCCCCAGACGTTCACCTTCAACTAAAGTTAGCGGTAGCCGAATCCTAGAGACGCTTAATTGGGTCTAAAGGTCAGACTACCTCTCCCTAAAGGAAAGGAATGGCTTGAAGATGTTACCGTCCTCCAGATAGCACTTTTAATAAGTTTAACTAGACTGTAACCTTTCGGATATTATGTGAGTCCGGAAAACCCCCCCAGTATTCTGCAACTCCTCACAAAAGAGTGTACAGAAATTGAGTTCATGAGGTTGATACAAAATGACTCTGTGAGACAATTCTAAAAATATATAGATTTATTAAAGAACCGACATTCAGCTAACAGCTGTTGATTCAATTGCAACTTTAACGGTCAAAATACAAATAGCTTCCATTTCTTATCAGAGATCCTTACTCTCAAATCTTAACTTCGTTACATTTCCACACTTCTACTTATTCTTAATCCAGAATATCCACCAAAATCAAAAACCTTGATTACCTGAGACTCAAAGAGTTGTAGGCCGACAGAGTGGTTCTGAAGGCGAGAATCGCTCTGCCCCTTCCAGCGACTTCTGACTTTCTATCTGAAAGTTCCATCTTTTATACTCTTTTTTAGTGGTATATTCTTTGAAGTTTTCTGCTGATGTAAGCTAATTATCTCTAGCCATACCTCTGTTGACTTCTTTCTATTCTTACTGTTAATTCAGCTGTTAGCTTGCAGAATTCTGTCTGCTGTATAGGTGTTTCAAAAACTTATCATATAAAAAGGGGCAACACGGTGGCATAGTGGTTAGCACTGGTACCTCACAGCACCAGGGACCCGGGTTCAAATCTGGCCTCGGGTGACTGTCTGTGTGGAGTTTGCACATTCTCCCCGTGTCTGCGTGGGTTTCCTCCGGGTGCTCCGGTTTCCTCCCACAGTCCAAAAATGTGCGGGTTAGGTTGATTTGGCTATGATAAATTGACCCTTAGTGTTAGGGGGGGATTAAATATGTGGGGTTACGGGGATAGGATGGGATATATTAGGGGGAATTAAATATGTGGGGTTACGGGGATAGGGTGGGATATGTGTCGGTGCAGGCTCGATGGGGATTCTGTGAGAGGAAGCAGGGATAGGGTACTGGATTTGGATGATCAGCCATGATCGTATTGAATGGTGGAGCAGGCTCGACGGGCCGAATGGCCTACTCCTGCTCCTAGTTTCTATGTTTCTATGTTTCTAAAATGGTTATTACAGATTTATCTCTTTGATGCCATTCTTACGAAGGTCTTCAATTCAATTCTTAATATTGGCTTAACTGCTTGTATTACAGACTTTTCGTCTCCTTGTGTTCCAAGTTCAACACATAAACAATGTGATTGCTTGGTACATCTATTGATGTAATATTTTCAAAGTCTTCTGTAGGTATCTTTTACAACATGTAAATTAAAAACACTTCATCTAGGGTGTTCTTTGCATTTCTTAGCCACTTCAATTGGTTGTATATATAATCGTGTTTCCTGTTTCATTTGATGTTACTTTTACAAAGGCACATGGTTTTTTAATGTTCTGTGCTTCTGTTTGAAGTGTTTGCTTTTAACACTTTAAACTGGGTATAGCTATTGTGTTGGTTCCAAATTGCAGACTCCTTGGAACCTACAACCCTCTGTTTCAATGAGGCCATTGTCTCAGTGTCAATAACCAACTTCCATTTCAAAAGCTTGTATGGTGTTTACAACTTTTGTGTTAACACTTCATCTTATCTCAGAAGCCTGTATTTCTGTTTACGGCTTGTGTCGTTGAGGCTTTTAGATTTTTAAACCCAGTTTGTCATGTTTTAATAAAGCTAGAATTCTGTTCATAGGTTGGTGTATTTTTCTGAAATATGGCTCATTCCTTTACAGGGTCACAGTCTCAGAATAAGGCATTGGCCATTTAGGACTGAGATGAGAAATTTCTTCACTCAGAGGGTGCTGAATCTTTGGAATTCTCTATCCCAGAGGGCTGTGGAGGCTCAGTCGTTGAGTATATTCAAGACAGAGATCGATAATGTTTTGGATATTAAGCGAATCAAGGGATATGGGGATAGTGCAGGAAAGTGGAGTTGAGGTAGAAGATCAGCCATGATCTTATTGAATGGTGGAGCAGGCTCGAGGAGCCAAATGGCCTACTCTTGCTCCTATTCCTTAAGTTCTTAAACCGAGGCCCTGTCTGCTCTCTCAGGTGAATGTAAAACATCTCATGGCACTATTTGGAGGAAAAGCAGGGGCGTTCTTCCCGGTGTCCTCGCCAATATTTATCCTTCAATCAACATCACTGGAGGGAGGGTTTAAACTAAGTTGGCAGGGGGATGGGAACCAAGATGTAGCATTAGAAAGGAGAAACAAAGGATTGGAAGAGACGGATAGCACTAAGGTATTAGGTGGCGTCAGACTAAGAGAGAACACTGGATGGTCTAAGATAGGTTTACAGTGTATGTATGTGAACACATGAAGAATAGTAGACAAGGTTGGTGAGCTGCAGGCACAAATAGCCACATGGGAATATGATGTCGTGGCGATAACGGAGACCTGGCTCAAAAAAGGGCAGGATTGGGTATTAAATATTCCTGGATATAGGGTGTTCAGGAAAGATAGGAGGTGGTGTGGCAGTATTGGTTAAGGAGAATGTTAAAGTGCTGGAGAGAGAGGATGTCCTGGAGGGGTCAAGGACAGAATCTATATGGCTAGAGTTAAGAAATAATCAAGGTGCCATTACACTACTAGGTGTATTCTATAAGCCACCAACTAGTGGGAAAAATATGGAGGAGCAAATTTGTAGGGAAATTACAGAGAGATGCAAGAATTATAGAGTAGTGATAATGGGGGATTTCAAATATTCTAATATAGACTGGGATAGTAATAGTGTAAAGGGCAGGGAGGGGGAATAATTTTTGAAGTGTGTTCAGGAGAACTTTCTTGATCAGTATGCTTCCAGCCTAATGAGGAAGGAGGCATTGCTGGATCTGGTTCTGGGGAATGAGGTAGGTCAACTGGAGCAAGTGTCAGTAGGTGAACATTTAGGGAACAGTGATCATAGTATCATAAGGTTTAGATTAGCTATGGAAAAGGACAGGGAGCAATCAAGAGTAAAAATACTTAATTGGAGGAAGGCAAATTTCATTGGGATGAGAACAGATCTGGTCTGGGTAAATTGGAATCAAAGATTGGCAGGCAAAACTGTAGTGGAACAATGCGCTGCCTTTAAAGAGGTAATAGTTCAGGTACAGTCAAGGTACATTCCCACTAGGGGGAAAGGTAGGGCAACTAAAGTCAGGGCTCCCTAGATGACAAAAGAGATAGAGAGTAAGATGAAGCAGAAAAAGAGCGCGTATGACAGATGTCAGGTTCAGAATACATCTGAGAATCAGGCTAAATATAGAAAGTTCAGAGGAGAAGTGAAAAAGAAAATAAGAGGGGCATAGAGAGAGTATGAGAATAGAATGGCAGCTAACATAAAAGGTAATCCAAAACTCTTCTATAGGCATTTAAATAGTAAATGGGTAGTAAGAGGAGGGGTGAGGCCGATTAGGGGCAAAAAAGGAGACCTACGCATGGAGGCTGAGGTACTAAACGAGTACTTTGCATCTGTCTTCACCAAGGAAGAGGATGCTGCCATAGACATAGTAAAGGAGGAGGTAGAGGAGATACTGGATGGGATAAGAATTATAAAGATGAAGGACTAGAAAGGCTGGCTGTACTTAAAGTAGATAAGTCACCAGGACCAGATGGGATGCATCCTAGGATGCTGAGGGAAGTGAAGGAGGAAATCGCAGAGGTACTGGCCATAATCTTCAATCCTCCTTAGAAACAGGGGTGATGCCAGAGGACTGGAGAATTGCAAATGTTACACCCTTGTTCAAAAAAGGGTGTAAAGATAATCCCAGAAACTATAGGCCGGTCAGTTTAACCTCAGTAGTGGGGAAACTTTTAGAAACAATAATTGGACAAAATTAGCAGTCACTTGGACAAGTGAGGATCAATTAAGGAAAGCCAGCACGGATTTGTTAAAGGCAAATTGTGTTTAATCAAATTGATTGAGTTTTTTGATGAGGTAACAGAGAGGGTTGATGAGGTGTACATGGATTGCCAATAGGAGTTCGACAAAGTGCCACATAATAGGCTTGCCAGCAAAGTTGAAGCCCATGGAATAAAGGGAACAGTGGCAGCATGGATACGAAATTGGCTAAGTGACAGGAAACAGAGAGTAGTGGTGAACGGTTGTTTTTCAGACTGGAGGAAGGTATACAGTGGTGTTTCCCAGGGGTCGCTACTAGGACCACTGCTTTTCTTGATATATATTAATGACTTGAATGTAGGTGTACAGGGCACAATTTCAAAATTTTCAGACAACACAAAACTTGGAAGTATAGTGAACAGTGAGGAGGATAGTGATAGACTTCAAGAGGTCATAGACAGGCTGGTGGAATGGGCGGACATGTGGCAGATGAAATTTAATGCAGAAAAGTGTGAAGTGATAAATTTTGATAGAATGAGGAGAGTAAATATAAACTAAAGGGTACAATCCTAAAGTGGGTGCATGAACAAAGAGACCTGGGGGTATATGTGCACAAATTGTTGAAGGTGCCAGGGCAGGTTGAGAAAGCAGTTAAAAAAGCTTACAGGATCCTGGGCTTCATGAATAGAGGTATGGAGTACAAAAGCAAGGAAGTTATGATGAACCTGTATAAAACACTGGTTCGGCCTCAACTGGAGTATTGTGTCCAATTCTGGGCACCACACTTTAGGAAGGATATGAAGGCCTTAGAGAGGGTACAGAAAAGATTTACGAGAATAATTCCAGGGATGAGGGACGTGGATCGACTGGAGAAGCTGGAGTTGTTCTCCTTAGAGCAGGGAAGTTTGAGAGGAGATTTGGATATTTGATAGAGGTGCTCAAAATAATGAGGGGTCTGGACAGAGTAGATAGAGAGAAACTGTTCCCATTGGCAGAAGGGTCGAGAACCAGAGGACACAGATTTAAGGTGATTGGCAAAAGAACCAAAGGTGACATAAGAAAAAACTTTTTTACTCAGAGAGTGGTTAGGATCTGGAATGCACTGCCTGAAAGGGTGGTGGAGGCGGATTCAATCACAGCTTTCAAAAGGGAGTTGGATAAGAACCTGAAAGAAAAAACATTTGCAGGACTACGGGGAAAGGGTGGGGGAGTGGGACTAGCTGAGGTGTTCTTGCAGAGAGCAGGCATGGGCTCGATGGGCCGAATGACCTTCTTCCGTGCTGTAACCATTCTATGATTCTAAACAGATTATCTGGTCATTATCACATTGCTGTTTGCGGGAGCTTGCTGTACGCAAATTGGCTGCTGCGTTTCCTACATTACAACAGTGACTGCACTTCAAAAAAAGTACTTCATTGGCAGTAAAATGCTTTGGGATGTCTCGAGGTCCTGAAAGGCACTGTAGAAATACAAGTCTTTCTTTCTTTGTGTCAGCTGTGGCTCAGTGGGTAGCACACTTGCCTCTGAGTCAGAAGGTTGTGGGTTCAAGTCCCACTCCAGGGACTTGAGCACATAAAGCTAGACTGACACTCCAGTGCAGTGCTGAGGGAGTGCTGCACTGTTGGAGGTGCTGTCTTTCAGATGAGACGTTAAACCGAGGTCCTGTCTGCTCTCAGGTGGACATAAAAGATCCCATGGCACTATTTCGAAGAAGAGCAGGGGAGTTATCCCTGGTGTCCTGGCCAATATTTATCCCTCAACCAACATCATAAAGAAACGGATTATCGGGTCATTATCACATTGCTGTTTGTGGGAGCTTGCTGTGCGCAAATTGGCTGCCGCGTTTCCCACATTACAACAGTGACTACACTTCAAAAAAGTACTTCTTTGGCTGTAAAGCGCTTTGGGACGTCCCGAGGTCGTGAAAGGCGCTGGAGAAATGCAAGTCTTTCTTTGACAAAAATTTTTTCCTCATGTTGCTTTCTGTGTTCTTTTGCCAATCACCCTCAATCTAAGTCCCCCCATTATTGTTGATGGACCCTTTTTCCCCACCCAATGGAAGATGTTGAGTCAATAGTGCCTGGCCCCAGAGTCTGTTAGAAGGGCAGGCTGGTGGGGGGTGGGGGGACTACAACTCCCAAAGTGCACCGCGCCGCGCGCATGCTCAGCACGCAGTGGGAACGAGTTGCCATAGAGACGGGGCCTGCAGAGCCTGAGGTAAAAGAAAAACCCAATTAAATTAAAATAAAAGCGTGAGAGCGGCGGGCTGCGAATCGCGCTTTGGAGAATCAGTGGAGGGGTGTTTTGTTTGGCCCACGGGGGTTGCCGCCTGCTGCTGGATCCGGAACCGGAACCGGAACCTAACGCGAGCCCCAGGCTCGGGGGCCTACTCTGCTTCAGCCCATCCAACAACAACAACAATGTGTATTTATATAGCGCCTTTAACGTAGTTAAATGTCCCAAGGCGCTTCACAGGACTATTTTAAGACAAAAAATTTGACATCGAGCCACATGAGGAGAAATTAGGGCAGGTGACCAAAAGCTTGCTCAAAGAGGTAGGTTTTAAGGAGTGACTTAAAGGAGGAGAGAGAGGTAGAGAGAGGCGGAGAGGTTTAGGGAGGGAATTCCAGAGCTCAGGGCCCAGGCAACAGAAGGCACGGCCGCCAATGGTGGAGCGATGGAAATCGGGGGATAGCTCAAGAGGCCAGAATTGGAGGAGCGCAGAGATCTCGTGGGGCTGGAAGAGGTTACAGAGATGGGGAGGGGCGAGGCCATGGAGGGATTTGAACACAAGGATAAGAATTTTGAAATCGAGGTGCTGCTTAACCGGGAGCCAGTGTAGTTCAGCGAGCACAGGGGGTGATGGGCGAACGGGACTTGGTGCGAGTTAGGACACGGGCAGCCGAGTTTTGGATGACCTCAAGTTTACGTAGGGGATAATGTGGGAGGCCGGCCAGGAGCGCGTTGGAATAGTCAAGTCTAGAAGTAACAAAGGCATGGATGAGGGTTTCAGCAGCAGATGAGCTGAGGCAAGGGCGGAGACGGGCGATGTTACGGAGGTGGAAATAGCTCTCAGTGATGCTGCGGATATGTGGTCGGAAGCTCATTTCAGGGTCAAATAAGACACCAAAGTTGCGAACAGTCTGGTTCAGCCTCAGACAGATGTTAGGGAGAGGGATGGAGTCAGTGGTTAGGGAACGGAGTTTGTGGCGGGGACCGAAAACAATAGCTTCGGTCTTCCCAATATTTAATTAGAGAACATTTCTGCTCACCCAGAACTGGATATCGGACAAGCAGTCTGACAATTTAGAGACCGTGGAGGGGTCCAGAGAAGTGGTGGTGAGGTAGAACTGGGTGTCGTCAGTGGAAACTGACGCTGTGTTTTCGGATGATGTCGCCATGGGGCAATATGTAGGTGAGAAATAGGAGGGGGCCAAGGATAGATCCTTGGGGGACACCAGAGGAAACGATGCGGGAGTGGGAAGAGAAGCCGTTGCAGGTGATTCTCTGGCTACGATTAGATAGATAAGAATGGAACCAGGCGAGTGCAGTCCCTCCCAGCTGGACAACGGTGGAGAGGCGTTGGAGAAGGATGGAGTGGTCAACCGTGTCAAAGGCTGGAGACAAGTCAAGAAGGACGAGGAGGGATAGTTTACTCTTGTCACAGTCACAAAGGATATCATTTGTGACTTTGATGAGAGCCGTTTCGGTACAGTGGCAAGGGCGGAAACCTGATTGGAGGGATTCAAACAAGGAGTTGCGGGAAAGATGGGCACGGATTTGGGAGGTGACAACACGTTCAAGGACTTTGGAGAGGAAAGGGAGGTTGGAGATGGGGCGGTAGTTTGCAAGGACGGAGGGATCAAGCGTTGTTTTTTTGAGGAGAGGGGTGATGACGGCAGATTTGAGGGAGAGGGGGACAGTACCTGAGGAGAGGGATCCATTTACAATGTCAGCTAACCTGGGAGCCAGAAAAAGAAGTTGGGTGTTCAGCAGTTTGGTGAGAACAGGGTCGAGGGAGCAGGACGTGGGTCTCATGGACAAGATGAGCGCGGAGAGGTCATGAGGGGAGATTGGAGAGAAACTGGAGAAAGATGTGAGTTCAGGGCTAGGGCAGGGGGGAACCTTAGAGGAAGTTTGGCCCGGTGGGCTAGGGGAAGGAATGGAAGTGGCAAAGGCAGCTGATTAAATGGTCTCAATCTTAGAGACGAAGATGTCCATGAGCTCCTTACACTTGTTGTCGGAGGTGAGGGTGGAGGAGACAGGGGAGAGGGGTTGAAGAAGACGGTGAGCAGTGGAGAATAGGAGCCGGGGTTTATATTTGCATTCCAGAATGATTCTGGAATAGTGAGCAATTTTGGCAGACGAGAGCAGGACCCGATAATGCTTTATGTGGTCCAGCCAGATGTGGCGGGGATTGGCTAAACCAGTTGTTCGCCATATCCTTTCAAGTCTGCGTCCCTTGGACTTAAGGGGGCGAAGATGAGGGCCGTACCAGGGGGAACGGCCAGGGTGAGAGAGAGTACTTGTTTTAATAGGGACTAGGGCATCAAAGATGGTGGTGAGGGTGTGGTTGAGCAGATTGGTAGCTGCAGAAATGTCATGGTGAATGGAGGGCCAAAGGCTGGACAGTTGGGATTTCATAAGTGCAGTTGTAAGAGAGTTAGGAGAAAGTTTTTTCCAGGGGCGGACACAGAAGGAAGTAGGGTTGGGGGCTGGGGTGGAAGGGGGATGTGGGTGGAGAGCGATACGAAGAAGTGGTCAGAGATGGTCTTATCTGCGATTGACACGATGGGAGTAGCAAAGCCACGAGAGATGGCAAAGTTGAGGGAGTGGCCGTGAATATGGGTTGGGGAGTTTACACGGAGGGAGAGATTAAGGGAGGATAGGAGGCTAGTGAACTCAGAGGAGAGAGAGCATGATGAATTGAGATGGAGGTTGAAATCACCGAGGATGAGAAGTCATTCGGTGCAGAGGCTGAGGGAGGAGAACAGTGAAGATATCTCAGTAATAACATTTTTATGGTACTTGGGTGGGTGGTAGAGAACAAGAATTTTAAATGAGAGGTGAGAGGGGTGGAATAAGGTGAGATGCTCAAAGGAGGAGAAAGTGCCGGAGGAGTAGGGGGACAGACCAAAGTGTGATTTGGTGATGAGAGCCACACCGCCACCACGGTGGTCTGATCGGGGCAAGTGGTGGAAGGTATAGCCAGGTGGGGAGGCTTCATTTAAGGGTAAGATGTCATCACCCCTCAGCCAAGTTTCCGTCAGGGCCATGATGTCGATGCAATCATCCACGATAAGCTCATGGATGGCAAGAGCCTTGTTCGCAAGTGAACGGACATTCTGGAGGGAGATGCGGAGAGGGTCGGTGATGGCTGCCCCACTGCCAGCGTCCACAGGGTCAGCGCTGGGGGGGATGAGTTGGATGGGGAGGAGACTGGCAAGATTTGCCCCCAGTGGGCGCGCTGGGCGGGAAGGTCGGCGAGAGAGTAGGATGGGACAGTTGGGGTTGTTGCCCGTAAGGCGGCAGCGACGAGATCCTCGATGGCCCCTTCATAGGATGTCAAGAGAGGCACAGAGGGAAGCTGTGGGCTTATCTAAGAGGGAGTCAAGCCTGGGACGGCGGCAGGAGAGGAGGAAGGTCGAAGAGTAATGAAGGATTGGGGTAGGGATTTGGGAGGGCAGAGTATCCGAGAGGGGAGAGATGAAAGGCATGACGAGAGGAGAACGATCAGGCTCAACCTGCATGGCCCCATCTACGGATAGAAATGTTTAACCTATTGCATTTATATTGCTTGATTACGTATATAATATTGCATTGTTTCGTTTATTTTATATTATTTTTATATACAAAACTTATTTATTGTGAAAGAAATTAAGATTTGCATTCCTGTAGCGCCTTTCACATCCTCAGGACGTCCCAAAGCGCTTCACAGCCAATGAAGTACTTTTTGAAGTGTAGTCACTGTTGTAATGTAGGAAACGCGGCAGCCAATTTACGCACAGCAAGCTCCCACAAACAGCAATGTGATAATGACCAGATAATCTGTTTTTTAGTGATGTTGGTCGAGGGATAAATATCGGCCAGGTCACCGGGGAGAACTCCCCTGCTCTTCTTCGAAATAGTGCCATGGGATGTTTTACATCCCCCTGAGAGGGCAGACGAGGCCTCGGTTAAACATCTCATCCGAAAGACGACACCTCCGACAGGGCAGCGCTCCCTCAGTACCGCCCCTCCGACACTGCAGCACTCGCTCAGCACTACCTCTCCGACAGTGCAGCGCTCCCTCAGTACTGCCCCTCCGACAGTGCAACGCTCCCTCAGTACTGTCCCTCCAACAGTGCAGCGCTCCCTCGGTACTACCTCTCCGACAGTGCAGCACTCGCTCAGCACTACCTCTCCGACAGTGCGGCGCTCCCTCAGTACTGCCCAATCCAACAGTGCGGCGCTCCCTCAGTACTGCCCCTCCAACAGGGCAGCGCTCCCTCAGTACTGCCCCTCCGACAGTGCGGCGCTCCCTCAGTACTGCCCCTCCGACAGGGCAGCGCTCCCTCAGTACTGCCTCTCCGACAGTGCAGCACTCCCTCAGTACTGCCCCTCTGACAGTGCAGCGCTCCCTCGGTACTACCTCTCCGACAGTGCGGCACTCCCTCAGTACTGCCCCTCTGACAGTGCAGCACTCCCTCAGTACTGCCCCTCTGACAGTGCAACGCTCCCTCAGTACTGCCCCTCCGACAGTGCGGCGCTCCCTCAGTACTGCCCCTCCGACAGGGCAGCGCTCCCTCAGTACTACCTCTCCGACAGTGCGGCACTCCCTCAGTACTGCCCCTCTGACAGTGCAGCGCTCCCTCGGTACTACCTCTCCGACAGTGCGGCACTCCCTCAGTACTGCCCCTCTGACAGTGCAGCACTCCCTCAGTACTGCCCCTCTGACAGTGCAACGCTCCCTCAGTACTGCCTCTCCAACAGTGCAGCACTCCCTCAGTACTGCCCCTCTGACAGTGCAGCACTCCCTCAGTACTGCCTCTCCAACAGTGCAGCACTCCCTCAGTACTGCCCCTCTGACAGTGCAGCACTCCCTCAGTACTGCCCCTCCGACAGTGCAACGCTCCCTCAGCTCTGAGTTTAACTGAAACAACGGGGTCACGATCGACTTCCTGACATGAATGGAAGACACACCAGTTCCGAGCAGACAATCAGCTAACCACCCATCCAGGGAGTGTCAGCCTGGACGATGAGCTCAAGTTTCTGGAGTGGGATTTGCACCCACGACCTGCTGACCCAGGGGCGACTGAGCCACGGCTGACATTGCACTGAAATATCATGTAGACAGAAAAATACTTGAGCCCTTTCTGACAAACCAAGATTTGGGGCTGAAAGAAACACTTTGCATTCATATAGCGCCCCTCCTAATCTTAAGAACGTGCCCCTTTAGTTCTCGGTTCCCCCCACCAGAGGAAATGCTTTCTTGGGGCCCTATTTGAAAGTGGAGGTGCAAGCCCCAAAGTGAGCGAGGATGTGGAGACCAGGGCCGAGCTTATCAACTGGGTCTCATTTGCATGAATTCACCTGGAGTCCTGCCCGAACTTGATCAGATCCAGTACCTGGCCGGCGGGCGGGAGCGAGCAGGAATTCGGAGGAGCGTCGCGTGGGGGAGCCATGGGCAAGGCGAGGCACTCCTTGCCCACAAGGAAACCTAAGTAAAATTTGGAAAAGTAAACTGCCTGGACCTCCTCTGGTCCCACGTTCCCCCTCCCAGCAGGTCTGGTCTGACGGGGAAGCTGTCACTGATCCTCCGCTCAGGGCTCCGGCGAAAATTGCAGATCGGGTCCCGGTTAGAAATCAGACTCCGATCTGTATACCCTGTCAGCCGTGGCTCAGTGGGTAACACCCTCACCTCTGAGTCAGAAGGTTGTGGGTTCAAGTCCTACTCCAGAGACTTGAGCACAAAAATCTAGGCTGACACTCCCAGTTCCAGTACTGAGGGAGTGCTGCACTGTCGGAGGTGCCGTCTTTCGGGTGAGATGTTAAACCGAGGCCCCGTCTGCTCTCTCAGGTGAATGTAAAAGATCCCACGGCCGCTATTTCGAAAAGAGCAGGGGAGTTCTGCCCAATATTTATCCCTCAATCAACATCACTGAAACAGATTATCTGGTCATTATCACATTGCTGTTTGTGGGAGCTTGCTGTGCGCAAATTGGCTGCCCTACATTACAACAGTGACTCCACTTCAAAAGTACTTCATTGGCTGTGAAGCGCTTTGGGACGTCCTGAGGTTGTGAAAGGTGCTGCAGAAATGCGAGTCTTTCTTTTTTCTTTTTTAAAGATGGACCCCGCTGTCTTCCTGCAGGGGGGGGGTCTCGTATCCTCACTGCAGCACCTGCTTCATTCTATTTATTTATTTACACGCTACAGAGACGCAGAAAATATATTTATATATATATTCTTTTCTCCATTTTCCTTGTTGCAGGAACCATAATTATGGCAACCGGTCACCTTCCGAGTAAAGTCACCGTGTTTGAGAGGGAGAAGAGCGGAGTGGTGTATCGCATCCCCTCGCTTCTCTACCTCGATAAGAACAAAACCCTTTTAGCGTTTGCAGAGAAACGAGACTCTGCCCGAGATTTGGATGCTAAGATTCTGGTGCTGAGAAGAGGGAAACTTCACAAAGGATCAGTGAAGGTATGCACCATCCGCGATAGAGACTCCTCGCGGGCGTCCCGCGCAATTCAAAGTGGCACAGATACTTTTTTGAAACAGAGAAAGAAAGGGTACGGCGGTCTAGGTGGTTACATTACTGAGAACCTGAGTGCAAATCCCAACAGGGCAGTTTGAGAATTTGAATTCAGTTTTTAAAAATCTGGAAATAAAAATCTGGCATCAGTAAAAGTGACCGTGAAGCTATCGGATTGTCGTAAATAAAACTGGTTCACTGATGTCCTTTAGGGAAGGAAACCTGCCGTCCTTACCCAGTCTGGGCCTACATGTGACTCCAGTCCCCCACCCAACGTGGTTAACTCTTAACTGCCCTCTGAAGCGGCCCAGCAAGACGCTCAGTCGTATCACCACCACCTTCTCCAGGGCAACCAGGGATGGGCAGTAAATGCTCGCCTTGCCAGTGACGCCCACATCCCCAGGATGAATTTTTTTTTTTTTTAAAGCTGTTTTTTTCTGACATGTTGCCTGAAATTTACAAGCACAGTAAACGGCCAAACAAACAGCGATTATACTCTGACTGACCTACGAAATTAAATCTGGGCTGGCGCCAGAGAAAACCTGCCCATCAAAGCTGCCGGATTCTCATCAAAACCCTGCTGGCTCACTAATGCCCGTCAGGGGAGGGATTTTCCACCCCTACCCTGTCTGAACTCGACGTGACTCCAGTCCCGCACTACGCGACTGACTCTTGTGCTCTCTGAAGTAACCTGTTCAGCGGTTCAAGAAGGCGGCTCACCACCACCTTCTCAGGGCAACTGGGGATGGGCAATAAATTCCGGCCTTGCCAGCGACGCCCACATCCCAAGAATAAATAAATAAACCTCAGGGCCGTTTCTAGACCACTTCCCCACAGGGAATACCTGAGCAACTGCCTTAGAGCAGGCCAGCCACTAAACATCACAATGGTGTTCTGGATCTCAGCCTACCTACGGGCAATGGCACGGGAGGTCGGCTAGTGCATATGAATAATAATTTTAAAACCTGTGTTTTATAAAATTTGTTTTATTTCCTCGTTTCTTCATAAGCAGCACCCGCCCCGCACCCCCCCGAGATTTTTTTTTTTGTGCGCGGTCCCTTTAAATGGATGCGCAGCCCATTCAAATTTTCGCATGTGCGTGGGACCTCCAGATCACTGCGCGGCTGCGCAGTTTAGCGGGAACGTTGGTGGTCACGCCCTTCTCCCACCAGCCACTGCGATGTGCTTGGGCCGGGATAACTTGTCCAACGTGTTCAAAGTACCGAGACACCCCGTCCCCAGCGAGGGGGCAAGGGCCATCGTCCAGGATACCCGCAAGGTTGGAGCGCACAGGAGTGAAGATGAGGCAAATCTGGGCGCACTCATTAGGTGACGCCAGGCTTGGGCTTTTTAAAGCCTGTAAATTGTAGGAGGGAAGTGTGACGGAGGGGAGCGAGGATGACGGAGGGAGGCGAGGAGGTCCACAGTTTGAGGCCCTGGGAGAGAATGAGTTGGAGCAGGAGACGGTGCGATGGGTCTCGATTTCAACAGGTAAGAGTACAGGGAGGAGGAAGAGTGAGGAAAGGGGGAGTTTGGAATTAGGAGGAACAAGAGAGGACAGTTAATAGGAGCACTGGCCACTGGAAGACAAGATAAATAGAGAGAGAGTGATCGGAGGCTGGAGGTGAGAGAGAGATTGGAGGATGGAGGTGAGAGGGAGAGATCGGAGGATGGAGGTGAGAGGGAGAGATTGGAGGATGGAGGTGAGAGAGAGATTGGAGGATGGAGGTGAGAGGGAGAGATTGGAGGATGGAGGTGAGAGAGAGATTGGAGGATGGAGGTGAGAGGGAGAGATCGGAGGCTGGAGGTGAGAGAGATCGGAGGCTGGAGGTGAAAAAGAGAGAGATCGGAGGCTGGAGGTGAGAGAGATCGGAGGCTGGAGGTGAGAGAGAGAGATCGGAGGATGGAGGTGAGAGAGAGATCGGAGGATGGAGGTGAGAGGAGAGAGATCGGAGGCTGGAGGTGAGAAAGAGAGAGAGAGAGAGATCGGAGGCTGGAGGTGAGAGAGATCGGAGGCTGGAGATGAGAGAGAGAGATCGGAGGCTGGAGATGAGAGAGAGAGAGTGATCGGAGGCTGGAGATGAGAGAGAGAGATCAGAGGATGGAGGTGAGAGAGAGAGAGATCGGAGGCTGGAGATGAGAGAGAGAGATCAGAGAATGGAGGTGAGAGAGAGAGAGAGATCGGAGGCTGGAGATGAGAGAGAGAGATCAGAGAATGGAGGTGAGAGAGAGAGATCGGAGGCTGGAGATGAGAGAGAGATTGGAGGCTGGAGGTGAGAAAGAGAGAGATCAAAGGCTGGAGATGAGAGAGAGAGAGAGATCGGAGGCTGGAGATGAGAAAGAGAGAGATCAAAGGCTGGAGATGAGAGAGAGAGAGAGATCGGAGGCTGGAGATGAGAAAGAGAGATCGGAGGCTGGAGATGAGAAAGAGAGAGAGATTGCCTTTTTGATGAGCTTTTTCTTCTATGCTGCCTCGGATTGTGAGGGCGGTACCAGGTACAGGAGCGGTACTGGAATCTTGGCTGGCTGAAACTTTGTGAAGTGGTTGAGAGGAAAAGAATTTCAAAAATTTTGGGGCAACTCCAAATTGGGGTTTGTAGTTAATACAGAGGAGGACTGCGACAAAATACAGGGAAACATTAATAAACTTGCAGAACGGGCATGTAATTGGCAAATGAACTTCAGTATAAATAAGTGTGAGGTGATACATTTTGGTAGGAAGAATAAGGAGGCCTCACACTCCTTGGAAAATAAAGCTGGAACTTTCCTTACCTTGGCAGGTCTGGTGCAGCCGGTGGCGGGTCGCGAACCCACTGCTGGCTCCATCCGGCTGTAGAAAATGAACTTCCCTTAATGGGGCCTATTAAGCCCGCCCAGCGCATTATCCGGCCCAATTAGATGGAGCAGGTCTGGTGACGTCATTCATGACGCATTTTAATCTGGGATCCTTAAAGGGTCCATGGTCACATTCAATTTTAAGTTTAATCTAACATAGTGGGTATTGAATCGTTACTGTACAATAATATAATAAAAGTTATATATGAGTGACAAAGAAATAATTAACTATTATCATTAAGTACCATGACCCCATCTGCAAATATGATCAAGAACATAATTAAAGAAGTACATTAATTGGGAAGTTATTGGTGCTTTAGTCACAAATCTATAGGCTTTTGTATCAGTAACTGGTACCAATTAAAGATGTATGTGTATAGGTAAGACATAAAATTAAGCAGATTTTAAATGTAATTGTAAAGGGGTGGATTTACAATCTTATGCAAGTTCAGCGGAAGAGCTGCGGAATGCCTGACAAACAGTGTAAGTGGTGCTTACAATGTGTTTCTGGGATTTCTGCAGCTCTTCCGTTGAAGTTAACAATGGACAAGTGAGAGAACCTCCGCAGAAATTCATCCCCAAAGTCTCAGACTGAAAAATTAAATTAGTCATAATCGGGAACTGAAAGCAAATTGAACCAGTGGAATGAGTGATGAGAATTAAATTGTTACGGTTGATGAGTTGATTTAATGTGTAACTGGACAATCACAGTATACTGTGAGAAAAACCTGACCAGAAACAACATAAAAAATTATTGAAATGATATGTCATTTTTTATAGTGCAGGTCAATTCACTGCAATTACTGTTGAGTTGGAAGGCAACAGCCGAGAATGGCCAGTGAAAAATGTATTTCCCTCGCCATCCAGGGTAGCACTTAATTACCCTTCAGGAATTTCTGAATTAACATTTACCAGTAGCTTTTCAAGTAGAACAGAATCTCCATCAATCTGTTAGCTGATGTAATCAACATGTTTTTATTTTGGTTTGTTTTTCATGCTGTCAAGTAATCAGCTGGAGCAATGGCCACGGAACTCACGCCTCAAGTTGACAGACGTGGTTCCCGAGCTGCGTGAATCCTGTGGCCATGCAGGGAAATTTAAAAGGTAGGCGGGGGAAAGGCTCTTAAGTACCTCATCATGATTTCAATTGGGTCGCCCGCCACTGCAGCTCGGCTCGGCTCGGCTCCACGATGACAGATGTGCCTTTGGGAAAGGCGCGTGGGAGCGAGATGACAGCAGGTTCCCGGCCCGCTGTCAAAAATAAACAACTTTCCCATCTGACCCGCCACCGATCGCGCCCGCTACCACCACGGAAAATTCAGCCCTAAGTGTCTAAATGGGGGAGAGGAGCAGAGGGATCTGGGAATACAGATACACAAATCACTAAAAGTAGTGACACAGGTTAATAAGGCCATAAAAAAGCAAACCAAGTACTGGGGTTCATTTCTAGAGGGATAGAGTTGATGCAGAGAGGTTATGTTAAACTTGTATTGAACCTTGGTTAGACCACACTTGGAGCACTGTGAACAGTACTGGTCGCCATATTATAAAAAGGATATCGAGGCACCGGAGAAGGTGCAAAAAAGATTTACAAGGATGATACCAGAACTGAGAGGTTATACATATCAGGAAAGACTGAACAGGCTGGGACTCTTTTCTCTAGAAAAGGGAAGACTGAGGGGCGACCTGATAGAGGTCTTTAAAATGATGAAAGGGTTTGATAGGGTAGACACAGAGAAGTTGTTTCCACATGTGGGCAAGACCAGATCTAAGGGCCATAAATATAAGATAGTCACTAATAAATCCAATAGGGGATTCAGGAGAAACTTCTTTACCCAGAGAGTGGGGAGAATGTGGAACTCGCTACCACAGGGAGTAGTTGAGGCGAATAGCATCGATGCATTTAAGGGGAAGCTGGATAAATACACGAGGGAGAAAGGAATAGAAGGATATGCTGATGGGCTGAGATGAAGAGGGGTGGGAGGAGGCTCGTGTGGAGCAGAAACACCGGCACGGACCAGTTGGGCCGAATGGCCTGTTTCTGTGCTGTGTAATTCTGTGTAACATGAGGGAGGAGAGTGGGCTTCTTGGAGGAAGCGCAGCGATGGTGGGAAGCTTGTAATTGAATTGAGAGGAGAGGAAAGCCAAGAAGACAGCAGCACCCTTCACATAGTAAATGTACAAAGGGCTTAACGGGGAGTGGGAGAGAAGCTAGGAGCCAGAACACAAGGCACCTTGGTACAGCTAGGACTTGAAATCGGCTTAATTCCCCAGATCAGAGGTGGCTAGATGGTGGGTTTTGGAAAGAGAGTGCCAGAGTGCAGAGGGATTGCGACTGGACCCTGCACTGCCGGGAGTAGCTCAGAGTGGGAACAGTGGGAGGAGTGGAGATGGTGTCCACTCAGACACGGGGGATCTGAAGGAATATAGAGTGGAATCCTCAGCAATAGAATGGATTGGGCTGGATTATGAATGGAGAAGGATCAGTGATATGAAGAGAGAGGGGGAGAGGACCGAGCCTTGGGAAACACGAGTCAATGGAAAAAGAGCAATTTGAGAGGAAGCTAGCAGCTGTGACCTGAGCTTTGGTGGGAGCTTGATTGGAATTGCGTAGTGACTGAAAGAAAGACTTGAAGAAAATGAAAGACTTGCATTTCTACAGCACTTTTCACAACCCCAGGACATCCCAAAGTGCTGTACAGCCAATGAAGTACTCTTTTGAAGTGTAGTCACTGTTGTAATGTAGGAAACGCGGCAGCCAATTTGCGCACAGCAAGCTCCCACAAACAGCAATGTGATAATGACCGGATCATCTGTTTTGATGTTGGTTGAGGGATAAATATTTTCCAGGACACCGGGGAGAACTCCCCTGCTCCTCTTCAAAATAGTGCCATGGGATCTTTTACATCCACCCGAAGGGGCAGACGGGGCCTCAGTTTAACGTCTCATCTGAAAGATGGCACCTCCAGCAGTGCAGCACTCCCTCAGTATTGCACTGGGAGTGTCAGCCTGGATTATGTGCTCAAGTCTCTGGAGTGGGACTTGGAACCACGACCTTCTGGCTCAGAGGCAAGAGTGCTGCCCACTGACCCTGTCACAGGCTTGGCGTTGCCCAAGGGAATGAGGACCGATTCACCCAAGCATTGGAGAGCAGAGTTGTGGAGAGACATAGTGCTGGCGACGGGATCATCGTGAATTAGGCAGAAATTGGAGAGTGAACGGTAGTTGCTGCAGGAGCCTCGCGGCTGGAAGTGTGTGGTGACAGCAGTGTCATTGGCTGCTATGATGTGCCCAGGGCAATCTGCAATGGCACGGTCCAGACTGGTAACTCCCTGTGGTGGATTAGCACAGTGGTATGGTGTGCTAGCGTAATGTACCACACCCCACTCCCGTTCCCCTTTCACCCCACCCAATCCCCCCCGCACCCCACTCTGGTACAGATTCTGCAGAGGATAACCTGTGCCCTGATTGAGTTGTCTTTCCCGTTCCCAGTGGGAGGACGCGAAACCATTGGAGACGGCCAGACTGCCGGGCTACCGGACCATGAACCCGTGCCCAGTGTATGAGCGGGAACGCGGAACAGTTTACCTGTTTTTCGAATGCATCAAGGAAGGGGTGTCGGAGGCGCGGCAGATTTGGTGCGGTAAGAATGCCGCCAGGCTGTGCTACGTGCTGAGCCGAGACGCAGGGGCCAGCTGGAGTGCGCTGACGGACCTGACGGACAAGGTCATCGGCAAGTGCAGCACGTTTGCGGTGGGGCCGGGCCACGGCATCCAGACGCAGCTCGGGAGGCTGGTGGTGCCCAGCTACGCTTACATCAGACGGAGGTGCTGCCTGGTCCCGCCTCGGTTCTGCACGGAGCCGCACTCGTTCTGCTTCTACAGCGATGACGGCGGGGACAGCTGGAGGATGGGGAAGCTGATAACCAGGTACCGGGCGACAGAGTGCGAGCTGGCAGAAATCGCCATTGCCGACAACTGCCGCGTGCTGTACTGCAACGCCCGGACAAGCGACCGGCACAGGATGGAAGCGGTCAGCCTGGAGCCCGGCCGCTTTGAGATTGTCCGCCTGTCCAAAGGACTGGCGGAGACGAAGGGCGGGTGCCAGGGGAGCGTGGTGAGCTTCCATGCCCCAAAAGCAGCCACCGGCATCCCGCCCAAGGGGGTGAAGCCCGGAGAGCCGGACCCACAGGGCAGGACATCCTGGCTCCTGTACACGCACCCGACTGGTGAATCTGGCTGTTTGTGTTATAAACGCAACCGGACCAACCTGGGCGTTTACGTCAACCCGGTGCCCCTCCAGACCCAACGTTGGCGCGGCCCCTGGGTCATCCAGACCGGGCCCAGCGGTTACTCCGACCTCACCTACCTCGACGAGATGGCAGCCTTCGCTTGTCTGTACGAGTGCGGCGTCGCATCATACTGCGAACAAATCGCCTTCTGTCTCTTCACCGTCGAGGACGTGCTGAAGAACATCTTTTAGTGGCACGACCAGCGACGAGATAAACAAAAGGGAAATTCTTCGCTTGGCTTCGAGAAGTGATCCATCTTCTCTACATTCGGAAATATCACTCCCAGATCTTAACAGTTGTATTTATGCGTGTATGTTTACATGTAATGCATGCCTGTGTACGCGAGCGTGCATGCATGTGTTTTGCTTTAATTTTCTTCCCTCTTCTGAAGGTGCCTATTCCTTGCATGAGCTCTGGCAGCCCTCTGGTACCTCACACAAGCGGCTTATTTTTTTATGCATGAACCTAGACAATGCGTGATATTTGACCATAGCGGCATCACAGTCAAGACCGATTCTGTCCACCCGACGTCCACACGTCCCGTACTGTCCAGCAGGGGGAGGGTCACTGGATGGCGATCCGGAGCAGGAACCCCGGCTGATTTTTCCCCTCCCTCACCGAGGACAAAGTGTAGCCCCCCCCCCAGGTACAGATCAGGTAACAGTGCAGATCAGCCGTGGAAATTGTGGGACAGTAGCAGTTACTCAGCGAGCCATCGGGGGGAGCTAGAGTGGGAGTATACTGTCGTCTCTTTTGGTGTGTGAGGGATGTTGGTGTTTAGCTGTGGAATATATTCTATTTAAGGCCTCCTCCTCCCACCCATTGCCCGACCCAACCTCAGCATTGAGCATTCCCAGCTGAGGGTATAGCACAAGTTAGATGCAGAGTAAAGCCCTCTGTACACAGAAAGGACTTGCATTTCTACAGTGCCTTTCACGACCTCAGGACGACCCAAAGCGCTTTACAGCCAATGATACAATCCCCACTGTTTACAGTGGGTGTGTTGGTGTTAACGCGATTCACCCGCTGTCAGCATTGGACAGTGCATCGTCTTTTAGAGGCACCGAGACACACAAGCGCAACAGGGAAGGAAACAAACTGATGACAGGATTCCATTTCTGTCCCCGCGGTTATGGTTAACAAAACTTAAAGTGGAAAGGGATCCACCAAGGGATTTTCCATGTTCCCAAATTACCCATTGAAGGATCGGGAGCTGGTAAAATGCAGGAGGGACAGGATTTCTTAAATCTGCAGCAGTCACTGGTAACTGAGCCAAGGCTGGGATTCTAGTTCAGAACAGGTGATTGTTAAATGAGAGAGATCGTGGGCTCAGAATCATCCATGCACTTGCCCCCATACAGTATTGACTCTTCAACCCCTTTTAATTTTAAACACCTCTATCAAATCTCCCCTTAACCTTCTCTGTTCTAAGGAGAACAATCCCTGCTTCTCCAGTCTCTCCACATAACTGAAGTCCCTCATCCCTGGTAAATCACCTCTTGGCCCACTAATAGCCTCTGCGAGGCTGTGAATTGGTGGCAGAATGGGAGCCGACTGTTTTGTTCAGTGGGCCCCTGCCCCACTCGGGCCAGCCGTCCACCTTTACAGACATTCTCAAAACCCATCGATCGGTTCCGCTGTATGTTCAATCACCTCGCAACCCTCCACAGTTGAAATTCTGGTCAAGTCTGTCATTACCCCACTCCAGGAAACCTGGCCCCGCTCTGTGGGATTGCCTATTCTGTTTCAATGTACCGTCTTCCATTTTATCCTGCTGTTAATCTGTGTATCTCTTGTTCCTCAGTATAAAGACTTTGATATAAACATGAAATAAAATATGTATCGAACTGTGAAAGTTTATTGAACCTCCCTCGAGAGCCTAAATCCCAGCCGCACTTGTCTTTGCTGAAAGACTGACTGCCCCTCCAGTCTTTACAGCAGGTGTACCTCCGTGTACAAACTAACCAGGTGCAAATAACCAGCTTGCAGTGTATGAGTTCAGGGTGAATAGACTAGGCTTGCATTCACTAGAATATAGAAGATCAAGGGCTGATCTAATCGAGGTGTTTTAAGATGAAAAAATTAAGACTTGCATTTCTACAGCGCCTTTCACCACCTCGAGACGTCCCAAACCACTTACAGCCGATGAAGTACTTTTTGAAGTGTAGTCACTGCTGTAATGTGGGAAACGCGGCAGCCAATGTATTTACGAGTGGTAACTTGGTGCAGTTTGATTAATACAGCTGAAAGTGGGTTTAACACAAAAAATAAGCATTTTTAATCAGAGTGGCTAGTCCACCACCTGTGAGTAACCAGATTTAAAAATCACTGAAAACAACTTAAAGAACTCCACAGAACCATTTACTAGTTTCATTGGTGTATGGCACTCAGCTTCTTAGTAAATTAACAATTTTAAAACTTTTATAAAAGGTGCCTACTAGTGCCTTTGCACCGTGTCCTCGATATCTCAGCCAGGCCGTCGTTCTTCAACCGTGTGCCTCGATAGTGAGTGCAACAAGCTATTCATAATTGGGGTGCATCACAATTCCGCCCAATCCTGAGCAGAACCGACATCCGCAAAAACTCCTCCCAACAAAGTCATGGGATGCTGATTAGCAGTGGGAGCTCCGGCCAAATTCTGCTCCATCCCAAACCAGGGGCACACGAATGCTAACTGTAGCCCCAACCCCTATTGAGGGGTCAGTCAGTCGCACAGCAACAGGACCAAACTAACGAGGGGTCAGTCACACAGTGACAGGGCCGCACCATCGAGGGGGTCAGTCACACAGTGACAGGGCCGCACCATCGAGGGGGTCAGTTACACAGTGACAGGGCCGCACCGTCGAGGGGGTCAGTCACACAGTGACAGGGCTGCACCATCGAGGGGGTCAGTCACACAGTGACAGGGCCGCACTGTCGAGGGGTCAGTCACACAGTGACAGGGCCGCACCGTCGAGGGGGTCAGTCACACAGTGACAGGGCCGCACTGTCGAGGGGGTCAGTCACACAGTGACAGGGCCGCACTGTCGAGGGGGTCAGTCACACAGTGACAGGGCCGCACCATCGAGGGGGTCAGTCACACAGTGACAGGGCCGCACCATCGAGGGGGTCAGTCACACAGTGACAGGGCCGCACCATCGAGGGGGTCAGTTACACAGTGACAGGGCTGCACTGTCGAGGGCTCAGTCACATTAGTGACCGGGCCACACTATCGAGGGGTCAGTCAGTCACACAGTGACAGGGCCGCACTGTCGAGGGGTCAGTCAGTCACACAGTGACAGGGCCGCACCATCGAGGGGGTCAGTCACACAGTGACAGGGCTGCACTGTCGAGGGGTCAGTCAGTCACAAAGTGACAGGGCCGCACTGTCGAGGGGTCAGTCACACAGTGACAGGGCCGCACTGTCGAGGGGTCAGTCACACAGTGACAGGGCCGCACTGTCGAGGGGTCAGTCAGTCACACAGTGACAGGGCCGCACTGTCGAGGGGTCAGTCAGTCACACAGTGACAGGGCTGCACTATCGAGGGGTCAGTCACACAGTGACAGGGCTGCACCATCGAGGGGTCAGTCAGTCACACAGTGAGGGGGCCAAACTATCAAGGGGTCAGTCAGTCACACAGTGACAGGGCCGCACCATCGAGGGGTCAGTCAGTCACACAGTGAGTGGGCCAAACTATCGAGGGGTCAGACAGTTACAGTGACAGACGGCGAGACTTGGGGGGGAGGGTGCAGACGGCGAGACAGAGCTGGAAGTTGCAGCGTGATCATCAGGCGCCGTTGCGAGCCACCCAATCCCAGACGTGGAAAGACCCGTCGCCTGCGGCCGAGAGCAGCGCCCGCTGTTTCCACGGGTGCCAGGCGTGTCTGGTGATCAGCGGGATCTCTTGCTCAGGCTCCGTGGTGACACTGTGACCTCGGTGGACGAAGGTTGGCTCCGCCCCACTGGGCTCTGCGGACCACGAGCTGGTGTTGTAAATGTGAACTGTCCCGTCAAAACCTTCAACAGACAGAAAAGCAAAAATCACGACAGCTGCACAGAAATGTCAAACGCTCCTGTTGTGGGGGGGCGGTTCCAACCAACCCCCCCCTCCCCGGTACTTCACCCAAGTGGCCAGTGCTCGACATGAGACCCAAGACAGTGAGGGTCAGTAGAATATTCAACATGCTCATCCTAGTTTCAAATCCCTCCCTGTCTCTGTCACCTCCTCCAGCCCTACAACCACCACCCCCCCTCCACAATATCTGCGCTCCTCCAATTCTGTCCTTGAGCATCCCCCGATTTTAATCGCTCCACCATTGCCGGCCGTGCCTTCAGCTGCCTGGGCCCTAAGCTCTGGAATTCCCTTCCTAAACCTCTCCGCCTCACCACTTCTCTCTCCTCCTTTAAGACGTTCCTTAAAACCTACATTTTTTCATCTGTCCCAATATCTCATGTGGCTCGCTGTCACATTCTGTTTGATAACGTTCCTTTGAAGCGCCTTGGGACATTTTTCTATGTTAAAGGCGCTGTATGGTGGGACAATGAAAATTGGGGATGCGCAAGAGGACAGAATTGGAGGAGCGCAGCGATCTCAGAGGGTTGTAGGGCTGGAGGAGGTTACAGAGATAGCAAAGGGCGAGGACATGGAGCGATTTGAAAACAAGGATGAGAATTTTAAAATGAAGGTGTTGCTGGATCGGGAGCCAATGTAGGTCAGCGAGCACAGGGGGTGATGAGTGAACGGGACCTGGGTACGGGGCAGCAGAGAACAGGGATAGAAAGCCCCCTCTACACTGCACCAGTTGCCCCCGAGGGTAGCATTCCTCTCGCCGGCCTTCTTTCCAGCCTCGGAGCCAGTTTGCTGGTTTATACCAGTCAGTCTTGGCCTGCGATCCGGCCCCTAGTGACACCCTAGCGGAGCCATGCGGAGTTCACTTTAATGGGACGCTTGCATGAAACAGCCTCAGATTTAGACCCAGATCCAGGAGGTGCCATCCAACCCCTCAACTCCAAAAAAAAAAGTCACCTGTTAACTTCAAAATACTTTCCCCCTCACTTTCCGTATTTTAATCCCTGGCCCAAACACTCCAGGGTGGGATCGGGTCACAGTCCCACCTTCCGAGATCAACCATGTTTTTCCTTAAAGAATAGAGTACTCTGGAGTCACTGCGTTCAGTTCCGGACCCCGCACCTCAGGAAGGATATACTGGCCTTGGAGGGGGGGCAGCGCAGATTCACCAGAATGATACCGAGGCCTAGAGGGTTAAATTGGGCAGGTTGCACAGACTGGGCTTGTATTCCCTTGAGTTTAGAAGATTAAGGGGTGATCTCATCGATGTGTTTAAGATGATTAAAGGATTCGATAGGGTCGATGGAGAGAAACTATTTCCTCTGGTGGGGGGAGTCCAGAACAAGGGGGCGTAACCTTAAAATTAGAATAACAACATAAAGCGCTGGAAAAACTCAGCAGGCCAGGCAACATCCGTGGAGAGAGAAACAGAGTTAACGTTTCAGGTCGAAGCCCCTTCGTCAGAATTAGAGCCAGGCTGTTCAGGGGTGATGTCAGGAAGCACTTCTTCATACAAAGGGGAGTGGAAATCTGCAACTCTCCCCCCCCCAAAAGCTGTTGATGTGGAGATGCCGGTGTTGGACTGGGGTGGACAAATGTGAGAAGTCGCACAACACCAGGTTATAGTTCAACAGTTTTATTTGAAATCACAAGTTTTCGGAGCGCTGCTCCTTCGTCAGGTGAAGTGAAGAGATGCCATCCACACCTTTGATTGCCGTGATTATCTCTCTGCTGAGGTGTGATAAAGGGCAGTTAGAAAGATTAACTGTAATCATCTGGCAGTGTTTTCTGACTATATATGCTGTGCCTATATGCATCTCTTCACGTCACCTGACGAAGGAGCAGCGCTCCGAAAGCTTGTGATTTCAAATAAAGCTGTTGAACTATAACCTGGTGTTGTGCGACTTCTCACAAAAGCTGTTGAGGCTGGGGGTCAATTGAAAATTTGAAAACTGAGATAGATAGACTTTTGTTGGGTAAGGGTATTAAGGGTCATGGAACCAAGGCAGGTAGATGGAGATAAGATACAGATCAGCCGCGATCTAATTGAATGGCGGGACAGGCTCGAGGGGCTGAATGGCCTCCTGCTGTTCCTGCTTACCCCCACCCCACCCAGAGCCAACGTACCAGACACTGCGAGATGGTCCGGCAGACTGGGTGCCCAGGTCAGGCTCAGATAGTCACTGTTTGGGACGGGGGTGGGAGTCCCCAGCTCTGCGAGGCTCAGGACCTTGCTCAGGTCTCGGAAATCAGTCACCATCACTCGCCCGTCCGAGGACAGCCTGGCCGCCTTCGAGTGCCCGGGCGCCCATCCCATCGTCCAATGGCAGACGCCGCCGCCCCTGCTCGCGGGCAAATCTGAGCGTCCAAACAGACTCGGGCGCTGCCGGGTATCAGCCAACCACAGGCGGCCGTTCAAGGAGCAGATTGAAAAGGTGGAATGGTCGAGGAACTCCAGCTCACTGATTGGCTCGCAGTCAAGGTCGTCTGCCCCTGTGGAGAGAATTAACAAAAACACTCCCGTTGGCAAGCGTCCATATCAGAACCAATCGAGCTCAGGGCCAGCATTTCACTCCTCTTCAACCCCTTCACTCCCACTGTATAGAATCCCAATGGACCCAACACCTTCCCATTCACTCCCACTATACAGAATCCCAATGGACCCAACCCCTTCCCATTCACTCCCACTGTACAGATTCCAAATGGACCCAACCCCTTCCCATTCACTCCCACTGTACAGAATCCCAATGGACCCAAGCCCCTTCCCATTCACTCCCACTGTATAGAGTCCCAATGGACCCAACCCCTTCCCATTCCCTCCCACTGTATAGAGTCCCAATGGACCCAACCCCTTCCCATTCACTCCCACTGTACAGAATCCCAATGGACCCAACCCCTTCCCATTCACTCCCACTGTACAGAATCCCAATGGACCCAACCCCTTCCCATTCACTCCCACTGTACAGAATCCCAATGGACCCAACCCCTTCCCATTCATTCCCACTGTACAGAATCCCAATGGACCCAACCTCCTTCCCACTAAAGAATCCAATGGACCCAACCCCTTCCCATTCACTCCCATTGTACAGAATCCCAATGGACCCAATCCTTTCCCATTCCCTCCCATTGTACAGAATCCCAATCGACCCACGCCTTCCCATTCACTCCCATTGTACAGAATCCCAATGGACCCAACCCCTTCCCATTCACTCCCATTGTACAGAATCCCAATGGACCCAACCCCTTCCCATTCACTCCCACTGTACAGAATCCCAATGGACCAAACCCCTTCCCATTCACTCCCACTGTATATAATCCCAATTGGCCCAATCCCTTCCCACCATCTAGAATCCCCAATGGACCCAACCCCTTCCCATTCATTCCCATTGTACAGAATCCCAATGGACCCAACCCCTTCCCATTGTACAGAATCCCAATGGACCCAACCCCTTCCCATTCATTCCCATTGTACAGAATCCCAATGGACCCAACCCCTTCCCATTCACTCCCAGTGTGTAGAATCCCAATGGACCCAACCCCTTCCCATTCCCTACCACTGTACAGAATCCCAATGGACCCAACCCCTTCCCATTCCCTACCACTGTACAGAATCCCAATGTATTCAATCACTAGAGTAAGCAAACTATTTTGTGAACACAACGATATTCAGGCCTGTTTTCTCTCTGTCTCATTATACATTTCAGCCCATTGCTCTCCCTCGGATTCTCACCCCCAGTGTAAGAATCTCCTTTTTTTTTTCTATGCCCACTGACTCTAACTGAGGGGGCAGGTGGGAGACCCCTGCTCCCAGGTGTCCATTGCGAATCCTCCACCAGGGCACACGAGAGCCCGCAGCATGACCTCTCCATCCTGCGGGAAACATTCCCTTGCCCGCACTGGTCCTCAACCCATATCCTGGAGCATGAATGTTGGATCAATTCATTCCGCGTTCTGACTGAGGACTGGGGGCAGTCAGGGAGTCCTATGCATCACTTCCCCGCCGCGCCCCACCCCACGGATTGTTCCAACCTGCACTCCCAGGGGGGAGGTTACTTGTGCTCTGGGTGGGACCCTCGATCAGCAGTTATTTGGAGACACTGCGCGTGACGCACCTGCGGTGAACAGCACCTTCTGCGACTCGATTTCCTGGATTGCGAGGCCGCTGACCTTCGAACCGTGAAGCACCCGAGGGGTCGGAGAGCAGGTGACGGAGATTTTCGACCACTGGCCGCCTGCAGTCTCGTGCTGGATCGCACTCACCAGCGCGATGGCGTCTGTCATGGGGAGAACGGCAGAGAGTTAGCGGTGAAATCAAACCATACCATGCTGTCATTATAAAGGTCGCTGTTAGACCACATTTGGAGCACCCCATAGCCCAACAATTTTTTTCTCCTTCCAGTATTTTTCCAATTCCCTTTTGAAAGTTACTATTGAATCTGCTTCCACCGCCCTTTCAGGCAGCGCATTCCAGATCACAACAACTCGCTACATTAACAAAAAAAAAACATTCTCCTCATCTCCCCTCTGGTTATTTTGCCAATTATCTTCAATCTGTGTCCTCTGGTTACCGACCCTCCTGCCACTGGAAACAGTTTCTCCTTACTAACTCTCCCAAAATCGCTCATTATTTTGAACACCTCTATCAAATCTCCTTTTAACCTTCTCTGCCCGAAGGAGAACAACCCCAGCTTCTCCAGTCTCTCCACATCACTGAAGTCCCTCATCCCTGGAACCGTTCTAGTAAATCTCCTCCGCACCCTCTCCTAAAGTGTGGTGCCCACATTTGGACACAATACTCCAGCTGGGGCCGTTACTCAGAGACTCAAACCAGGCTGAGACCCTGCACCAGGAGTCAAGCTCAGGCAAAGCAATTCAAGTTGGGTCAAAAAAAAAACAGGAATGCTCAAGTCTTAACAGGTTTGAAGGCTGGAATTAATGCAGGGAAGTGTGAGGTGGAAGAATGAGGAGAGGCAATATAAAGTAAATGGTACAATTTTAAACAGGGTGCAGGAACAGAGAGACCTGGGGGTGTATGTACACAAATCTTTGAAGGTGGCAGGACAAGTTGAGAAGGCTGTTATAAAAGCAGACAGGGTCCTTGGCTTTATTAATAGAGGCACAGAGTACAAGCGCAAGGAAGTAGTTATGCTAAACCTTTATAAAACACTGGTGAGGCTCCAGCTGGAATATTGTGTCTAATTCTGGCACCGCACTTTAGGAAGGATGTCAAGGCCTTGGAGAGGATCCAGAGGAGATTTACTAGAATGATACCTGGGATGAGGGACTTCAGTGATGTGGAGAGACTGGAGAAGCTGGGGTTGTTCTCCTTAGAACAGAAAAGGTTAAGGGGAGATTTAATAGCGGTGTTCAAAATCATGAAGGGTTTTGATAGAGTAAATAAGGAGAAACTGTTTCCACTGACAGGAGGGTCGGTAACCAGAGGACACAGATTTAAAATAATTGGCAAAAGAACCAGAGGGGAGATGAGGAGAATCTTTTCAGCTTCTTATGATCTCAAACGCACTGCCTGAAAGGGAAGCAGATTCAATAGTAACTTTCAAAAGGGAATAAATACTTGAAAAGCAAAAATTTTCAGGGCTATGGGGAAAGAGCAGGGGGAGTGGATTAATTGGAGAGCTCGTTCAAAGAGCCGGCACAGGCAGGATGGAATGAATGGCCTCCGTCTGTGCTGAGATTCTACAAAATTTCACTGGAAAGACCGCCCTCTAGTGGTGACGGAAATAACAGCAGGTGGTTGCCAACAGCGAGTTGGATGAGCACAAACTCCACCACCCTGCTCCACAAGGCAATGAGCAGATTCGCCCCACAGCAGCCTAACCCTGACCCAGTGTCCAATTCACTTCAGCAAAACTTCGGCAGCACCTCCCAAACCAGCGACCTCTACCGCCTAGAAGGACAAGGGCAGCAGGCGCATGGGAACACCACCACCTCCAAGTTCCCCTCCAAGTCACACACCATCCTGACTTGGAAATATATCGGCTGTTCCTTCATCGTCGCTGGGTCAAAATCCTGGAACTCCCTCCCTAACAGCACTGTGGGAGTACCTTCACCACACGGACTGCAGCGGTTCAAGAAGGCAGCTCACCACCACCTTCTCAAGGACAACTAGGGATGGGCAATAAATGCCAGCCTCGCCAGCGAAGCCCACATCCCAAGAATAAATATTTTAAAAAGTAACCCTCTGTTAGGAACGGGGTGGGGGGGAGGAAATGATACCGGGGCTAAAAGGGTTAAATTACAAGGACTGGTGCAGAGACTAGGCTTGTATTCCCTCGAGTTTAGAAGATTAAGGGGTGATCTAATTGACATGTTTAAGATGATTAAAGGATTTGATAGGGTAGATAGAGAGAAACTCTTTCCTCTGGTGGGGGGGGGGGGGGGGGGGGGAGTCCAGAACAAGGGGGCAGAACCTTAACATTAGAGCCAGGCCGTTCAGGGGTGATGTCAGGAAGCAATTCTTCACACAAAGGGTGGTAGAAATCTGGAACTCTCTCCGCCCAAAAAGGCTGTTGAGGCTGGGGGTCAATTGGAGCTTTCAACGCTGCGATCGATAGATTTTTGTTGGGTAAGGGTATCAAGGGATACGGAGCAAAGGCGGGTAAATTGAGTTCAGATACAGATCTAACTGAATGGCGGAACAGGATCGAGGGGCTGAATGGCCTCCTCCTGCTCCTGTGTTAGCAGACTGGGAAACTTCAGCGGCTGGATAAGGGGTCAGTGCCGACAATCCAGTGGTCCCAGGGTTTGAATTTCCCCCCCTTCCCCTCGCAAGTCCCGTGCTGGGGGTGGGGGTGAGGGGTCCGAGCTGTGCTTAGCGTCTCCTGGCCTCACCGCTTGCCCCAGCTGTGCGCGACCAAGAAGTCGATGTGACTGATTCACTTACCACTCTCGTCTGTTGCCAAGCGCCAGACCTGTAGCGAGGTGTCGGGGGGCCCGCTGCTCACCAATAGACTGCGGAGAAAGAATCAGAGATACTGAAGGTTACATCGAATCTACAGCATAGAAACCGGCCATTCAGCCCATGCCGGAGTTTATGCTCCACACGCGCCTCCTCCCACCCCTCTTCATCTCATCCTATCAACATAACCTAATCCTTTCTCCCTCATGTGCTTATCTAGCCTGCCCTTAAATGCATCTATACTATTCGCCTCAACCACTCCCTGTGGTAGCGAGTTCCACATTCTCACCACTCTCTGGGTAAAGAAGTTTCTCCTGAATCCCCTATTGGGTTTATTAGTGACTGTCTTATATTGATGGCCCCTAGGTCTGGTCTCCCCCACAAGTGGAAACATCTTCTCTACGTCTATCCTATCGAACCCCTCATAATTTTAAAGACCTCAATCAAGTCATTGCTCAGACTTCTCTTTTCTAGAGAAAACAGCCCCAGCCTGTTCAATCTTTTCTGATAGGCACAACCTCTCAGTTCTGGGATCATCCTTGTAAATCTTCTTTGCACCTTCTCGAGTGCCTCAATATCCTTTTCATAATATAAAGACCAGAACTGCGCACAGCAGAATCATAGAATGATACAGCACAGACGGAGGCCACTCAGACCATCGTGCCTGTGCCGGCTCTTTGACAGAGCTCTCCAATTAGTCCCACTCTCCCCTGCTCTTTCCCCACAGCCCCGTAAATTTTATCCCTTCAAGTATTTATCCAATTCCCTTTTAAAAGTTATTATTGAATCTGCTTCCACTGCCCTTTCAGGCAGCGCATTCCAGATCACAACAACTCGCTGCGTGAAATATTTCTCCTCATCTCCCCTCTGGTTCTTTTGCCAATCACCTTCAATCTGTGTCCTCTGGTTACCGACCCTCCTGCCACTGGAAACAGTTTCTTGTTAAACTTGTATAGAACCAAGGCAGGAGAGGGAATAAAGACAAAAACTAAAACCAGCTGCAACACAAGCCCGGCAGTCCCCGTCCCCGGGGGGTCCCCACGGACACCGCGACTCGCGCCCTACCTGGTCCCCGCCACGTGCTTCAAGTCATAAATGGGGCGCTGGGAGAAACCGCCGTGTTCCACTTTGAAGTCTCTCTCCGGACAAAGTCCCTGTAGGAGAAAACAGAACCTCAAATAGGGTCCGTGGAGAGACACCGCGACCTCCCGACCCCGCGACCTCCCGAACCCCCCCCGGAGGGGCAGAGAGCCCACGATTCCCCAACCCCGTGAACGCCCTCCCAACCACAACAGTTAACCCGCCCCTTAATACTTTCCCACTCTGCTCCATCGATTCTCTGCTGGTTCCTGCTAGTAAGCAACAGTCTCGCTCCTCGATTAAATACACACCCTTGGGTGGGATTTCCCCTCACCTGGTTTCCTTTAGCGTAGAGTTTCTGGGGGAGGGAGAGCTCGAGAATTTCATTCTTCTTCTTCCCCGTGTTGCAGCCAGCGACGCAGATACCTGCCGGACAGAGGAGGATTAGAGTCAGGGTATCGAACACCCCCAATATTACACCAGCCAGTGCGTGCATGCATTTATAGAGCAGCCCTAACACCTCAGGGCCCTTCACAAATTAAATCAACAGGGGGGTACATGGACACTGGGCCAGGTAGGAGATCAGGAGTGGTGACCAAACACTTGGGTCATAAAACATAGGAACAGGAGGAGGCCATTCAGTCCCTCGAGCCTGTTCCACCATTCAACTTGATCGTAGCTATTCTGTGTCTCAACTCTCTATTTTCCTGACGTTGACCCATATCCCTAAACCAACAAAAATCTATCGATCTCAGTGTTGAAAGCTCCAATTGACCCCCAGCCTCAGCTTTTTTAGGGAGAGAGTTCCAGATTTCAACTGCCCTTTGTGTGAAGAAGTGCTTCCTGACATCACCCCTGAACGGCCTGGCTCTAATTTTAAGGTTCTGCCCCCCTTGTTCTGGACTCCCCCCACCAGGGGAAATAGTTTCTCTCTCTCTACACTATCGAATCCTTTAATCATCTTAAATACCTCGATCAGATCACCCCTTAATCTTCTAAACTCGAGGGAATACAAGCCCAGTCTGTACAACCTGTCCAATTTAACCCTCTAGGCTCCAGTATCATTCTGGTGAATCTGCGCTGCACCCCCTCCAAGGCCAAGATCAGATATTGTTTTGGGAAAGGAACGAGTGTGTGTATACACAATATACCCGACAAAGAGACAGACAGACACAAAAAAGAACAAGCCCAACGTACTTCTATCCTGAATCCACTCTATAACTCGTGTCGGTTCCTGCAGCTCAAACACATGAAGGTCGTTGTACCTGAAACAAATAAACAGGCAGGATATGTTGATCTACGGCCACCGTATTGTAAAACACCCCAAAGACCCATCTCAGCCCTTCACGCTCAGCAACAACTTGCATTTATACAGCGCCTTTAACATAGTAAAACGACCCAAGCTCCACAGGAGCGTTATCAGATCAAATTTGACACCGAGCCACATATGGAAACATTAGGAGGGGCAACCAAAAGCTTGGTCAAAAAGGAGGGTTTTAAGAAGCGTCTTAAAGAAACAAAAAGAAAGACTTGCATTTCTAGAACGCCTATCAAGACCACCGGACGTCCAAAAGAGCTTTACAGCCAATGAAGTACTTTTTGAAGTGTAGTCACTGTTGTAATGTAGGAAACACAGCAGCCAAATTGCACACAGCAAGCTCCCACAAACAGCAATGTGATAATGGCCAGATCATCTGTTTTAGTGATGTTGGTTGAGGGATAAATATTGGCGCCAGGACACCGGGGAGATCATCCCTGCACTTCTTCGAATAGTGGCTGAGGGGATCTTTTACATCTACCCAAGAAGGCAGATGGAGTCTCATTTAACGTCTCATCCGAAAGACGGCACCTCTGACAGCACAGCACTCCCTCAGTACTGCCCCTCCGACAGTGCAGCACTCCCTCAGTACTGCACTGGAGTGTTGGCCTAGATTATGTGCTCAAGTTTCTGGAGTGGGACTTGAACCCACAACCACTGACTCAGTGCTACCCATCGAACCACGGCTGACACCTTAAGGATGAGAGTCGGAGAGGTGAAGGGATTTAGGGAGAAATTCCAGAGCGCTGAGCCTGGGTGGGTGAAGGCACGGCCGCCAATGGTGGGACAAAGGGAGGGGCACCCTTCTGCGTCATGTCTTTAACCCCCATTGATAGCCTGCCAGGCTGTGGGAGGTGTCTGGCTTCCCCTCAGCAACTGCCTTGGGTGGTACATTTCAGGTGAGGAGCTCAGTGTGAGTAACTATGGTGTGGACACCTCCCATCACCCTCAGTGAAGCACTCCCGAGACTGGCCATCAGACAGGGCCACAGTTCAGTACTCGGCCTTTGGCGAACAGTCAGTACCACTGCAGTCAGTGTAATGATTGCAAGGAGGGAGACCATTTGGCCCCTCTAGTTCCCCTCCAAGTCACCCTGACTGGGGCATTTATTGCTGATGATCATCGCTGGGTCAGCATCTGGGAATTCCATCCTTGTTTTTAAATCCCTCCATGGCCTCGCCCCACCCTATCTCCATAATCTCCTCCAGCCCTATAATCCCAGAGATCTCTGTGCGCGGCCTGTTCTGGCCTTGTGAACATCCCCGATTTTAATCGCTCCACCATTGGCGGCCGTGCCTTCAGCTGCCTGGGCCCTAAGCTCTGGAATTCCCTCCCTAAAACTCTCCTCCTTTAAGACGCTCCTTAAAATCTACCTCTCACCTGCCCTAATATCTCATGTGGCTCGGTGTCCAATTTTGGGTTTTTTCGATAACGCTCCTGTGAAGCGCCTTGGGACATTTTATTACGTTAAAGGTGCTATATAAATACAGGTTTGTTGGTGTTGATGTGGGAGCACCTGCACCACACGTACTGCAGCGTCATCTACATCCTATAAACCAGCGATTCCCCGTCACAGCCTCTTTATCCACCGTTCACGCCTCCTCTCCCCGGAGCACATTCCAGGTATCGATCACCGTGCACCTGAGGTCAGTCCTTTTCCCAGATCGTCCCCCGTGTCTCCTCGTCCCGCAATCCTGGTTTAACTTTGAGGCAGTGACTCTGGATGAACCTTCTGTATAATCCAACGTGCCCACACAGGACCCTCGTGAGTGACGCTCAGCCGGAATCCGGCACGGAGGGGCAGAGAGCGACGCCGGGTGAGCTCGCTTCTCCCTCGGGCGAGGGGGGGTCAGAGACTCCAGCACGCTCCCACCTCCCCACTACCCTAGTCTTCTCCCCGTCTCTAAGGGTCATTCCCCCTCCCATTGCCAACCCTGCAGGATTGCCCTGGAGCAATGTTTCCTTTAAGCTGCGCGGCCAGGCGACGCTCTGAAGGTCCCGCGCAGCCGGCTTTTAAAATAGTAAAACTGCGCATGTGCAGAATTTTGAATGGCCCTCGCAGCCCGTTAAAGGGGCCTCGCGGCCCAAAAAAAAATGAGAGGGACCACTGCCCTGAAGTCTCCATGAATTGGAGATTAATCTTCCAGGAGCAAAAACCTGGAGAAAAATCATAGTGGGCATTAAAAAAAGTTTTTAAAAAATTTCTTTGAACACTTTCATTTATTAGTTATATAAAAATTGGAGAAAAGGCTGCTTTACTGGCCGTGGCGGTGAGAGGCGGGAGGTCACGGGGTGAAACCTCCAGGAATACATCCAACCAGAAATTGGCATCCTTCCCCTCCCTGGTTTAGCAGAATGATGCCCGGACTCCAGGGGTTAAGTTACAAGGAGAGATTACACAATCTAGGGTTGTATCGCCTGGAATTTAGAAGGTTAAGGGGTGATCTGATCAAAGTTTTTGATATTAAGGGGAACAGACAGGGTAGATAGAGAGAAACTATTTCCGCTGGTTGGGGATTCTCGGACTAGGGGGCATCGTCTAAAAATTAGAGCCCGACCTTTCAGGAGAGAAATTAGGAAACACTTCTACACACAAAGGGTGGGAGAAGTTTGGAACTCTCTTCCGCAAACGGCAATTGATGCTCGATCAATTGTTCATTTTAAATCAGAGATTGATAGATTTTTGTTAACCAAAAGGTATTAAGGTATTTGGGGCAAAAGCGGGTAGATGGAGTTAGGTCACAGATCAGCCGTGATCTCATGGAATGGCGGAACAGGCTCGAGGGGCTGAATGGCCTCCTCCTGTTCCTATGTTTCCTCCTCCCAGCCCGGGGTCTCACAGTCTCAGGGTCTCCACCATCCACCAGTCCCAGTCCCAGCGCCGCTCCTCCTCCTCCTCGGCCGCCATTACTGCGTCTCCACGGCAACCCCTGGGGAGCCGGCGCCGTTTCCGGCTCACCTTTCCCCTTTCCCCTTTCACTTCCCACCTGGCTTCAAACGCAAGATGGCGTCTCAGGCCGTTTTTTAATTTTATAAAAGAGTTCCGATTTTAATTTATTATTATTTTATTCAAAGCGCGCTAACGAGTCGGTAAAATCTGAACCTGAGGGCCGGAAAAATTAACTTTAATCGGACGGTTGAATTATTTTATAAAGCGTTTGAGGGGCCGGACGTGACGACACTCAAAGATGGCGCCGCCCATTAAGAATATTCCCACCCCTGCCTGTGTCTAAAGATATCAACAATCAGATCAAAGGGAAGAAACTTCGGAAAATAAAAAATAAAACCTAATTTATTAGGCCAAAGCAAGGAGAAAATAGAAACAAACCACTCAACAAATTAGTTAATTATTTTTTAAGATCTATTTATGCCTGCGGTTGGGGCGAGAGCGGCGGGGCTGCGAGTGGACCAATCGGGATAGCGGGCTCGCTGTTGCTAGGGGGCGGGGCGAGGCCACTCCCTGAAAGGCGCCGCCCAGAGGCTGGCTGAGCAGCTAGGGTTCCGTGGTGTAATGGTTAGCACTCTGGACTCTGAATCCAGCGATCCGAGTTCAAATCTCGGCGGAACCTGCTCTTTTACCCCAGAACAGGTGGACAACCTGCAGCGCACACCTGGGCCGGTCCACCTGTACAATTACAGCCCAGTCTATTCCAGCTCTCTGCATCTCATTCTTTCTATCGTAATCAGAGGCTGTGTATTCTGCGGCGTGTGTCTCACCTCCTGACTCCCCAAAGCCTTTCCACCATCTACAAGGCACAAGTAAGGAGTGTGATAGAATACTCTCCACTTGCCTGGAGGAGTTGCAGCTCCAACAACGCTCAAGAAGCTCAACACCATCCAGAACAAAGCAGCCCGTTTGATTGGCACCCCATCCACCACCTTAAACATTCACTCCCTCCACTGTGGCTGCAGTGTGTACCATCTACGCGACCTCTTCCACCTAGAAGGACAAGGGCAGCAGGCGCATGGAAACACCACCACCTCCAAGTTCCCCTCCAAGTCACACACCATCCTGACTTGGAAATATATCGGCCGTTCCTTCATCGTCGCTGGGTCAAAATCCTGGAACTCCCTTCCTAACAGCACTGTGGGAGAACCTTCACCACACGGACTGCAGCGGTTCAAGACGGTGGCTCACCACCACCTTGTCAAGGGCAATGAGGGATGGGCAATAAATGCTGACCTTGCCAGCGACGCCCACATCCGATAAACTAATTTAAAAAAATCCCACCAGTACAATCCGATCTCTGTCCAGAGGAAGATTGTGGGTTCCAAGTCCCTACTCCAGAGACTTGAGCACAAAAAAAATCCAGGCTGACACTCCCAGTGAAAGAAAAAGAAAGACTTACATTTCTATCCCGCCTTTCACGGCCACCGGGCTGCTTGACAGGGTAGATACTGAGAGATTGTTTCCCCTGGCTGGAGAGTCTAGAACTAGGGGTCACAGAATAAGGGGTCGGCCATTTAGGACTGAGATGAGGAGAAATATCTTCACTCAGCGGGTGGTGAATCTTTGGAATTCTCTACCCCAGAGGGCTGTGGAGGCTCAGTCGTTGAGTATATTCAAGACAGAGATCGATAGATTTTTGGATATTAAGGGAATCAAGGGATATGGGGATAGTGCAGGAAAGTGGAGATGAAGTGGAAGATCAGCCATGATCTTATTGAATGGCAGAGCAGGCTCGAGGGGCCGAATGGCCTACTCCTGCTCCTATTTCTTATGTAATGTAGGAAACGTGGCAGCCAATTTGCGCACAGCAAGCTCCCACATACAGCAATGTGATTATGACCAGATAATCTGTTTTAGTGATGTTGATTGAGGGATAAATATTGGCCAGGGCACTCCCTTGCTCTTCTTTGAAATAATCCCCGTGAGATTTTTTACATCCACCTGAGAGAGCAGACGGGGCCTCGGTTTAACGTCTCACCCGAAAGACAGCACCTCTGACAGTGCAGCACTCCCTCAATACTGGCTCTGGGGCGTCAGCCTAGATTTTTGTGCTCAAGTCTCTGGTGCGGGATTTAAACCCACAACCTTCTGACTGAGAGGCGAGAGTGCTACCCACTGAGCCACAGCTGACACTGTACTGAGGGAGTGCTGCACTGTCGGAGGGGCAGTACTGTGGGAGCACTGCACTGTCGGAGGGGCAGTACTGAGGGAGCGCTGCACTGTCGGAGATGCCGTCTTTCAGATGAGATGTTAAACCGAGGCCCCGTCTGCCCTCTCAGGTGGACGTAAAAGTTCCCACGGCCACTATTCGAAGAAGAGCAGGGGAGCTCTCCCCGGTGTCCTGGGGCCAATATTTATCCCTCAATCAACATCACTAAAAGCAGATTATCTGGTCATTATCACATTGCTGTTTGTGGGAGCTTGCTGTGCACAAACTGGCTGCCACGTTTCCTACATTACAACAGTGACTACACTTCAAAAAGTACTTCATTGGCTGTGAAGCACTTTGGGACGTCCGGTGGTTGCGAAAGGCGCTGGAGAAATGCAAGTTTTTCTTTTCAATGTCCCCAAAGAGTCCCTGGTTCAGGAAACTCGCCCCCCAAATAGACTCGAGCCATATTCATTGGAATATATGCATATCGTACTGTTAGACATGATCACAGTTTCAGCACAATGGACTGAAGAGTGTTATTGTATTATTTATAAATGGTGTCTGAATGCGCTTCAATAGTGTGAGGTCGCATCCGCGGTAATTATTTGCACATTTGTTTTGCATTTGTAGTGTCTACGTGCAGCCGTTAAATTATAGGCTGCACTGTTCCCTGTACTCTTTGTTGGGGCTGCGTGACCCCTTTAACAGGCTGCACGGCCCATTCAAAACATTGATAGGCTGCTGTATCATTTCACCTCGCCACGCTGCAAGAGCTATGTTTTTCGTCCTGCCTACTTTGCTGTGCTCCCACCCTGTGTGTCCCTGGATTCGGTTTAGAAAAGATGGTCACCCTGATGTACACAAATCTTTGAAGGTGGCGGGACAGGTTGAGAAGGCTGCTAAAAAAGCATATGGGATCATTGACTTTATTAATAGAGGCAGAGAGCACAAAAGCCAGGAAGTTGTGCTAGCTCTTTATAAAACACTGGTTCAGCCCCTGCTGCAGTATTGTGATCAATTCTGGGCACCACAGGGCCTTGGAGAGGGTGCAGAGGAGATTTACTGGAATGGTTCCAGGAATGAGGGACTTCAGTAATGTGGAGAGATTGGAGAAGCTGGGATTGTTCTACTTAGAGCAGCGAAGGTTAAGGGGAGATTCAATAGAGGTGTTTAAAATCATGAGGGGTTTTGATAGAGTAAATAAGGAGAAACTGTTTCCAGTGGCAGGAGGGTCAGTAACCAGAGGACACAGAATTAAGGTGATTGGCAAAAGAGCCAGAGGGGAGATGAGGAAATATTTTTTTACACAGTGAGTTGTTGTGATCTGGAATGCGCTGCCTGAAAGGGCGGTGGAAGCAGATTCAATAGTAACTTTCAAAAGGGGAATTGGATAAATACTTGAAGGGAAATAAATTGTAGGGCTAATGGGGAAAGAGCAGGGGGTAGTGGGACTAATTGGAGAGCTCGTTCAAAGAGCCGGCACAGGCAGGATGGGCCGAATGACCTGCTTCTGTGCTGTATCATTCTATGATTCTCTGAAATCACTGAATGCTGCAGAGGTGCCTGGGGGACTGGGGAAATACTCCTTTTATTAAAAAAGGAAGCAAAAGTGACCCATGACGTCCAAGTTATGGAAACTCTTAATAAAGGTAAGATCGTAGAGCACCTGGATAGAAAAAAAATCATTAAAGATTGCCAACATGGGTTGATGAAGGGGATTCCTTGCCAATCTAACTTACTGCTGTTCTTTGAGAGTGTGACAAAGGAGCTTGCCAGGGGTAAGGTAGCGGATGTTGTGTACATGGACTTCAGTACCTCTGGAAAGGCTGGCACTGAATATAAAGAAATCGGGAATCCGAGGAAATATTTTACACTGGATATGTAATTGGTTGACCAATAGAACTCAGTGGTGTCATCAGCCTGGGAGAATGTTACCAGTGCGGTCCCACCAGGGGTCTGTTTTGGGACCTCTTTTGTTTAATATCTTTATAAATGATCTGGAGCTTGGAGTCACAAGCACAGTGGCTAAATTTGCAGATTATACAAAGCTAATGAAGGTGGTGGACTCCAAAAGATCTACAGGATATCTCTGTGACCTTCTCCAGCCCTACAACTCTTGAGATCTCTGCGTTCCTCCAATTCTGGCCTCTTGTGCATCCCCAATTTAAGAACATAAGAAATAGGAGCAGGTGTAGGCCATTCGGCCCTTCGAGCCTGCTCCCCCATTCAATAAGATCATGGCTGATCTTCGACCTCCACTTTCCTGCCCAATTCCCCATATCCCTTGATTTTTAATCGCTCCACCATTGGCGGCCGTGCCTTCAGCTGCCTGGGCCCAAGCTCTGGAATTCCCTCCCTAAACCTCTCCACCTCTCTTCTCCTTTAAGACGCTCCTTAAAACCTGACTTTTTTACAAAGTTTTCCTTTTCAAGTATTTATCCAATTCCCTTTTGAAAGTTACTATTGAATCTGCTTCCACCGCCCTTTCAGGCAGCGCATTCCAGATCACAACAACTTGCTGCGCAATTTTTTTTTCCTCATCTCCCCTCTGGTTCTTTTGCCAATCACCTAATCTAATCTAATAGAATTTTTTGATGAAGTAACAGAGAGGATTGATGAAGGGAATGCAATGGATGTTGTCTACATGGATTTTCAGAAGGCATTTAACAAAGTACCACATAGAAGGCTGGTTAACAAAATTGAGGCTCATGGAATAGGTGGGTCAGTGGCAGCTTGGATAAGGAATTGGCTTAAGGACAGAAAACAGCGAGTTGTGGTAAATGGCTGTTTTTCAGACTGGAGGATGGTAGACAGTGGTGTTCCCCAAGGGTCAGTGCTGGGGCCACTGCTTTTTTTGATATATATAAATGACCTGGATATTGGAATACAGAGTAGAATTTCTAAATTTGCCGATGACACTAAACTTGGGGGTGTGGCAAACAGTGATGATGATATCAATCGACTGCAACAGAACTTAGAAAGGCTGCAGAATGGGCAGACAAGTGGCAGATGGAATTTAATACAGAGCAGTGTGAGGTGATGCATTTTGGCAGAAGGAACAGGGAGAGGCAATATACACTTAATGGCACAGTTTTAAAGAGTGTGCAGGGACAGAGGGACCTGGGAGTTAATGTGCATAGGTCCCTGAAGGTGGCAGGACATATTGAGAGAGTGGTTAGCAAAGCATATGGGATCTTGGGCTTCATAAATAGAGGTATTGAGTACAAAAGTAGAGAAGTTATGCTGAATCTTTATAAAGCGCTGGTTAGGCCACAACTGGAGTATTGCGTCCAGTTCTGGTCACCACACTTTAGGAAGGATGTGAAGGCCCTTGAGAGGGTGCAGAGGAGATTTACCAGAATGGTTTCGGGGATGGGGGATCTTAGCTACAAGGACAGGTTGGAGAAGCTGGATTTGTTTTCATTAGAGCAAAGGAGGTTGAGGGGTGATTTGATAGAGGTGTACAAGATTATGACGGGTTTGGATAGGCTAGACGGGAAAAGGCTGTTCCCACTAGTTGATGGTACAAGGACTAGGGGGCACAGATTTAAGGTTTTGGGCAAGAGATACAGGGGGGATGTGAGGAAAACTTTTTAACGCAGTGATTGGTGATGACCTGGAACTCACTGCCGATGGAAGTGGTGGAAGCGGAGACACTCAATGTTTTCAAGGGGAGACTGGATAGGCACTTGAGGGAAATAAACTTGCAGCACTACGGGGATAGAGCGGGGGAATGGGACTGACTGGATTGCTCTACAGAGAGCCGGCATGGACTCGATGGGCCGAATGGCCTCCTTCTGTGCCGTTATGACTCTATGGGGGAGGAAATTCGGTATCGCCCCATTTGGGGCGCTATTATTGGCCGGGTGCAAAGTTTAGCGCCCGGCGCTAATTATCACCTCCGACTGCAAAATTTGCCTCTATCACCCCTGGAGGTGATTTGAGCGCTAAATCAGGCGCTTCACACCTCTCTTAAGGCGCTAATGTCGGGGAGCGAGGAGCTACCTCAACGCTACCGAAGCTCAGGTGATGTCAGTTACCATGGAAGCCAGACAGACTGGCGCCGTTCAGTTCTTAAAGGGGAGGGGCCATCTTGCTGGCCAGCCGCACCCTGCTCATTGCAGCCTTGAATCTCGGCCTGGAGAGACCTCGAAAGCAATTGTGGAGAGGCCCAGGGAACGAGCTCGGCGCTTAGGAACCTCAAAAGTGGTGCTGAGGGCAAAAACTCCTTAGGGACAGTGTTAAAACCAAAAATTTTGCCAACAAGGCAGGAAGTGCCCGCCTTTAAATAGCGCCCCCCCAGCCCCTTCCCGACTTGAAAACGTTCCCCTTTACCTATCGTTCCTAGCAGGGGGCGCGACTCAATATCCGGTCTGGGGTTCTACCGGGATGTGGAACGCTCGACCGACGTCACGATCTGCGGACGCAGGAGATCGTGGCGGTAGTGTTTAGCGCTGCCGCAAAATGTCTGGTTAATTTCGCCCCCCCGAGGCGTTAACGGGAGGCACTAAGCAACCGAATACTTCCCCCTATGACCTTAAATCTGTGCCCTCTGGTTACTGACCCTCCCGCTAGTGGGAACAGTTTCTCCTTATTTACTCTAAATAACCCTTAGGACACTGTGTATGCTTCTGGTCACGAGAATACAGAAAGGATATTGCAGCTATTGAAAGAATACAGAGGAGAGCAACCAGAATGATTGAGGGGACGGAGGGATTGGATTATGAGGAGTGATTGTGCTAATTGGGTATGTTCCTGGCTGGCCTCCTATGTTACATAAACTTCAGTTCATCCAAAACTCTGCTGCCCCGTGTCCCAACTCGCACCAAGTCCCGTTCACCCATCACCCCCTGTGCTCGCTGACCTACATTGGCTCCCGGTCCAGCAACGCCTCGATTTTAAAATTCTAATCCTTGTTTTCAAATCCCTCCATGGCCTCGCCCCTCCCTATCTCTGTAATCTCCTCCAGCCCCACAACCCCCCGAGATCTCTGCGCTCCTCTAATTCTGGCCTCTTGAGCATCCCCCTGATTATAATCGCTCCACCATTGGCGGCCGTGCCTTCAGCTGCCTGGGCCCCAAGCTCTGGAATTCCCTCCCTAAACCTCTCCGCCTCTCTCTCCTCCTTTAAGACGCTCCCTAAAACCGACCTCTCACCTGCCCTAATTTCTCTATGTGGCTCAGTGTCAGATTGTGTTTGATAATCGCTCCTGTGAAGCGCCTTGGGACGTTTTACTTCATTAAATGTGCTGTATAAATACCAGTTGTTGTTGTTGTTCTCACTGGAGAGAGGAAAGTTGAACGGTGATGTGATTGGTGTCCTAGGATTCGAAAGGGACTTGATAATCTAAACTATGACGAGCTGTTCACCGTGTCCCGAACAGTGGAACCAGAGGACATGGCCTGCGCTTGATGGAGGGTAAATTCAAAACTAATCTGTGGAAACAATATTTCAGTGAGCGAGTGGTCAATCTGGGCGCCTTTCTGAACATATCCCCTTGACCGAGGACAGAGAGTGGACAGAGGATTTACCCCCTCTCCCTCGTGCACCCTCCCCCTCCCCTCCCCCTCCCCCTCCCCCACTCCCTCACCCCCACCCCCACTCCCTCACCCCCACCCCCTCACCCCCACCCCCCCTCCCCCACTCCCTCACCCCCACTCCCTCACCCCCTCCCCCACTCCTCCTCCCCCTCCCCCACTCCCTCACCCCCACCCCCACTCCTCCCCCTCCCCCACTCCCTCACCCCCACCCCCACTCCCTCACCCCCACCCCCACCCCCACTCCTCCTCCCCCACTCCTCCTCCCCCACTCCTCCTCCCCCACTTCCCCTCCCCCACACCCCATTTTCGTACATTTATAATGACCTACAATCTTCAGCTGTGACCATCTGTCTCTCCCTCCTGCCCCGAGTCCTGACTGTGGGCCAGAAAAACCAACTAAGTGGAACCGATCTTGGAGTGGGACAAAGGAAGCTCTGTGTGTGAGAGCAGACAGCTGGACAACCAGGAACACTACAGACAGCTACCCGCAGATCCGACCAAAGAACACACCCGCCAACTCAATAGACTGATCAAGACCTTCGATCCAGACCTTCAAAACATCCTACGCGCTCTCATCCCACGTACTCCCCGCGTGGGAGACTTCTACTGCCTCCCAAAGATACACAAAGCCAACACACCCGGACGTCCTATCGTATCAGGCAATGGAACCCTGTGTGAGAACCTCTCTGGATACGTCGAGGGCATTCTGAAACCCATCATACAGGGAACCCCCAGCTTCTGTCGCGACACTACAGACTTCTTACAGAAACTCAGCACCCACGGACCAGTTGAACCAGGAACACTCCTTGCCACGATGGACGTATCGGCACTCTACACCAGTATCCCCCACGATGACGGCATCGCTGCAACAGCCTCAGTACTCAACATCAACAACAGCCAATCTCCAGACGCCATCCTACAACTCATCCGCTTCATCCTTGACCACAATGTCTTCACCTTCGACAACCATTTTTTTACCCAAACACACGGAACAGCCATGGGGACCAAATTCGCACCCCAATACGCCAACATCTTCATGCACAAGTTCGAGCAAGACTTCTTCGCTGCACAGGACCTCCAGCCAACGCTGTACACCAGATACATCGACGACATTTTCTTCCTTTGGACCCATGGCGAAGGATCACTGAAAAGACTACACGATAACATAAACAAGTTCCATCCCACCATCAAACTCACCATGGACTACTCCTCAGAATCGGTTTCATTCCTGGACACACGAATCTCCATCAAAGACGGACACCTCAGCACTTCACTCTACCGCAAGCCCACGGACAACCTCACGATGCTCCACTTCTCCAGCTTCCACCCTAACCATGTTAAAGAAGCCATCCCCTATGGACAAGCCCTGCGAATACACAGGATCTGCTCAGACGAGGAGGAACGCGATGGACACCTACGGACGCTGAAAAACGCCCTCGTAAGAACGGGATATGACGCTCGACTCATCGATCGACAGTTCCGACGGGCCACAGCGAAAAATCGCATAGACCTCCTCAGAAGGCAAACACGGGACACAACCAACAGGGTACCCTACGTCGTCCAGTACTTCCCCAGAGCGGAGAAACTACGCCATGTTAGAACATAAGAACATAAGAAATAGGAGCAGGAGTAGGCCAATCGGCCCCTCGAGCCTGCTCCGCCATTCAATAAGATCATGGCTGATCTGATCCTAACTGCCAATCTACTATCTATCACAGAACCATCTCCTGCATCTAACAGAATTGCACACACGAAATAGGAGCAGAATCAGGCTACACAGTCCCTGGGCCCGCTCCACTACCCACAGGGCCATGACCGATCCGAACCTAGACTCATGTCCAAATTCCTGCCCGCTCCCCGTAACCCTTAATGCCCTTTACTTCTAGGAAACTGTCTATTTCTGTTTTAAATTTAATTAATGTTGTAGCTTCTACAGCTTTTTGTGGCAGCATATTCCATGGACCTACCACCCTCTGAGTGAAGTAGTTCCTCCTCATCTCAGTTTTGAAAGAGCAGCCCCTTATTCTAAGACTATGCCCCCTAGTTCTCGTCTCACCCGTCATCGGGAACATCCTCCCCGCATCCACCCGATCCAACCCCTTCACAATCTTATATGTTTCAATAAGATCGCCTCTCATTCTTCTGAACTCCAATGAGTAGAGTCCCAATCTACCCAACCTCTCCTCATATGACCACCCCCTCATCCCCGGGATTAACCGAATGAACCTTTTTTGCACTGCCTCGAGAGCAAGGATGTCTTTCCTTAAGTAAGGACACCAAAACTGTATGCAGTATTCCAGGTGCGGTCTCACCAATACCTTGTACAACTGAAGCAATACCTCCCTATTTTTATATTCTATCCCCCTAGCAATGAAAGCCAACATTCCATTTGCCTTCTTAATCACTTGCTGCACCTGCATACTAACCTTTTGAGTTTCGTGCACCAGGACCCCCAGATCCCTTTGCACTTCAGTACTCTCCAGTTTCTTGCCATTAAGATAATAAATTGCTCTAGGATTTTTCCTGCCAAAGTGCATCACCTCACACTTTCCAGTGTTGTATTCCATCTGCCAAATCTCTGCCCACTTACTTAGCCTGTCTATGTCCCCTTGCAGGTTTTTTATGTCCTCCTCATTCACTACTTTCCCTCCCATCTTTGTATCTTCGCAGCCTTCAACATGTCATCGATGACGACAAACACCTCGCTAAGGCCATCCCCACGCCTCCACTACTTGCCTTCAAACAGCCGCCTAACCTCAGAAGTACCATCGTTCGCAGCAAATTACCCAGCTTTCAGGATAACAGCGACCACGACACCACACAACCCTGCCAAGGCAAACTCTGCAAGACATGCCAGATCATCAACACAGATACCACCATCACACGTGAGGACACTAACCACCAGGTACATGGTACATACTCATGTGACTCGGCCAACGTTGTCTACCTCATACGTTGCAGGAAAGAATGCACCGCGGCATGGTACATCGGCGAGACCATGCAGACACTGAGACAACGTATGAACGAGCACCGCGCAACAATCGCCAGGCAGGATTGTTACCTCCCAGTCGGGGAACACTTCAGCAGTCAAGGACATTCAGCCTCGGATCTGCGGGTAAGCGTTCTCCAAGGCAACCTTAGAAACACACGACAACGCAAAATCATCGAGCAGAAACTGATAGCCAAGTTCGCACTCATGAAGACGGTCTCAACCGGGATCTTGGGTTTATGTCACGATACATGACGTGATCCGGACTCGAGTCGTCGTTGGCTTGTTCACAGATGTGATTCCCAGTAAAAAAGTAAAAATTTTCCCAGTAAAAAAGTAAAAATTTTAAAGCTTTTCGTTTTACATACAGACGGCAGCTTTTGACACGTTAGAACCCCTGCGACTACACCTCATTGTCTCAGTTGTATCTTGCTATGTCTTTGATGTGGTACCTTCCTGGCTGACTTGATTAACTTTATCACACCTCGGCAGATAGTCAGGATGATTTAATTTAGTGGTCTGCAATTGTAAGGTACACATGCTTTGTTCTCTATCTATATATGCTTTGGCGATTCTGTATCTAATTTACTTCACCTGAGGAAGGAGCAAGAAGATAGCTCCGAAAGCTTGTGATTTCAAATAAAACTGTTGGACTCTCAATTTTGTGAGAGCAGACACAGTATCCCGATGCCCGAGGACCTGCCGTTCAACTTCTTTATTTTTGTCATTCCTGATTTTCTGCTTGTGCTCTCCTCTCCCGAAGGCACTGACTCACACTGGGACACACAGTGCCAGAACATCAGACATCAGACAAGTGCCAGCTTGCATCCACCATAAGAACATAAGAAATAGGAGCAGGAGTCGGCCATTCGGCCCCTCGAGCCTGCTCCGCCATTCAATGAGATCATGGCTGATCTTCTACCTCAACTCCACTTTCCCGCCTGATCTCCATATCCCTTGATTCCCTTAATATTCAAAAATCTATCGATCTCTGTCTTGAATATACTCATCGACTGAGCCGCCACAGCCCTCTGGGGTAGAGAATTCCAAAGATTCACCACCCTCTGAGTGAAGAAATTTCTCCTCATCTCAGTCCTAAATGGTCGACCCCTTTTCTGAGACTGTGACCCCTGGTTCTAGACTCTCCAGCCAGGGGAAACATCCTCCCTGCATCTACCCTGTCAAGACCCTGTAAGAATTTTGTAAAGTTTCAATGCGATCGCCTCTCATTCTTCTAAACCCTAGAGAATATAGGCCTATCTCTCTCAGCCTTGAACATACTCAACGACTGAGCCTCCATAGCCCTCTGGGATGGAGAATTACAAAGGGGAGGGACTTCACTGCTGACCTTGGCATTCCTATTCCGATGGAGCTTTTTTTAAAAATGCATTTATGGAATGTGGGCGTCGCTGGCAATGCCAGCATTTATTGCCCATCCCAAGTTGCCCTTGAGAAGGTGGTGGTGAGCTGCCTTCTTGAACCGTTGCAGTCCATGTGGTGAAGGTGCTCCCACAGTGCTGTTAGGGAGGGAGTTCCAGGATTTTGACCCAGCGACGATGAAGGATCAGCGATATATTCCCAAGTCAGGATGGTGTGTGACTTGGAGGGGAACTTGCAGGTGGTGGTGTTCCCATGCGCCTGCTGCCCTTGTCCTTCTAGGTGGTAGAGGTTGCGGGTTTGGGAGGTGCTGCCAAAGAAGCCTTGGCGAGTTGCTGCAGTGCATCTTGTAGATGGTACACACTGCAGCCACGGTGCGCCGGTGGTGGAGGGAGTGAATGTTTAAGGTGGTGGATCAAACGGGCCTGAAGGGTTGAATTAGTTCGGCTTGTATTCGCTTGAGTTTGGAAGATTGAGGGGTGACCGGATCGAGGTGCATAAAATGATAAAGGGATTAGACAGGATAGATACAGAGACACTGTTGTGTCTGTTGTTTGGGCCTAAAACGGGTGCAAAGCAGACCAATTTAGCAGTGGGACCGTCTGCGCCCAATCTGCACAAATGCTGGTCCCACTGCTAAATTCGACGGGCCCTTTATTTAGCTGTCCCGGGCGGACAACTGGTGCTCAGCCCCTTTAAATATGCAAATATGCTCTGTTCAGGATGGATCAGCGACCCCTCAACCCCAAGAAAGTCAAAACAATTTTATTTTGTTGTAAAAAAATCCTGTGGAGACAGGCCCAGACTAATTTATAAGCCATTATTTCCTCTGGTGGGGGGAGTCCAGAACAAGGGGGCAGAACCTTCAAATTAGAGCCAGGCCGTTCAGGGGTGATGTCAGGAAGCACTTCTTCACACAAAGGGCGGTGGAAATCTGGAACTCTCTCCCCCAAAAATCTGTTGAGGCTGAGGGTCAATTGGAAATTTCAAAACTGAGACTGCTAGATTTTTGTTGGGTAAGGGTATTAAGGGATACGGAACCAAGGTGGGTAGATAGAGTTGAGATACAGATCAGCCAGGATCTAATTGAATGGTTTGAAGGGCTGAATGGCCTCCTCCTGTTCCTATGTCCGGACCTGACCTGACGTCAAGTGCAAAGGGGACTGGATGGTGATCAGGAGCAGGAAATCTGGGGCGATTTTCCCCTGCCTAGCTCGGCTATTCCTCACTCCCACTTCATGTCGCCAAACTTCCCGCATTGTCCTGGAATCCCGTGGAGAGGAACGATAATCTCCTAGCACCGCCTCGATTTAAAATTCTCATCCTTGATTTCAAATCCCTCCATGGCCTCGCCCCTCCCTATCTCTGTAATCTCCTCCAGCCCCACAACCCTCCGAGATCTCTGCGCTCCGCCCATTCTGGCCTCTTGAGCATCCCTGATTTTAATCGCTCCACCACTGGCGGCCGTGCCTTCAGCTGCCTGGGCCCTAAGCTCGGGAATTCCCTCCCTAAACCTCTCCGCCTCTCTCTCCTCCTTAAAAATTACCCTTTTGACCAAGCTTTTGGTCGCCTGTCCTAATATCTCTGTGTGGCTCGGTGCCAAATTTTGTTTGATAATCGCTCCTGTGAAGCGCCTTGGGACGTTTTACTAGGTTAAAGGCGGTATATAAATGCCAGTTGTTGTTGTTGATGCTGAGCTTTGACCCCACAGCAGGGTCCACGCCTGGTGCCAGCCTGACTGACAGCTCGGCTCCCTGTCGGGCGGCGAATGTTCCAGAGGAGGCTGCAGCCCAGGAGCAGAGCCAGGGTAGAGATCGCGAGGGGTGGGTGGGGCACAGCATGGGATAGATCGGGGGGGGGGGGGAGTCGGTGAATGTGGGGTCGGTGATTGTGGGGTCGGTGATTGCGGGGAGTCGGTGATTGCGGGGAGTCGGTGATTGTGGGGGAGTCGGAGATTGTGGGGGGGTCGGTGATTGTGGGGGGGTCGGTGATTGTGGGGTCGGTGATTGTGGGGGGAGTCGGTGATTGTGGAGTCGGTGATTGTGGGGGGGGTCGGTGATTGTGTGGGGAGTCGGTGATTCTGGAGTCGGTGATTGTGTGGGGAGTCGGTGATTGTGGGGGGGTCGGTGATTGTGGAGTCGGTGATTGTGGGGGGAGTCGGTGATTGTGGAGTCGGTGATTGTGGGGGGGGTCGGTGATTGTGTGGGGAGTCGGTGATTGTGTGGGGAGTCGGTGATTGTGGGGGGGTCGGTGATTGTGTGGGGAGTCGGTGATTGTGGAGTCGGAGATTGTGGGGGGGGTCGGTGATTGTGTGGGGAGTCGGAGATTGTGGGGGGGGTCGGAGATTGTGGAGTCGGAGATTGTGGGGGGGGTCGGTGATTGTGGAGTCGGAGATTGTGGGGGGGTCGGTGATTGTGGGGGGGTCGGTGATTGTGGGGGGGTCGGTGATTGTGGGGGGGTCGGTGATTGTGGGGGAGTCGGTGATTGTGGGGGGGTCGGTGATTGTGGGGGGAGTCGGTGATTGTGGGGGGGTCGGTGATTGTGGGGGGAGTCGGTGATTGTGGGGGGGTCGGTGATTGTGGAGTCGGTGATTGTGGGGGGAGTCGGTGATTGTGGGGGTCGGTGATTGTGGGGGGAGTTGGTGATTGTGGGGGGGTCGGTGATTGTGGGGGGGGTCGGTGATTGTGGGGGGGTCGGTGATTGTGGGGGGAGTCGGTGATGATGGGGGGTCTGTTCGTGGTGTGGATACAATCCTGGTGGTGGGGGGGGGAAGCGGGTTAGTTTGGGGGGGGGGTGCCAGGGGGAAGCACCCCTGCTCCTCCCGGCCCACAAGCTGTGCTGGAAAAGTACTCACCTCTTCCACACAGCAGTTCTTGCCTCCCTGTAGCTGCCGGGTTCCCGAGGAGGAGAGATAATATTTAAACGAGCGACCCGCCTCCCAGGGGGGGGAGTCGTCCAATTTAATATTTTAATGAGGCCTGGAGCCTCTGATTTAATTTGCTTTGCCGGTTTAATTGTGGCCGTCCTGGTTTCCCAGGCCTCGGGAAACCCGACAGCTGCAGCGAGGCGAGGGCAGCCTCGGGGAACAACCTTTGTAGGCCGGGAGGAGCTGGAATGCATTCTTCCGGCCCCCCAAACTCACCCACCAGTGTGAGGGGCAACCTGGACATCCGGGTTTCCTGCGCTTTACCTGCTGCCCCCACCCCCTTCTCCCGGCGGATCAGAAACTTAAAATTCTGGCAATGGTGTCCAATTCTGGGCATCACACTTTAGGAAAGATGTCAAGGCCTTGGAGAGGGTGCAGAGGAGATTTACCAGAATGGTCCCCAGTGGATGAGGGACTTCAGTGATGTGGAGAAGCTGGGATTGTTCTCCTTAGAGCAGAGAAGGTTAAGGGGAGATTTAATAGAGGTGTTCAAAATCATGAGGGGTTTTGATAGAGTAAATAAGGAGAAACTGTTTCCAGTGGCAGGAGGGTCGGTAACCAGAGGACACAGATTTAAGATCATTGGCAAAAAAACCAGAGGGGAAACGAGGAGAATTTTTTAAAAAGAACATAAGAACATAAGAATTAGGAGCAGGAGTCGGCCATTCGGCCCCTCGAGCCTGCTCCGCCATTCAATAAGATCACGGCTGATCATCGACCTCAACTCCACTTTCCCGCCCGATCCCCATATCCCTTGATTCCCCAAGAGTCCAAAAATCTATCGATCTCAGCCCTGAATATTCTCAACGACTGAGCATTCACAGCCCTCTGGGGCAGAGAATTCCAAAGATTCACCACCCTCTGAGTGAAGAAATTCCTCCTCATCTCGGACTTAAATGGCCGACCCCTTATCCTGAGACTGTGCCCCCTAGTTCTAGACTCTCCAGCCAGGGGGAAACAACCTCGCAGCATCTACCCTGTCAGTCCCCCTCAGAATCTTATATGTTTCAATGAGATCCCCTCCCATTCTTCTAAACTCCAGAGAGTTTAGGCCCAATCTACACAATCTCTCCTCATAGCACAGCCCTCTCATCCCAGGAATCAATCTGGTGAACCTTCGTTGCACCGCCTCCAAGGCAAGTATATCCTTCCTTAGATAAGGAGACCAAAACTGCGCACAGTACTCCAGGTGTGGTTACGCAGCGAAATGCTGTGATCTGGAATGCGCTGCCTGAAAGGGCGGTGGAAGCAGATTCAATAATAACTTTCAAAAGGGGAATTGGATAAATATTTGAAAAGGAAAAAAAAAATGAGAGCTATGGGGAAAGAGCAGGGGGGAGTGGGACTAATCGGAGAGCTCTTTCAAAGAGCCGGCACAGGCACGATGGGCCGAATGGCCTCCTTCTGTGCTGTATCAATCTATGAAACAATTTCAGAAAGTGCCAAAAATATACATTAAAAAAAACAAGACACGCACCCAGATAAAATCAGCATGTTCCTGTCCAGACTCTCAGTTTCAGTGTTACTTGTTGCGAGAATGTATTTAAAGTAGGAAGAAGTGCTAGAACCAGGCTGGGGGGGCAGGGAGGGAGGGAGGGAGGGAGGGAGGGAGGGACGAGTCTCTCCCGGAGTATTTTAATAACTGTTCCCTCCCACCGGCTATAATATCCTCTCATTATGCAAACTGCACCCAGTTGGTGTGTGTGAGTCTCGGGAGTCATGTCTCCCATGGGCTGCAGTCAATGTCTGAGGCTTTCCCGGGATGCCAGGACTCTGCATGCGAGGAGCTGAGAGCCATCGCTACCAGTCCTGAACTTTCAGACAAGTTTCTCGTGGCAAACGGCCGTTTCGATAAAGGACCTCGCAGCACCAGGTGAGATTTAACTTTACCCTTCGGGGTAGCGCTTGAAGCTCGTGACGCCAACCTGTACTTTTATTAATCGGGAGAGAGAATTTAAAAAAGGATTTGTTTCCACTTGTGTGGGGTGAGAGTCTGAAACTAGGGGTTGTAAATATCAGATAGTCACTAATAAATCCAATAGGGAATTCAGGAGAAACTTCTTTACCCAGAGAGTGGAGAGAATGTGGAACTCGCTACCACAGGGAGTGGTTGAAGCGAATAGTGTAGATACATTTAAGGGGAAGCTAGATTAACATGAGGGAGAAAGGAATAGAAGGATATGCTAATCGGGTTAGTTGAAGTAGGGTGCGAGGAGGCTCTTATGGAGCATAAACATCGGCATTGACCAGTGGGGCCGAATGGCCTGTTTCTGTGCTGTAAAGTAATTCTATTTAAAAAAAGTCTTGCATTTCTATAGCGCCTTTCACCACCTCAGGACGTCCCAAAGTGCTTTACAGCCAATGAAGTACTTTTTTTGAAGTGCAGTCACTGTTGTAATGTAGGAAACACGGCAGCCAATTTGCGCACAGCAAGCTCCCACAAACAGCAATGTGAAAATGACCTGATAATCTGTTTTTAGCGATGTTGGTCGAGAGATAAATATTGGCCCCAGGACACCGGGGGAGAACTCCCCCTGCTCTTCTTCAGAATAGCAGCTGTGGGATCTTTTGCGTCCACCTGAGAGAGCAGACGGGGCCTGGGTTTAACGTCTCGGCTGAAAGACGGCTCCTCCGACAGACAGTGCTATTTAAGTTCTCTCTTTTTTAGACTAGGTGGAGTTATTAAAGCTGTCTGATCAGACATGTGATTAGCTGTTCAGATCTGCAGTACACCCGACACTGCCTGCAACAAAAGTGTATTTAAAAATAGTCCCAGTCTGGTTTGGGCGAGAGAGATGGGTGGGGCGGCGGGGTGGGGGGGGGCGGTGGGGGGATAGTCAGAACGTCAGTCCAGAACTGCAATGTTCTTTCACCAGCACGGGACTTGTGAAAGGCGATTGTGTGACTCTCTCAGGTGACAGAATATAAACAGAAACTGTTTTAAGTTTCATGTTGCCTCAGTGAAACTCACATTTCTTCATTCCAGTGAGTTTGAGAGCAAGCTAGACAGGTTGAGCCTTCAGGTAGGTGGCTGACAGCTCGTCTGTGCACGATCCTTTCACTGAGATTGATATGGGCTGGGTTTTAATGAACAGTCAGTGTCGCTCCCACTCCCTATAGATTGGGAATCTCTCTACGGCGCCCTCTCGTAAAGCCAGTGAGTTTAAAGTCACAGCGAATGTACAATCCGAGCAGATATAACTTGCCCGAAGGATTCCTCACCTATTTCTGGATCCCGAGCTGTCACTGTGATCTTTAATGTTTGTCAAAGGACCAAATAATTCCGCAGCTGTCAGCACCCATACTGGACCTTAAAACAGCCACGGCTCAGCAAGGCTGACAGTAGAGGACAGGATCGGACCGAGGTTGCAAAAGGGTAGGGGAGGGCAACAGTGACATCAAGCTTGGGCTCCAGTGACAGTGCAACAAGGCGAGGCTAAGGAGCCCCACCTGCCTCATAACGAGAGAGTTAGTTAGGAGACACGGGGAGGACGTGAGGAGCAGTGTGTAGGACGGGGGGATTTGCAGCTTAAGAGGAACGAGAGAGGAACGCTCTGAGGAGCACCGACCCTGGTATTATTGATTTGAAGGTGAGAGAGACACATGAAAGATTTAGACGGGGTGGAGGGGCTGGAGGTAAGATCAGATTCAATTATCAGAGGACAAACCAATTCTTCTACCCTACTGAGATGCTGAGGTTTTACGGGAATGCCGTAGGTCAGTGGGCAGCACCCTCGCCTCTGAGTCAGAAGGTTGTGGGTTCAAGTCCCACTCCAGAGACTTGAGCACAAAAATCTATGCTGACTCTCCAGTGCAGTTCTGAGGGAGTGCCGCACTGTCGGAGGGGCAGTACTGAGGGAGAGCCACACTGTCGGAGGGGCAGTACTGAGGGAGCACCGCACTGTCGGAGGGTCAGTACTGAGGGAGCGCCGCACTGTTGGAGGGGCAGTACTGAGGGAGCGCCGCACTGTCGGAGGGGCAGTACTGAGGGAGCGCCGCACTGTCGGAGGGGCAGTACTGAGGGAGCGCCGCACTGTCGGAGGGGGAGTACTGAGGGAGCACCGCACTGTCGGAGGGTCAGTACTGAGGGAGCGCCGCACTGTCGGAGGGTCAGTACTGAGGGAGCGCCGCACTGTCGGAGGGTCAGTACTGAGGGAGCACCGCACTGTCGGAGGGGCAGTACTGAGGGAGCGCCGCACTGTCGGAGGGGCAGTACTGAGGGAGCTCTGCACTGTCGGAGGGGCAATACTGAGGGAGCGCTGCACTGTCAGAGGGGCAGTACTGAGGGAGCACCGCACTGTCGGAGGGTCAGTACTGAGGGAGCGCCGCACTGTCGGAGGGGCAGTACTGAGGGAGCGCTGCACTGTCGGAGGGGCAGTACTGAGGGAGCGCTGCACTGTCAGAGGGGCAGTACTGAGGGAGCACCGCACTGTCGGAGGGTCAGTACTGAGGGAGCGCCGCACTGTCGGAGGGGCAGTACTGAGGGAGCGCCGCACTGTCGGAGGGGCAGTACTGAGGGAGCGCCGCACTGTCAGAGGGGCAGTACTGAGGGAGCGCCGCACTGTCGGAGGGGCAGTACTGAGGGAGTGCCGCACTGTCGGAGGGGCAGTACTGAGGGAGTGCCGCACTGTCGGAGGTGCAGTACTGAGGGAGCGCTGCACTGTCGGAGGTGCCGTCTTTCGGATGAAACATTAAACCAAGGCCCCGTCTGTCCTCTCAGGTGGACGTAAAAGATCTCATGCTAACTATTGGATGAAGAGCAGGGGAGTTCTCTCCGGTGTCCTAGCCAATATTTATCCCCCAACCAACAACTAAAACAGATTATCTGGTCATTATCACATTGTTGTTTGTGGGAGCTTGCTGTGCGCAAATTGGCTGCCGCGTTTCCTACATTACAACAGTGACTGCACTTCAAAAAGTACTTCAATGGCTGTAAAGCACTGTAGCAATACAAGTCTTCGTATTTTTTGAAAATTGTAGAGCAAACAACAGCAAGAACAAACCAGTCACAGTGTGCTGGCGCTCCCGACAGGTTTCCTACCTCAGTTCCGTTGATGTGAGCAGGTTCTACCCCTCCCCAGGCCAGAGAGCGAGAGAATCAGCCCAGAGTTGCCTTTGCTCAGCTCCCAGTGACCGATTTCAGAGGCTGTGCCTGCCTGGCGAAGCCATATCCCCATAATGTCTCCATCATCAAAGACCGCCTACTTCCACCTCCATAACATCGCCTGACTCCGCCCCGCCTCAGCTCATCCGCTGCTGAAACCCTCATCCCTGCCTTTGTTACCTCTAGACTTGACTATTCCAACACTCTCCTGGCCGGCCTGCCACGTTCTACCCTCCATAAACATGAGCTCATCCAAAACTCTGCTGCCCGTGTCCTAACTTGCACCAAGTCCCGTTCACCCATCACCCCTGTGCTCGCTGACCTACATTGGCTCCCGGTCCAGCAACGCCTCGATTTTAAAATTCTCATCCTTGTTTTCAAATCCCTCCATGGCCTCGCCCCCTCCCTATCTCTGTAATCTCCTCCAGCCCCACAACCCTCCGAGATCTCTGCGCTCCTCTAATTCTGGCCTCTTGCGCATCCCCGATTTTAATCGCTCCACCATTGGCGGCCGTGCCTTCAGCTGCCTGGGTCCTGAGCTCTGGAATTCTCGACCTAAACCTCTCCACCTCTCTCTCCTCCTTTAAGAAGCTCCTTAAAACCGACCTCTTTGACCAAGCTGTCCTCGTATCTCTTTATCTGTCTCGGTGTCGAATTTTGTCTGATTACGCTCCTGTGCAGCACCTTGGGACATTTTACTGCATTAAAGGCGCTATATAAATGCAAGATGTTGTTGTTGTTGAAGCAATGAGATCAGGAAGCCTCATCTTCTGGGGGATGGGGGGCTTGTGACCATCTGGCACTGACCTGGGAGACGTAAAGGGGAAAACTAATTAAAAATCCCCAGATAAAGGACTGAGTCAGGTCTGGGACAAGGGTCTGGAATTACCCTCAGTGCCCCAGGCAAGGGGCGAGGGGAGGCAAACGATGAACATAAGAACATAAGAAATAGGAGCAGGAGTCGGCCATATGGCCCCTCGAGCCTGCTCCACCATTCAATAAGATCATGGCTGATCTTCTACCTCAACTCCACTTTCCTGCACTATCTCCATATCCCTTGATTCCCTTAACATCCAAAAATCTAGCGATCTCTGTCTTGAATATACTCAACGACTGAGCCTCCACAGCCCTCTGGGGTAGAGAATTCCAAAGATTCACCACCCTCTGAGTGAAGAAATTTCTCTTCATCTCAGTCCTAAATGGCCGACCCCTTATTCTGAGACTGTGACCCCTGGTTCTAGACTCCCCAGCCAGGGGAAACATCCTCCCTGCATCTCCCCTGTCAAGCCCCCTGTAAGAATTTTGTATGTTTCAATGAGGTCACCTCTCATTCTTCTAAACTCTAGAGAATATAGACCTAGTCTACTCAATCTCTCCTCATAGGACAATCCCCCCATTCCCAGGAATCAGTCTGGTGAACCTTCGTTGCACTCCCTCTATGGTAAGTATATCCTTCCTTAGGTAAGGAGACCAAAACTGCACACAATACTCCAGGTGTGGTCTCACCAGGGCCCTATATAATTGCAGTAAGACGTCTTTACTTTTTTTACTCAAATCCTCTTGTAATAAAGGCCAACATACCATTTGCTTTCCTAATTGCTTGCTGTACCTGCATGTTAACTTTCAGTGATTCGTGTACAAGGACACCCAGGTCCCTCTGAACACCAACATTTCCCAATCTCTCACCATTTAAAAAATACTCTGCTTTTCTATTTTTCCGACCAAAGTGGATAACTTCACATTTCTCCACATTATATTCCATTTGCCATGTTCTTGCCCACTCACTTAGCCTGTCTATATCCCCTTGAAGCCTCTTTGCATCCTCCTCACAACTTACATTCCCACCCAGCTTTGTAGCATCAGCAAACTTGGATATGTTACATTTGGTCCCCTCATCCAAATCATTGATATAGATTGTGAATAGCTGCGGCCCAAGCACTGATCCTTGCGGTACCCCACCAGTTACAGCCTGCCAACCCGGAAATGACCCGTTTATTCCTACTCTCTGTTTTCTGTCTGTTAACTAATCCACAATCCATGCTAGTATATTACCCCCAATCCCATGAGCCCTAATTTTGTTTAATAACCTCTTGTGTGGCACCTTATCGAATGCCTTCTGAAAATCCAAATACACCACATCCACTGGTTCCCCTTATCTATTCTGCTCGTTACAACCTCAAAAAACTCTAACAGATTTGTCAAACATGATTTCCCTTTCATAAATCCGTGTTGACTCTGCCCAATCCTATTATTATTTTCTAAGTGCCCTGTTACCGCATCCTTAATAATAGATTCTTGCATTTTCCCTACTACTGATGTCAGGCTAACTGGTCTGTAGTTCCCCATTTTCTCTCTCCCTCCTTTCTTAAATAGTGGGGTTACATTTGCTACCTTCCAATCCGTGGAAACCGTTCTGGAATCTATGGAATTTTGGAAGATGACAACCAATGCATCCACTATCTCTATAGCCGCCTCTTTCAAAATCCTAGGATGTAGGCCATCAGGTCCAGGAGATTTATTGGCTTTCAGTCCCATCAATCTCTCCAGTACTAATTTATTACCAATACTAATTTCTTTCAGTTCCTCATTCTCGCTAGAGCCTTGGTTCTCCACTATTTCCGGGAAGTTTTTTACACTGATTTCCACACCGATTGCTCTCTTGAGGTCAGGATTGGGTTAACGTTAAACACAGGGTTCAGCTGAATTTAATTTCCCTATTTATTTTTGGAAATTCTAGAGAACGCTGATGATGTTACAGGGAAACTGACTTGGAGGCGTGACCGAGATCGATAGTGTGGACACTCATTAACCCTTCAGTCATCATTTTAATTCTGTGAATGTGCGTCTGCGTGTGTATTTTGTTTTATTTATTCCTGGGATGTGGGCGTTGCTGGCAAGGCTGGCAATTATTGCCCATCCCGAATTGCCCTCGAGAAGGTGGTGGTGAGCCGCCTTCTTGAACCGCTGCTGTTATACTTCTTTGTAGCGGTTTGGTACAACTGAGTGTCTCGCTGGGCCATTTCAGAGGGCAGTTAAGAATCAACCACATTGCTGTGGGTCTGGAGTCACAGATAGGCCAGACCGGGTAAGGGCGGCAGATTTCCTTCCCTGAAGGACATTAATGAACCAGCTGGGTGTTTGCGACAATCCGATAGTTTCATGGTCACCATTACCAGCTTTTCATTCCAAATTTGTTTAATTAACTGAATTTAAATTCCCCAGCTGCCGTGGTGGGATTTGAACTCACATCTCTGGATTATTGCACTGCAGCAACTCGCCAAGGCTTCTTCGGCAGCACCTCCCAAACCCGCGACCTCTTCCACCTAGAAGGACAAGGGCAGCAGGCGCATGGGAACACCACCACCTCCAAGTTTCCCTCCGAGTCACACACCATCCTGACTTAGAAGTATATCGGCCGTTCCTTCATCGTCGCTGGGTCAAAATCCTGGGACTCCCTCCCTAACAGCACTGTGGGAGCACCTTCACCACACGGACTGCAGTGGTTCAAGAAGGCGGCTCACCACCACCTTCTCAAGGGCAACTAGGGATGGGCAATAAATGCTGGCCTTGCGAGCGATGCCCACATCTCAGGAAAGAACAAAAAAAAAGTACTGCACTGGGAGTGTCAGCCTGGATTATGGGCTCGAGTCTCTGGAGTGGGACTCGAACCCACAAGCCTCCTGACTCAGGCTTGTAAATACTTAACAAATCCTCTGAGAGCTGGGGAACGTTACCTTGCTAAAATTAAAACGGAACTCGGTATCTGGTTTTATTAATTTATTCAGAGTCTTCGCAGGCACAGATGTTTATTAACAGGTCCAAAATATTCCTTTTTATTTTTACTCATTCTCGGGATGTGGGCGTCGCTGGCAAGGCCCAGCATTCATTGCCCGTCCCTAGTTGCCCTTGAGGAGGTGGTGGGGAGCCGCCTTCCTGAACCGTGTGGTAGCGGGTTTGATACAACGGAGTGTCTCGCTCGGCCACTTCAGAGGACAGTTGCTGTGGGTCTGGAGTCACATACAGGCCCAGACCGGGTAAGGACGGCAGGTCTCCTTCCTTGAAAGACATCAGTTGGGTTTTTACGGCAATCCGACAGCTTCACGGTCACTTTTACTGAGACCAGTATAGTTTTTTTTTCTAAATGGTACAATTTTAAAGGGGGTGCAGGAACAGAGAGACCTGGGGGTGTATGTACAGAAAGCTTTGGAGGTGGCAGGACTAGTTGAGAAGGCTGTTTAAAAAGCACACGGGGTCCTTGGTTTTATTAATAGAGGAATAGAGTACAAAAGCAAGGAAATTATGCTAAACCTTTATAAAACACTGGTTAGGCCCCAGCTGGAGTAATGGGCCAAAAATTCATCCCGGTGCGTGAGAGTACGCACTGCGTACTCTCGCGTATTCCCACTCCAATTGCCGGTTTTCTGCATGCCCTGCGCATGCGCTGAAAACCGGCAATTGGTCTTTTGAAAAGGGGGCGGTTCCTCGGTGCATCGCGTGCGCGCTACAGGCTGCGCGCACGCTGTGCACTTCATGCTTTGGACGCGCAGGTAAGTACGGAAGATTTTAGAAATGGAAAAAGGAGGAGTAAGACCCACTTTTAACAAGGTAAGTAGTGAATTAAGTATTTTTTTGAATTTTTTTTAACAGGTATATCTTTTTTAGAGACTTTAAAGACAGGTAAGTTTATTTTTATAACTTTTTAAAAGATTTTAAATTTTTTCAAAAATTTAATTTTTTATTTAAAATGGTTAATTTATTTAACTATACTTATTTTATTAATGTGATGGTTTTTTTAAAAAATTTAATTGAGGTTTAGCTGTTATTTTGGGGGGGTGTAAGATTCATAGATTTCACAGCACGTATGTGAAACTTATGAATGGAAGATGGTGTGCTGCCATTGGCTCTAACTGAGTCACGTGATCCCACAGCTCGCACGAATTCACTACGCCGGTGGGATACGCAAGCACTGCCCAGCTGATGTCTGGAACATCAAGTTCGTGCGAGCTGGATCTGAAAAAGCACAAGCGGAGTGAGAGATCGCGGGGAAGCCTTACCCCCGCGGGAACAGAGCGAGATCAATTTCTGGGCCATTGTGTTCACTTCGGGGATCCACGCTTTAGGAAGGATGTCAAGGCCTTGGAGAGGGTGCAGAGGAGATTTACTAGAATGGTTCCAGGGATGAGGGACCTCAGCTATGTGGAGAGACTGGAGAAGCTGGGAGGAGCTGTCGAGGAAGCCTTGGCGAGTTGCTGCAGTGCATCTTTACATTGGATTACATAGGATATACGGCACAGAAACAGGCCATTCGGCCCAACCAGTCCATGCCGACGTTTATGCTCCACATGAGCCTCCTCCCGTCTTTCCTCATCTAAATCTATCAGCATAACCCTCTATTCCCTTCTCCCTCAGATGTTTGTCCAGCCTCCCCTTAAATGCATCGATACTATTCGCCTCAACCACTCCCTGTGGCAGCGAGTTCCACATTCTCACCACTCTCTGGGTAAAGAAGTTTCTTCTGAATTCCCTATTGGATTTCTTGGTGACTATCTTATATTGATGGCCTCTGGTTATGCTTTTCCCCACATCTTGTAGATGGTACACACCTGCAGCCACGGTGCGCCGTGCTGCACTGTCAGAGGTGCCGTTTTTCAGATGAGACATTAAACCGAGGTCCCGTCTGCCCTCTCAGGTGGACGTAAAAGATCCTATAGCACTATTTTGAAGAAGAGCAGGGGAGTTCTCCCCGCTGTCCTGGGGCCAATATTTATCCCTCAACCACCATCACTAAAACAGATTATCTGGCCATTATCACATTGCTGTTTGTGGGAGCTTGCTGTGAGCCAATCAGCTGCCGCGTTTCCTACATTACAACAGTGACTACACTCCAAAAAGTACTTCATTGGCTGTAAAGCGCTTTGGGACGTCCTGAGGTCGTGAAAAATGCTGTAGAAACGTGAGTTTTTTCGTTAATTTATGGTTGAATTTATTGCAGGTTGGGTGGGAAGCGGCTCTGAAGGATGGTGACCATCAAGGTGATGTTGCTGGGCAACGAGCTTGTGGGGAAGACCTCGCTGATTGTGTGCTTAACCACCAGTGCCTTCCCCAGGGACAGTCTGCCTACTGTCTTCGACACCTTCAGCACCCAGATAACCGTGGACGAGCGGATGGTGATCCTGAACCTGTGGGACACGGCGCCCCAGGAGGAACACCGTCTCTCCATCCGGCAGTTCTACTACCCCCAGACGGACATCTTCATCATTTGCTTCTCCATCTGCGACCCGGGCTCCTTCGAGGACATCTGGAATGACTGGTACCCCGAGGTCAAGCGCCATCGACCCAATGTGCCTGTGCTCCTGGTGGGCACCAAGAAGGAACTCCGGCACGACCCAGCCACCATCCTGAGCCTGCTCAAGCGCGAGTCGGCGCCGGTCAGTTACCAGCAGGGCGCCAGTCTGGCCAGGAGAATGAAGGCAGTGAAGTACCTGGAGTGCTCGGCGCTGCTCCGGGAGGGGGTCAGCGAGGTGTTCGAGGAGGCCGTGCGCGCAGTCCTGCCAAGAAACCACGGCAAGCGCGTCAAGACGTGCGTGCTGACGTGACGAGAGGGGGGCAGCGTAGCCACGGACCCAAAGCCTTGGTCCGCAAAACAATTTTCTTTTTGTTGCACTAAAACCTTAGCCGGCGGGAACAGATTATAAAAAAACCTTCGCTTCAGTTGATGCTCTGGATCCTTCCAACCCAGGGACTTCCTCTTGGGTTCCAGGACTGCGAAATCCTTCAGATCGAAAATCACCGAGGGGAAACGCGAGCTGCGATTTCCCGGTCATGCGCCACCCACCCAAGCCCAGCGGGAGGGCTCCTGACCGGCAGTGCAATGTTGTGCCATCGGCGTATTAACCGTACATGCTAGAGACATCTAACGTCAGAAGCACGGTACCGCAGTAGCTGTTAATTGCAATGCCAGCTTTTGAGGTCGCGTCTATTTTTGCAACACCAGATTTCTGATTGGTCCCCTTGGAGGACAAGTCACACCCGGCAGTTTATCTGGAATGTGTAACTTGACTTGCTTAATGCCCAATGGGAAATGGACAGATCGTGTCTACGCCCAGCCCGGCAGATGGACCTACTCATGGGTCAGAGCGTACAAGGAGCTACAGAGTTCTCAGCATTGGGACTTGAAAACCGAAACACGCCCAAGTACCAGAGATTGCCAACCCTCCAGGATTGGCCTGAAGTCTCCAGGAATTAATCGCCAGGACACTGCCGCCAGCAAAATACCTGGGAGAAAAATCCCGGGGACATTAAAAAAATTATATTTTGTTTACTAGTTATAAAAATATTGGACGTAGGGGTAAAAGGTCAAGAATCATTCAGTCGGTTAATGAAGAGACTGCTTGCTTTCCAATTGGCCATGGGAATCATAGAATGGTACAGCACAGGAGGAGGCCATTCGGCCCATCGTGCCTGTGCCGGCTCTTTGAAAGAGCTCTCCAATTAGTCCCACTGCCCAGCTTTTTCCCCCCATAACCCTTTGTCCAATTGCCTCCTAGTGCCCCGCCCCCACACTCCCGTCATTGGTCGTCCGACCAGCCCATCCGCATGACGCCCCCTGCCTTCCCGACCAATTGGAAAACAAACAGACTCCCCGTTACCCGATTGAATGACGCTTGACTCTCAGTCAAACAGCTTTTCTCCCCCTCCCCACCGTCTCCAATATTTTTTTAATAAGAAAATGAAAAGCAACAGACAATTATTTTTAACCCCCCCCCCTTTATGATTCATCTCCTGGGTTGCTTGCAACTGTGTCCAGGCACGATGGGCCGAATGGCCTCCTTCTAAGAACATAAGAAATAGGAGCAGGAATAGACCACTTGGCCCCTCGAGCCTGCTCCACCATTCAATAAGATCATGGCTGATCTTGGGCTCAAAGCCACTTCCCTGCCCGCTCCCCATAACCCTTCACTCCCTTATCTTGCAAAAATTTGTCTATCTCCACCTTAAATGTATTTAATGACCCAGCCTCCACAGCTCTCTGGGGCAGAGAATTCCACAGATTCACGACCCTCTGAGAGAAGAAATTCCTCCTCATCTCAGTTCTAAAAGGGCGACTCTTTATTCTGAGACTGTGCCCCCGCGTTCTAGATTCCCCCACGAGGGGAAACATCCTCTCTGCATCTACCTTGTCGAACCCCCTCAGTATCTTATATGTTTCAATAAGATCACCTCTAATTCTTCTAAATTCCAATGAGTATAGGCCCAGCCTGCTCAACCTTTCCTCATAAGTCAACCCCCTCATCTTAGTGAATCGTCTCTGAACGCCTTCTGTTCTGTTGGAGGAGATTAATCTTCAATTCCTGGCGACTCCAGGGCATTCCTTGGAGGGTTGGAGATCCTGACGCTGCCGGATGTCTGGGTGGAAAAGCAATTCAACTACTGGAGGCACCAGTTTACAGTTTTGAAGAAATAAGAATTATTATTATTATGTAAGAGTAATTTTACCAATACGATAGCAAAATACTGCGGATGCTGGAAATCCGAAATAACAATAGAAAACGCTGGAAAAACTCAGCAGGCCAGGCAACATCCGTGGAGAGAGAAACAGAGTTAACGTTTCAGGTCGGTGACCTTTCGTCAGAACTGGAAAAAAGCAGGAAATTAAATAGATTTTAAAGCAAGTTTAGGGGCTGGGAAAAGGGGGAGGGGATGAAAGAACAAAAGGGAAGGTCAGTGATAGGATAGAAAGCAGGAGAGATTAAAAGACATTGAGAGACATTAAGAGATATTCAAGGCAAGAGGAGGTGGTAATGGGACAGGTTGAGGAACAAAGGATGGCTCCAGATGAAGTGTGAATTGCGCTGGCAGAATTTACCAATATGTCACTCATGGGATTGTCCATAATCCTGCCCCCTCTCCCCTCCATTGACCAATCACAGACTATCCCAACAAAGCGAACCACAGGCAATGGAGTGTTCTGATTGGCTGAGACCTTCAGAGGTGTGATTGGGTGAAAGCTTCCAACAGAATATTGAGATTGGCCAACAGCTATACCTCAAATAGAGTTTTATGATTGGCTGACGGCTTAAAGCAGTGTGCTGTGATTGGCTGATTAGCTTAATAGGGCATTACGATTGGCCAACTTCTGCAAAACAGTGTTGTGATTGGCTGGCCGCATCCAAGAAGTTTCTGTAATCCGTCCCGGGAGAAACCATTTCTGCCTCTGTGTGGGGGGGGGATGGAGTTTTACTCACCACTGTTAATCATTTAATCCAAATAAAATGCCTTTAACAAACTATGAAACTGTCAGAGCGTAAAAGGAAATGTAAAACTTTGCATCTGAGTGACTTTTCCTTTTATTAAACATGGTTTATAACTGGTCTGTACGGAGTCTCCTCTTCATTGCGAGTGATTTTTTTTTTGGTTTCATCAAATTCGGTGTTTTTGGGAAGAAATAAAATCAAAATGGAGTGAAAACTGGGTGAAAATCAGACCTGGGATTCACCGGGAAAAGGGAACAACTTTGACAAAATTAATGGGCAGGAGATTTACCGGAATGGTAGCGGGGCTGAGGGACTTCAGTTCTGTGGAGACACGAGAGAACAACAACAACAACTTGCATTTATACAGCGCCTTTAACGTAGTAAAACGTCCCAAGGTGCTTCACAGGAGCGATTATCGAACAAAATTTACACCGAGCCACATAAGGAGATATTAGGGCAGGCGACCAAAAGCTTGGTCAAAGAAGTAGGTTTTAAGGAGCGTCTTAAAGGAGGATAGAGAGGTGGAGAGGTTTATGGAGGGAATTCCAGAGCTCAGGGCCCAGGCAGCTGAAGGCACGGCCGCCAATGGTGGAGCGATTAAAATCGGGGATGCTCAAGAGGCCAGAATTGGAGGAGCGCAGAGATCCCGAAGGGTTGTGGGGCTGGAGGAGATTACAGAGATAGGGAGGGGCGAGGCCATAGAGGGATTTGAAAACAAGGATGAGAATTTTAAAATCGATGTGTTGCCGGACCGGGAGCCAATATAGGTCAGCGAGCACAGGGGGGGTGATGGGTGAACGGGACTTGGTGCGGGTTGGGACACGGGGGCAGCAGAGGTTTGGATGAGCTGGAGTTTACAGAGGGTGGAAGGTGGGAGGCCGGGATAGAGAAGCTGGGATTGTTCTTCTTAAAGCAGAAAGGTTAAGGGAAGAGTTAATAGAGGTGTTCGAAATTATAAAGGGTTTTGATAGAGTAGATGGGGAGAAACTGTTTCCAGTGGCAGGAGGGTCGGTAACCAGAGGTCACAGATTGAAGGGAATTGGCAAAAGAACCAGAGGGGAGACGAGGAGAATTTTCTTTACGCAGCGAGTTGTTGTGATCTGGAATGCGCTGCCTGAAAGGGCGGTGGAAGCAGATTCAATAATAACTTTCAAAAGGGAATTGGATAAATACTTGAAGAGGAAAAATTTGCAGAGATGAGAGTTGGAAAGATCAGAACGAGAGAGGTCAGCTCGGTTATATTTAGCTCTTTTCAGCAAAGAGCAGGATGCGAAAACATTTGCCTTGACACAGCATTCCAAATGAAGGAGAGAAACATAGAAACATAGAATCTAGGAGCAGGAGTAGGCCATTCGGCCCGTCGAGCCTGCTCCACCATTCAATACGATCATGGCTGATCATCCAAATCCAGTACCCTGTCCCTACTTAATCCCCACAGTACACATATATCCCACCCTACCCCTGTAACCCCACGTATTTAATTCCCCCTAACATATCCCATCCTATCCCCATAACCCCACATATTTAATCCCCCCCTAACACTAAGGGTCAATTTATCATAGCCAAATCAACCTAACCCACACATTTTTGGACTGTGGGAGGAAACCGGAGCACCCGGAGGAAACCCACGCAGACACGGGGAGAACGTGCAAACTCCACACAGACAGTCACCTGAGGTCAGATTCGAACCCGGGTCTCTGGCGCTGTGAGGCAGAGAGAAACTATTTCCTCTGGTGGGGAATCCAGAACAAGAGGTCATAATCTTAAAATTAGAGCCAGGCCGTTTACATTACATCAAATCTACAGCACAGAAAGAGGTCATTCGGCCCCACTGCTCCGTGCCGGTGTTTCTGCTCCTCCCACCCCTCTTCATCTCACCCCATCAACATATCCTTCTATTCCTTTCTCCCTCATGTGTTTATCGAGCTTCCCCTGAAATGCTTCTATACTATTCGCCTCAACCACTCCCTGTGGTAGCGAGTTCCACATTCTCCCCACTCTCTGGGTGAAGAAGTTGCTCCTGAATTCCCTATTGGATTTATTAGTGACTATCTTGTATTTAGGAGTGAAATCAGGAAGCACTTCTCCACACAAAGGGGAGTGGAAATCTGGAACTCTCTCCCCCAAAAGGCTGTGGATGCTGGGAGTCAACTGGAACTTTCAAGACTGAGATTATTGTTTTTTTGTTGGGTAAGGGTGTCAAGTGATATCGAGCAAAGGCTTGTAAAAGGAGTTGAGATACAGATCAGCCTTGATCCAATTGAGTTGTACAACAGGCTTGAGTTCAGCTCATCTCGCCTTGAAACACATAGTTTTATTAATAGTCGATGATTCCACAAGTTCCTCTTTCCATATTCACAAATAAAAGGCCAGCACAAAGAACATAGGAACAGGAGGAGGCCATTCAGCCCCTTGAGCCTGTTCCACCATTCAGTGAGATCATGGCTGATCTGTGACCTAACTCCATATACCAGCCTTTGCCCCATATCCCTTAATACCTTTGGTTAACAAAAATCTATCAATCTCCGATTTAAAATTAACAATTGATCTAGCAGCAATTGGCATTTGCGGAAGAGAGTTCCAAACTTCTCCCACCCTTTGTGTGTAGAAGTGTTTCCTAATTTCACTCCTGAAAGGTCTGGCTCTAATTTTTAGACGATGCCCCCTAGTCCTAGAATCCCCAACCAGCGGAAATAGTTTCTCTCTATCTATCCTATCTGTTCCCCTTAATATCCTGAAAACCTCGATCAGATCACCTTCTAAATTCTAGGGAACACAACCCTAATTTGTGTAATCGCTCCTCATAATTTAACCCTTGGAGTCCGGGTATCATTCTGGTAAACCTACGCTGCACTCCCTCCAAGGCCAATAGATCCTTCCTAAGGTGTGGTGCCCAGGACTGCTCACAGTGCTCCAGGTGTGGTCTAACCAGGGTTTTGTACAGCTGCAGCATAACTTCTACCCCCTTGTATTCTAGTCCTCTAGATCTAAAGGCCAGCATCCCATTAGCCTTTTTAATTATTTTCTGTATCTGTTCATGACATTTTAATGATCTATGAACCTGGACCCCCAAATCTCTTTGGACCTCCACTGTTTCTAGCTTTTCACCATTTAGAAAGTACTCTGATCTATACAGGGAGTTTCATATGTGAAGGGGAGTTGTACTTGATCCTTCCCCATGTGCAGGTTATAGCCAGGATCACTGGGTTTCATTCAGGAGCAGGATCCCTGGCTGATTTTTGTTTCCTGGGGGCACTAAGACCAGTTCTAGCACCTCTATCACTATCCCTAGTGGACATCAGCTGAAAGCACACACCTTGGTGATAATGGTTACGGTTATGGTACTGGACTATTAACCTCGAGATTGCTAGTTAAGATCCCATGGTGGACGTAAAAGATCCCACGGCCACTATTCGAAGAAGAGCAGGGGAGTTCTCCCCGGTGTCCTGCCCAATATTTATCCCTCAACCAACATCACTAAAAACAGATTATCTGGCCATTATCACATTGCTGTTTGTGGGATCTTGCTGTGCGCAAATTGGCTGCTGCGTTTCCTACATTACAACAGTGACTACACTTCAAAAAGTACTTCATTGGCTGTAAAGTGCTTTGGGACGTCCTGAGGATGTGAAAGGCGCTATAGAAATGCAAGCCTTTCACTTTCTTATGGCAAGTTGTGACATTGAATTCCATAAATCTGGTGATTTGTGGGCAGCACCAGGAAAAATATCCATGAAACTGTCGGGTTGTCGTAAAAACCCATCTGGTTCACTAATGTCCTTTAGACTAGGTCTGTATTCCCTCGAGTTTAGAAGATTAAGGGGTGATCTAATCGAGGTGTTTAAGATGATTGAAAGATTTGATAGGGTAGAGAGAGAGAAACTATTTCCTCTGGTGGGGCGAGTCCAGAACAAGGGGGCAGAACCTTAAAATTAGAGCCAGGCCGTTCAGGGGTGATGTCAGGAAGCACTTCTTCACACAAAGGGCGGTGGAAATCTGGAACTCTCTCCCCCAAAAAACTGTTGAGGTTGGGGGTCAATTGGAAATTTCTAAACTGAGATTGATGGATTTTTGTTGGGTAAGGGTATTAAGGGTTACAGAACCAAGGCGGGTAGATGGAGTTAAGATACAGATCAGCCGTGATCTAACTGAATGGCGGAACAGGCTCAAGGGGCTGAATGGCCTCCTCCTGTTCCCATGTTCCTTTAGGGAAGGGAACCTGCCGTCCTTACCCAGTCTGGGTGTACATGTGACTCCAGTCCCACGCAGGTGGTTGAGTTAATGCCCTCATCTCAGTCTTAAATGACCGACCCCTTATCCTGAGACTGTGCCCCCTAGTTCTAGACTCCCCAGCCAGGGGAAACAACCTCTCAGCTTCTACCCTGTCAATCCCACTAAGAATTTTATATATTTCAATGAGATTACCTCTCATTCTTCTAAACTCCAGAGAATATAGGCCCATTCTACTCAATCTCTCCTCATAGGACAATCCCCCCTTCCCAGGAATCAGTCTGGTGAACCTTCGTTGCACTCCCTCCATGGCAACTATATCCTCCCTTAGGTAAGGAGACCAAAACTGTGCACAGTACTCCAGGTGTGGTCTCACCAAAGCCCTGTACAATTGTAGCAAGACTTCCTTACTCTTATACTCCATCCCCCTTGCAATAAAGGCCAACATACCATTTGTCTTCCTAATTGCTTGCTGTACCTGCATGTTAACTTTCAGTGATTCGTGTACAAGGACACCCAGGTCCCTCTGAACACCAACATTTACTAGTGTCTCACCTTTTAAAATATATTCTGCTTTTCCATTCTTCCTACCAAAGTGGATAATTTTACACTTCCCCACCTTATTGCCCACTCACTTAACCTGTGTATATCCCGTTGCAGGCTCTTTGTGTTCTGCTCACAGCTTACTTTCCCACCTAGCTTTGTATCTTCAGCAAACTTGGATACATTACACTTGGTTCCTTCATCCAAATCATTGATATAGATTGTGAATAGCTGAGGCCCAAGCACTGATCCTTGCGGTACCCCACCAGTTACAGCCTGCCAACCCGAAAATGACCCGTTTATCCCTACTCTCTGTTTTCTGTCCATTAACCAATCCTCAATCCATGCTAGTATATTACCCCCAATCCCATGAGCCCTAATTTTGTTTAATAACCTCTTGTGTGGCACCTTATCGAATGCCTTCTGAAAATTCAAATACACCACATCCACTGGTTCCCCCTTATCTAGTTACATCCTCAAAAAACGCTAATAGATTTGTCAAACACAATTTCCCTTTCATAAATCCGTGTTGACTCTACCTAATCCTATTATGATTTTCAAAGTGCCCTGTTACCACTTCCTTAATAATATTCGAGCAATTTCCTGATGACTGATGCCAGGCTAACTGGCCTGTAGTTCTGTTTCCTCTCTCCCTCCTTTCTTGAATAGCGGAGTTACATTTGCTCCCTTCTTCGAAATAGTGCCATGGGATCTTTCAGCTCCACCTGAGAGAGCAGATCTGACAATTGCCCGTCCCAAACTCGGGTTGACGTTATTTACCCAGATACCAGGTCACCAATGTTCCCTGTAATTTTGTTTGGGCTACGCGGCCATTCAAAAGTCCGCGCACGCGGGTTTTTATTCAATTTAAAAGCTGGCTCACCGGCTGCGCGGGACCCCTGGAGCTGAGCGGAGCCGAGCAGCTTAAAGGGAACGTTATAGGTCACCTGACTCCTCAGGAGTTTGATAGCGGGCTGATACCCCTTTCCTGTCCAGCCCCTGGGGAGAGACTGAGGGGACTCGGGGAGATGTAGTTATTGGAAACTGATGGCTTCCATGAATACAAATTCATGGCCGCAGCGGTTATGGGCTGGTTGCCAGGACTCGGAGTCCAAGGGCTGTGTTCTGTGCACTGGGTTCTGAAAACACTTTGTGTTACAGTTCCCCATGTGCCTGTTCTGCCACATTTAATAATAAATGTTTTATAGTAAGGACTGTTCCTGTCAAAGCTCATTAACGACACTCACTGATTGTACTGCGGAATCCTCGGTGTGAAATCACAACAAGGGTGAAATCCTTTTACACTTCACTTAGTGCAAAGTAGCATCAGTTCAGTGCCTGTGCTGCCATCTCCCACTCTGACACCTTCTGAGCCAGGTCCCCTCGAAGCTCTGCAGGACTCAGAACTCCCTTGCTCTTCTACGAAGGGTGCCGTAATACGTCCACCTGAGAAGACAGACGGGGCCTCAGCTTAACATCTCCGACAGTGCAGCGCTCCCTCAGTACTGTCCCTCCGACAGTGCAGCACTCCCTCAGTACTGCCCCTCTGACAGTGCAGCGTTCCCTCAGTACTGCCCCTCCGACAGTGCAGCGTTCCCTCAGTACTGCCCCTCCGACAGTGCAGCGCTCCCTCAGTACTGCCCTCCGACAGTACAGCGCTCCCTCAGTACTGCCCCTCCGACAGTGCAGCGCTCCCTCAGTACTGCCCCTCCGACAGTGCAGCGTTCCCTCAGTACTGCCCCTCCGACAGTGCAGCGCTCCCTCAGTACTGCCCCTCTGACAGTGCGGCGCTCCCTCAGTACTGCCCCTCCGACAGTGCAGCGCTCCCTCAGTACTGACCCTCCGACAGTGCGGCGCTCCCTCAGTACTGACCCTCCGACAGTGCGGCAGACCCTCAGTACTGCCCCTCCGACAGTGCGGCGCTCCCTCAGTACTGCCCCTCCGACAGTGCAGTGCTCCCTCAGTACTGCCCCTCCGACAGTGCAGCGCTCCCTCAGCACTGCCCCTCCGACAGTGTCCCCTGGACTCACACTCTGGACAAGAATCAGTGTCGGTGGAGCCAGGCCCCCAGAGTGGTGTCAACATCTTCAGGAGAGGAAGATTTAAGAAAAGTAAGTAATGAGATAAATTTGCAAACGTTTGAACATCTGCCATTCATAATGTCGAGGTCTTAACACACGTCACCAGAACGCATTCTCGTGCAAATTAGATTTTATAAAAAGCAGAATTTAGTACTTCATGAGCTTTCGTCTCCCCGTTCAACACCATTGCGATTTGCCAGTGAATGAATTAGACAGAAAGTAAAATGAATTTCTAATCTTCAGATCACACAGCAAGACGACGAGCATCTAGTTCCATCTGGGAGCAGGTCTGTGGAGCACTGCAAGGCAGCACTGTCTCACTCTTCACTGACTGTCCTCTTCATTCTCTCCCTCTCTCTCAAATCTCTCTCTTCTCTGCCATTTGTCTCTCACTCTGATTCTTCACGTGTTTTCTTCTTTCCGTATCTCTTACGCATCTCTTTCTCTCCCTCTGTCCCTTTCTCTCTGTCCCATTATCTTTCCTTTCATTCTCTCTCTTTCCCGGCCTCCCACATCCCACCCTCTGTAAACTTGAGCTCATCCAGTACTCGGCTGCCCCCGTGTCCTAACTCGCACCAAGTCCCGTTCACCCATCACCCCCTGTGCTCGCTGACCTACATTGGCTCCCGGTCTGACGCCTCGATTTAAAAAATTCTCATCCTTGTGTTCAAATCCCTCCATGGCCCTCGCCCCTCCCTATCTCTGTAACCTCCTCCAGCCCCACAACCCCCCAAGATCTCTGCGCTCCTCCAATTCTGGCCTCTTGAGCATCCCTGATTATAATCGCTCCACCATTGGTGGCCGTGCCTTCAGCTGCCTGGGCCCTAAGCTCTGGAATTCCCTCCCTAAACCTCTCCGCCTCTCTCTCCTCCTTGTAGATGCTCCTTAAAACCTACCTCTTTGACCAAGCTTTTGGTCACCTGTCCTAATATCTCATGTGGCTCGGTGTCAAATTTTAAGAACATAAGAACGTAAGAAATAAGAGCAGGAGTCAGCCATACGGCCCCTCGAGCCTGCTCCGCCATTCAATAAGATCATCGACCTCAACTCCATTTTTCCTGCCTGATCCCCATATCCCTCGATTCCCCTGGAGTCCAAAAATCTATCGATCTCAGCCTTGAATATACTCAAAGATTCAGCATCCACAGCCCTCTGGGGCAGAGAATTCCAAAGATTCACAACCCTCTGAGTGAAGAAATCTCAGTCCTAAATGGCCGACCCCTTATCCTGAGACTATGACCCCCTGGTTCTAGACTCTCCAGCCAGGGGAAACATCCTCCCAGCATCTACCCTATCAATCCCCCTCAGAATCTTATATGTTTCAATGAGATCACCTCTCATTCTTCTAATCTCCAGAGAGTATAGGCCCATTCTATAAATTTTGTTTGATAATCGCTCCTGTGATGCGCCTTGGGACGTTTTACTACGTTAAAGGCGCTGTATAAATGCGAGTTGTTGTTGGTGCTCCCACTAATGAAATGGCAACATGGGATCCGGATGGGGTGCGTGATTTGGAGGTGATGGTGTTCCCAGGACGTGGCTACTCCTGCTGTTCTTGGCCTGCAGGGTTCTAAAGGAACATTGGCCTCTGGATCCCTGGCGGCAGCACGCTGACTGAACGACCCATCAGGGGGGGAGTCCCCTGGGGTCTCTGAGGGACTGGCTGCTTTCGAATTGAGGGTGGCGCTGAGACCTAAGAAGAACTACTCCCATTTCTCCAGCGCCTTTCACGACCTCAGGATGTCCCAAAGCGCTTTACAGCCAATGAAATGCTTTTTTGAAGTGTAGTCACTGTTGTAACATGGCAGCCTATTTGGACACAGCAAGATCCCACAAACAGCAATGTGATCATGACCAGATAATCTGGTTTTTTTTAGTTATGTTGGTTGAGGGATAAATATTGGCCCCAAGACACTGGGGTGAACTCCCCTGCTCTTCTTTCAATAGTGCCGTGGGATCTTTTACATCCACCTGAGAGGGCAGACGGGGCCTCGGTTTAACGTCTCATCCAAAAGTCGACACCTCCGACAGTGCAGCACTCCCTCAGTACTGCCCCTCTGACAGTGTAGCGCTCCCTAGCACTGCCCTGGGAGCATCAGCCTAGTTTATGCGGCTTAAGTCTCTGGAGTGGGACTTGAACCTACGATCTATCTGACTCAGAGGCGAGAGTGCTACCCACTGAGCCACGGCCGACACAATCTAATCTAATCATGTTAACAGCCAGGCTTGCTTCAGCTCCACGCTGCCGGCAGGGTCCTGTGTTGTTTATAAAGTAATTGGGTCGTGAAAGATTAATGGGGATAATCGTTCCCTGTGAACACAAGTAGCTGTGGAGGACCCAGAGGTTTAATTAGGATGTAACTTAGGCTGGTACATGTAAGTAGGATTATCCATCGTCTCAAGGCCCAGCGTTAAGAGGAAATAGATCCTTCTGTGTAGGCTATCAGTTAATGCTTGGATTTATTTCATTCATTCTCAGGATGTGGACCAGCATTTATTGCTCATTCCTAATTGCCCTTGAGAAGATGGTGGTGAGCCGCCTTCTTGAACCGCTGCAGTCCGTGTGGTGAAGGTACTCCCACAGCGCTGTTAGGGAGGGAGTTCCAGGATTTTGACCCAGCGACGATGAAGGATCGGCGAGATATTTCCAAGTCAGGATGGTGTGTAACTTGGAGGGGAACTTGGAGGTGATGGTGTTCCCATGCGCCTGCTGCCCTTGTCCTTCTAGGTGGAAGAGGTCACGGGTTTGGGAGGTGCTGTCGAAGAAGCCTTGGCGAGTTGCTGCAGTGCATCTTGTAGATGGTACACACTGCAGCCACGGTACACCAGTGGTGGAGGGAGTGAATGTTTCAGGTGATGGATGGGGTGCCAATCAAACGGGCTGCTTTGTCCTGGATGGTGTCGAGCTTCTTGAGTGTTGTTGGAGCTGCACTCATCCAGGCAAGTGGAGAATATTCCATCACACTCCTGACTTGTGCCTTGTAGATGGTGGAAAGGCCTTGGGGAGCAGATCGAAAGTACACAGCCTAGGCAAGAATTTTAATAAATATCCCTCTATAAGATCAGCTGTCAGACCCTTCCTTCCGAGGCTGAAAGTTTCTCCTGTCCTTTCCCATAACTCAGACCCCGGACACTCGGGTCAGTCTCAGGCTCCTCTCCACACTGCATCCAGCGCTGAGTGTCTCCTTTTGATCTCCTCTCCCTCCATCTCCTCTCCCTCCTACTCTTCTCGCTACCCCTCTTTTCCCTACTCGCTCCCTCTCCCCCACCCTCCCTCTCTTGCCCCCTGTTCTCTGCCCTGCCTCCTTTCTCTCCTCTCCCAACTCTACCCTTTCCCTCTTGTTTCTCTCCTTTGCCTCTCTCCTTTTACCTCTCTCTCTCTCCATCTCTTTTCCCTCTCCTTCCCCCCCCCACCCTCTCTCTCTGTCGCTCTCTTCTCCTCTCGCCCCCTTTGTCTCCCCCTTTCCCTCACTCCTCCGTTGCTGAGTCCCTGGTGAAAGTCCTGTGGGAGGGAATGATTGCGGTTCCTGGATCCCTGAAGCGGTGATTGGGATTGGGGAGAAGCTCTGGGTCCTGCCGTGCGAGAGGTTTTATTTTCTCACGGAGGCACCGCTGGGACACAGACACCAGGGCTGCTGTCTGAGAGATATTTGGATTTAATTATCTCGGGCCAGGCCGGGCCATGAATGTTTTAGAGCTTCTTTCAACGGCCTTTATCCGAAGCCTTGCTTCAGATCGCTGGGAGCTCGGTGTGTGTAAGACACACTCGCCCTGTTAATTATGGAGACTCTGTGAGTGTCGCCCGTCTCCCGATCATTAATTAAAGGCGGAATCCACATCATGAAAGAATAATCCGGCTGTTTCTTCTGCCCGGTGCGGCACTGAGGCCCAGTGAGCAGGAGGATCCCACAGCAGTCGCTGCCCTTTGACCCTGCTCCCGGTTGCTATAGTGACCCCTGCGGGCGGGGGCTGGGCGCGGGGTCGGGGGTCAGGGGTTGTGGTGTGTCGGGGTCAGGGGTCAGCGGCCCTGCTAGTCTCACCTTGGCCCCCAGTGCTGATGTGGATCCTCTTCAATAATTCACCATTAAAAATGGGAACGGTCGCATGGCGGTTATGTCACTGGGCTAGAAATCCAGAGGCCTGGACTAATGATCTGGAGAGGTGAGTTCATAACCGCGCCACGGCAGCTGGGGAATTTAAATTCAGTTAATTAAATAAATCTGTAATAAAAAAACTAGTATCAGTAATGGTGACCATGAAACTATCGGATTGTCGTAAAAACCCATCTGGTTCACTAATGTCCTTTAAGGGAAGGAAATCTGCTGTCCTTACCCGGTCTGGCCTATATGTGACTCCAGACCCATAGCAATGTGGTTGACTCTTAACTGCCCTCTGAAATTGCCTAGCAAGACACTCAGTTGTAACAAGTGTCCTCGGCCCAATCATCTTCAGCCGCTTCATCAATGACCTTCTCTCCAACATGAGGTCAGAAATGGGGATGTTCGCTGATGATTGCACCGTATTCAGTGTCATTCACAACTCCTCAGACAATGAAGCAGTCCATGCCCACATGCAACAAGACCTGGACGACGTTCAGGCTTGGGCTGATAAGTGGCAGGTAACATTCGCGCCACACAAGTGCCAGGCAATGACGATCTCCAACAAACGAGAGTCTAACCACCGCCCCTTGACATTCAATGGCATTACCATCGCCGAATCCCCCACCATCAACATCCTGGGGGGGTCACCATTGACCAGAAACTTAACTGGACCAGCCACATAAATACTGTGGCAACAAGAGCAGGTCAGAGGCTAGGTATTCTGCGGCGAGTGTCTCACCTCCTGACTCCCCAAAGCTTCTTCGGCAGCACCTCCCATCTACAAGGCACAAGTAAGGAGTGTGATGGAATACTCTCCACCTCAGGAATACTCAGCACCTCCCAAACCTGCGACCTCTTCCACCTAGAAGGACAAGGGCAGCAGATGCATGGAAACACCATCACCTCCAAGTTCCCCTCCATGTCACACACCATCCTGACTTGGAAATATATCACCGATCCTTCATCGTCGCTGGGTCAAAATCCTGGAACTCCCTCCCTAACAGCACTGTGGGAGTACCATCACCACACGGACTGCAGCGGTTCACGAAGGCGGCTCACCACCACATTCTCAAAAGCAATTAGGGATGGGCAATAAATGCTGGCCTTGCCAGCAACTCCCACATCCCATAAATGAATTAAAAAAAACGTTTGGCCAATCGAGAGCGCGAGTCTGTTCACCGCTTCGAACATTGTTTTATGGAATGGAATCTAATTTGCATAATTTATATGCAGGGGAATCGGATAAATAAACTCGCCACTCAGTAAAAACAGAGACAGAGACACAAACACAGAGAGAGACACAGATCCACAGACAGAGACACGGACTCACAGAGACACAGACAGACAGAGACACAGACCCACAGACCGAGACAGAGACCCACAGAGACACAGACCCACACAGAGACAGACAGACAGAGACACAGAGCCACAGATAGACAGAGACACAGACCCACAGACAGAGACAGAGACCCACAAAGACACAGACACACGCACATGGGAGAGATACACACAGACACGCATGCATGCAGACACGCATATGTGCACACACAGACACACGCACACACAGTAACGCACATGCACAGACAGACACACAGGGAGATACACATGAGCACACACACACTGTTACAATACTCACACTCACACTCGCGTGTGTGTTGGAGCCCCGATCACACTATTCCCCCACTGCAGTGAGCAGCAAACACTCGGACACTGTGTATCGGAGACTTTATTAGATGTTCGGTACAGGCTGAACACTGGGAGATTAATGCAGTGGGGCCCAGCGCTGAATTATATGAAAGACTCAGTCAGTATCCCTCACCATCGAACATGGGGCCTCACCTCCGGAGACTCAGTGACTGACCTCCTCACCACATATCTTGGTGATACTTGCACTCTTTCTCTCGTCACTCTTTCTCGTTTTACGACTCTTGTGGCGTGGGGGTGGGGCGGGAGAGTGAAGAAATGGCAGGGTAAGGGGTGCTGCTACTCTCCAATGTTTCAATGGTCCTCTCCTGCTATCCCATCAAGCCCTAGGGCACGAGCCACAACAGTTTGCCGCTACTCCGTGTTTCCGCGCAAGGTCGATTACAAGATTCCACACAAGAGACTATTGACAAAGATTAAAGTGCAGAGAGTTGGAGGTAACGTTGTGTGACGTGGGCCGGTAATTGGTTGGGAGGCAGGAGACGGAGAGTAGGGATAAAGGGAACAGTCTCCGGTTGGCGGTGATCTGTTATGGGGCCTCGGCTTTTCACCATGTTTATCAATGGCCTGGATGAAGGAATAGAGAGTTGTAGATCCAAGTTTGCAGATGGCACTAAATTAGGAGGCACAGTAAGTTGTATGGGTGTGAGCAGGAAATTACAAAGGGACAGAGAGAGTCAGGGGGAAAAAACTGTGGCAGATGGAGTTCAGTGTGGGGAAGTGTGAGGTCATCCACATCGGACCTAAGAAAGATCGATCAGAGTATTTTCTAAATGGTGAGAAGCAGGAACTGTGGATGAGTGGAGAGATTGAGGGGTCCATGTACAGGAATCACTAAAAGTTAGTGGACAGGCACAAAAAATAATTATAAAGGCTGTTGGAATGTTGGCCTGTATCTCGAGGGTTGGAATACAGAGGGGAGGAAGTGATGCTTCAGTTGTACCGAGCTCTGGTCAGACCCCAGCGGGAGTAACTGTGTTCAGTTCTGGGCTCCACCCCTCAGAAAGGATATATTGGCCTTGGAGGGGGAGCAGCGCAGATTCACCAGAATGATACTGGGGCTAAAAGGGTTAAATTACGAGGACTGGTTGCACAGATTGGGCTTGTATTCCCTTGAGTTTAGAAGATTAAGGGTGATCTAATTGAGGTGTTTAAGATGATTAAAGGAGTTGATGGGGTAGAGAGAGAGAAACTATTTCCTCTGGTGGGGGGAGTCCAGAACAAGGGGGCAGAACCTTAAAATTAGAGCCAGGCCGTTCAGGGGTGATGTCAGGAAGCACTTCTTCACACAAAGGGCAGTGGAAATCTGGAACTCTCTCCCCCAAAAAGCTGAGGCTGGGGGTCAATTGGAAATTTCAAAACTGAGATGGATAGATTTTTGTTGGGTAAGGGGTATCGAGGGATACGGAGCAAAGGCGGGTAAATGGAGTTGAGGTACAGATCAGCCATGATCTAATTGATGTCAATGGAAAACAAAGTTGGGCGTGGTGTAAACCGGGCGGTCGATTCTGTGCTGCCTCTTTCGTGCTACTGCCCCAGACCAATTTGACCCTCGCCCCCCCGGTTATGCCTCATTAACTTTGACATCTTTCAGAACCTTTACTTGACTGACGCCAAAATGAGGTGAACTCTTTCAACACACGCGTCAGTCCCCCAGATTGGTCAATTGAATGGAAAGGGGAATGTAGGGTGTTCAAGTAGAAGCTTATCCCAACTCTGTAATTTCTCCTTGGCGTCGCTCGAATACAGTTTCTTTTTGCTAGTCAGAATATTCTCCTCGTCTGCTCTTCTCCTGCGTAACCTTGACCTAGCAGATTTAGATGGGAACCATTACGAGTACAAAGTATATTCAGGACAGAGTTCGAAGTTACATACGTCAATTTGTACGGGCTTTACAAGCCAGTTGCAGGTAGCGATAAGTCTCTCTTAACTGAGATCAAGGAAGGAGAGAGTTAAGTCATCGAGCCCAGGTATGGTCACTCGCACGTAAGGAGGGTTCAGGTGGAACAGATAAACGCCACCAAAGTGTGGACTCACCAACTCAACATTCCAGAAGCTAACGCCACCGAGCCAGGGGTGGGAGGTGAACTCGACCACGCCGCTCGTAAGGACAAGGTCGTATAAGCTCTGGAAACACTGCTAACCACCAGCACATAGAATCATAGAAACTGACAGCACAGGAGGAGGCCATTTGGCCCGTCGTGCCTGTGCCGGCTCTTTGATCGAGCAGTCGTGCTCAGTCCCACACCCCCCGCTTTTTGTCCGTAACCCTGTCAGTTCCTCATCCTTAACCCGTCCAACTCCCTTTAAAATTATTGATGAATCAGCTTCCACCACCTTTTCAGGTCGAGCGTTCCCGATCCCCACAACTCTCGGAGTGAAAACATTTCTCCTCATCTCCCCTCGAGATCTTTTGCCAATGATTTTAAATCTGTGACCTCTGGTTATTGACCCACTCGCCAGAGGGAATAGTTTTTCTCCATTTACTCGATCAAAACCTCATCATCTTGAAAACCTCTATTAGGTCACCTCTTAACCTTCTCTGTTCCAAAGAGAACAGTCTGAACTTTTCCAACTTCTCCTCATAACTGAAGTCCCTCATCCCTGGCCACATCGACTCTGATCTGTTCAATAGACGGGCTTTCCATTGTCAGCGATCTAAGGTATCAATCCTAATTTAATCTCACCAATTCGGTAATCTCAGACCTTGTCGTTCGGTGTCCAGCAATCCAGTTAATTGTAAACTAGAGTTACAGTGAGCTGCCTTTACCTGGCATTCATAGCGGAAAGTAACGCTATTAATTATTTGTTATCCCAGTCGCGAGATAACTCTGACTACAACTATTTATATCTGATTTAGTGTTTGGTTCACTTCCTCTTCTCTCCCAGGAATGCCCACCTTGAAGAAGTTCTGCTCTTCCCTCCGATGAGATTTCTGTTTGTCTCTTTTACCTTGTTCACCTTCATTGCTTTCTGTTTCCCTTCTCGTGTTGGTTCTGCACCTGCTTAAAACCTGGTATATCTCTAACTTTTTCCAGTTCTGACGAAGGGTCACAGGCCTGAAACGTTAACTCTGCTTGTCTCTCCTCAGATGCTGCCTGAACTGCTGAGTGTTTCTGGCATTTTCTGTTTTAATTTTATATGTAATTAATTACTTGTACACTCAATGTTCAAATTTACGTCGTGATAATTGTGATTTTGTATCTCAATAAACAATTGTTAGTGCGAGAATAATCCAACTTCATTGATGATGAAACAACAAAGGGTTAATTCATTTACTCCGTAGTTTGTTGTTCCCCCTGGTTGGAGAGTCTAGAACACGGGGGCATAGGCTCAGGATAAGGGGTCGGCCATTTAGGACTGAGATGAGGAGGAATTTCTTCATAGAATCATAGAATGGTTACAGCACAGAAGGAGGCCATTCGGCCCATTGAGCCCGTGCCGGCTCTCTGCAAGAGCACTTCAGCTAGTCCCACTCTCCCGCCCTTTCCCCTTTCACTCAGAGGGTGGTGAATCTTTGGAATTCTCTACCCCAGAGGGCTGTAGATGCTCAGTCGTTGAGTATATTCGAGGCTGAGATCGATAGATTTTTGGACTCTAGGGAAATCGAGGGATATGGGGATCGGGCGGGAAAGTGGAGTTGAGGTCGAAGATCAGCCATGATCTCATTGAATGGCGGAGCAGGCTCGAGGGGCCGAATGGCCGACTCCTGCTCCTAATTCTTATGTTAATGGGAATTGGTAAAATAAAACTGATATTTGATCTGAACTGGGAGTGAGGCAGTTCAGTGAACCAAACATTGGTATCATTCACTCCTAGACATCAGATGGGGGGTAAACCCCAGACAGCTCCTTAGTGAGGAGTTAAAGTGAGGGGGTTAAGGATTTGTCTGGTTCCTTGACATATATTTGTTGGGATACAGACAGAGAGAGAGAGAGAAAGAAAGAAACTAGAGAGAGACAGAGACAGAGAGAGAGAGACAAGAGAAACAGGGAGTCATGGAGAGACCCAAGGAGCGCGTGACTGAGAGAGAGAGAGAGAGAGAGATTTTTACTTTTCTCCACCTATTATATAGAATTACATCAAATATAAAGCACAGAAACCTCCCACCCTCTTCATCTCACCCTATCAGCATATCCTTCTATTCCTTTCTCCCTCATGTGTTTATCCAGCTTCCCCTTGAATGCATCGATACTATTCGCCTCAACCACTCCCTGTGGTAGTGAGTTCCACATTCTCCCCACTCTCTGGGTAAAGAAGTTTCTCCCGAATTCCTGTGTTAGGTGATTCCCGGGCTGGTAATCTGGTGGAGCAGATCATCAATAGAATGTAAATCAGGCGGGTTGTACAATGGCCGCTCGATCAGCTCTACCCGATTACCACCCTGGTGGAGAGTATGAAAACTCCCCCCCCGGGAGAGAGATAGGCTGGGCGCGCGTGGCTCGGTCTACAGAGCTTTGGCCACGATTAGAGAGGTCATGACGAAGACCATGACAACAAAGAGCCACATGAAGCACCGGTCCATCACTTTGGCCACTTTCTTCCACTCCGCAGTCCGAGTGCGAGTTGCTCTCTGGCGGCGGAAGCAGTTGGCGATGAACTCGATGTCCCCGATCAGCCTCTCCCGGTGACGGAGGCAGCTCCTCCCGCAGCCCCGGTGACCCCCGGTGCCCTTGGCCGTCCCGAGGCCCAGCTTGACCTCCTTCCACGCGTTGCAGCCGTTGCTGGGCGTGTTGTCGAGGGAGGCCGAGCGGCCGGGGATTTGCTCCGGCTCCTCCCGCCCCTTGCCGGCGGTTTCCTCTTCGGTCTCCTCCTCCTCCTCCCCCCTCGGCCGATGACCGCTGCTGGCCGGACCCTCCGATTCCGCCGCCGTGCCACTCGTGCAGTCTTCGCCCACCTCGTAGACGAAGAGGACTCTGGCCATGTGATGGACAATGACCACTCTGGCCCAGTGGGGGACAGGCTTGGCCTCAGGACCACAGTGATGGATGGTCATGATCAGGATTGTCAGGGCCGTGGAAGCTGTAATCATCGTCATTGTAGCAATGTAGTATTTCCCTGTAACAACAACAACTTGTATTTATATAGCACCTTTAATGTAGTAAAACGTCCCAAGGTGATTCACAGGAGCGATTAAACAAAATTTGTCACCGAGCCACACAAGGAGATATTAGGACAGGTGGAAGAGGGAGGTTTTAAGGAGCGTCTTACAGGAGGAGATAAAGGTTGAGAGGCGGGGAGGTTTAGGGAGGGAATTCCAGAGCTTAGGGCCCAGGCAGCTGAAGGCACGGCCGCCAATGGTGGAGCGATTAAAATCAGTGATGCTCGAGAGGGCAGAATTGGAGGAGCGCAGAGATCTCGGAGGGTTGTGGGGCTGGAGGAGGTTACAGAGATAGGGAGGGGCGGGGCCATGGAGGGATTTGAAAACAAGGATGAGAATTTTTACATTGAAGTGTTGTGGGACCAGGAGCCAATGTAGGTCAGCGAGCCCAGGGGGTGATGGGTTAACGGGACTCGGTGCGAGTTTGGACACGGGGGCAGCGGAGATTTGGATGAGCTGAAGTTTGCGGAGGGCGGGAGATTAATCATTCCCCGATTGGATGAGCCTTGACCGTCAGTCAAACAGCTTTTTTTCTGGTATAACTAATATCGAAAAATGTTCAAAGAACTTTTATAAAAAGCACAAAATTGTTTAAATGCCCCGATGGTGTTTCTCCCGGGTGTTGCTGGCCGCCGTGTCCTGGAGATAGTATCTTTCATTCCTGGAGACTCCGGGCCAATCCTGGAGGGTTGGCGACCCAGTGCAGACGGACCCGCCGAGGGAACGCCCCACTCCGCAGGCAGTGGACAGACTCCCTCAGACTGGGCGCGGAGGGGTGAGGATATGGGCAAGGATGGGGGAGGGAGTCACTGGGGCAGAATTGCCAGAAGGAAAGTTGACCAAAGTAGGCCACAAGAACTAGTCTAGCGCTCTGCGCAAAATTCCACAGATTAACTCTGCGCGATTTGTCATGAGGTTTATTCATAGAATGATGCAGCACAGAAGGAGACCATTCGGCCCATCGTGCCTGTGCCGGCTCTTTGAAAGAGCTCTCCAATTAGTCACACTCCCCCTGCTCTTTCCCCATAGCCCTGAAAATCTTTCCTTTTCAAGTATTTATCCAATTCCCTTTTGAAAGTTACTATTGAATCTGCTTCCACCGCCCTTTCAGGCAGCGCATTCCAGATCACAACAATTCCTCACCTTCTGGAGTGACACACAGTCCAGACCAGGTAAGGACGGCAGGTTTCTTTCCCTGAAGGACATTAACGACAATCCGACAGCTTCATAGTTACTTTTACTGAGACCAGATACTGATATCAGATAACCCAAGTGCCCTGGTGGGATTTGAACTCTCGGTTTCTGGATTAATAATCCACCAATGTAACCACTGCACTACAGCATGATACCTTTACTCACTGAGACACTTTTGAGTCCCACTCCAGAGACTTCAGCCCATAATCTAGGCAGACACTCCCAGTGCAGTACTGAGGGAGCGCCGCACTGTCGGAGGGGCAGTACTGAGGGAGCGCCGCACTGTCGGAGGGGCAGTACTGAGGGAGCGCCGCACTGTCGGAGGGGCAGTGCTGAGGGAGCGCCGCACTGTCGGAGGGGCAGTACTGAGGGAGCGCCGCACTGTCGGAGGGGCAGTACTGAGGGAGCGCTGCACTGTCGGAGGGGCAGTACTGAGGGAGTGCTGCACTGTCGGAGGTACCGTCTTTCGGATGAGACATTAAACCGAGGCCCCATCTGCCCTCTCAGGTGGATGTAAAAGATCCCAGGGCACTATTTTGAAGAAGAGCAGGGGAGTTCTCCCCGGTGTCCTAGGGCCAATATTTATCCCTCAATCAAAATCACTAAAACAGATTATCTGGTCATTATCACATTGCTAGTTGTGGGAGCTTGCTGTGCGCAAATTGGCTGCCGTGTTTCCTACATTACAACAGTGACTACACTTCAAAAAGTACTTCATTGTAAAGCGCTCTGGGTCATCCTGAGGTCTTTGGAAGGTGTTCGGTTCTCTTGTTACTGCACTGCGAGTGTCGGCCTGGATGTTGTGCTCAAGTCTCTGGAGTGAGACTTGAAGCCATGACCTTCTGACTCAGAGGCGAGAGTGACACCCACTGAGCCACGGTTGAGACAATTCCAAACAAAACGCGACTCACCGATGAGCGGCACGTTCTCCGACGGCGGCATGATCTCCGCCACCAGCAGCTGGAAGCCGGAGAGAGCCAGCAGCACGTTGATGCCCAGCGAAACCTTCTCACCGGAGCCCGCCGGCAGGTAGAAGCTCAGGGGGGCCAGGGAGGAAATCATCACGCAGGGCAGGAGCAGGTTATAGACATAGAAGGATGACCGTCTCTGCAGGAGGAGGGTGAACGTTATGTCGGGGTAGGGCTCCGCGCAGCACCCGTACAGGATGACGTTCCTCTCGGCGGGCATGCCCAGAACCTCCCACTCCACGTGCTCCACAAAGTCGCTGAGGTCCCCGCCGCCCAAACCCTTCAGCAGGTCGATCTGGTTTCCGTTGTAGGTCCAGGAGCCAAAGGTCAAGGGGCACTGTTGGACGTCGAACGGGAAGAGGGAGACGTTAACCTTGCAAGAGGTTCTGGTGATGGCGGGGGAATCCCAGGTGATCTGCCCATCGTGTCTGAGCACCACGTTGGTTTCCACGGAGCTGGTGAATTGATCATCGGCACTGGAGGGGGGGGGGGGGGGTAGTGGGGGAGGGGAGGGACAAAGAAGAGGACAGGTGTCACAACCCACTCAACTCAAGGTCTACAGAATGAACCTGACCAATGGGATTGCTGTAGAAACCAGGTCAATGTGTCCTGGCCAACGTTCGTCCCTCAGTCTGGTCATTCATCCCATTGCTATTTGTTGGATCTTGCTGTGCCCAAATTGGCTGCCACGTTTCCCTGCATTGCAACAGTGACCACAGAGACCTTAAACCCAGGCCCCGTCTGCCCTCTCGGGTGGACGTAAAAGATCCCAGGGCCACTATTTTGAAGAAGAGCAGGGGAGTTCTCCCCGGGGTTCTGGGGCCAATATTTATTTATTCAACCAACATCACTTAAAAAACAGATGCTCTGGTCATTGCTGTTTGTGGGATCTTGCTGTGCGCAAATTGGCTGCCGCGTTTCCTACATTCCAACAGTGACTGCACTTCACAAAGTACTTCATTGGCTGTAAAGCGCTTTGGGACATCCCGAGGTTGTGATTGGGTGCGAAAAATTTTTTTCCCTCATCTCCCATCTGATTCTTTTGCCAACAGACCCAACATTCGGGGTTGCCAACCCACCCGGATTGCCCTGGAGTCTCCAGGGATTGAAGGTTAATCTCCTGCGACTACCAGGATGGCAGAAGGTGAACTGGATGGACCGGGGTCTGTTTCCGTCCAGCAATTGCTCCGTCCCAGTGGTTCCTCCCACGCGTGAGGACAACTGCAGCAGCTTTGTAACATTGCGCAGTGAAGACACGCAGCAGTTTGTACAAGGGGCTAACTGCAAACAGCGCTGTGGCGAACCGATAGTGTGAAGCCAAGCTGTGAACCGCTGGTTCCTCTCTGGCACCTCACCCAAGCATCTACTCTTCATGTCTAAGCTCAACCTAGGCAGTCAGGAGTCGGCAGGATATTCGACCACGCAAGGCACCACAGCCCAGCTCGATCCTGTCTTCGACTGACTTTCCAGTGTGGTGGGGGAATGGCGGGGCCGGGGGGTGGGGCAGTCACTGAATAGGGATCGGGAGTAAGACGCTATGTCACTGAGGGTAATTGTTGAACATTTGTTCTTGGCATGTGGGTTAAAAGGCCCACATTTATTGCCCATCCCTAGTTGCCCTTGAGAAGATGGTGGTGGGCCCTCTTCTTGAACCGCTGCAGTCCGTGTGGTGATGGTGCTTTCTCAATGGAGTTACGAAGGGAATTGACCCAGCAACATAGAGACAGGAGGAGGCCATTCAGCCTCTTAATCCTGTTCCGTCATTCAATTAGGTCAGGGTTGATCTGTATCTTAATTCCATCTCCCGCCTTTGCTCCATATCCCATGCCACCCTTACCCAGCAAAAATCTATCGATCTTGAAATTTCCAATTGACTCCCAGCACCCACAGCCTTTGGGGAAGAGTGTTCCAGATTTCCACTGCCCTTTGTGTGAAGAAGTGCTTCCTGACATCACCCCTGAACGGCCTGGCTCTAATTTTAAAGTTTTGCCCCCTTGTTCTGGACTCCCCCCACCAGAGGAAATAGTTTCTCTCTATCTACCCTATCAAATCCTTTAATCATCTTAAACACCTCGATGAGATCACCCTTTAATCTTCTAAACTCGAGGGAATACAAGCCCAGTCTGTGCAACCTGTCTTCATAATTTAACCCTTTTAGCTCCGGTATCATTCTGGTGAATCTGCGCTGCTCCCCCTCCAAGGCCAATATATCCTTCCTGAGGTGCGGAGCCCAGAACTGAACCCAGTTACTCCCGATGGGGTCTGACCAGAGCTCGGTACAGCTGTGACATCACTTCCTCCCCTCTGTATTCCAGCCCTCGAGATAAAGGCCAACATTCCATTGGCCAGTATAATTATTTTTTGTGCCTGTCCACTAGCTTTTAGTGATTTGTGTACATGGACCCCTCAATCTCTCTGCTCCTCTACAGCTCTGAGTCTCTCACTATTTAGAAAATTCTGATTTATCTTTGTTGGGTCCAAAGTGGATGATCTCACAGTTGCTCACATTAAACTCCATCGGCCACAGTTTTGACCACTCCCTGAACCTGTCTTTGTCCCTTTACAACTTCCTGCAAAATCGGAAAGCGAACAGAAGAGAGAAGAGAAAGAGGAACGGAACGGAGTGGAGAAGAGGACGAGGAGAATAAAGAGAGAAAGATTCGAGGAGAGAAAAGAGAAAACCGGGAGAGTAAACGACTGTACCATTAGCAATATCGTGAAAGAAAATATCCGCCCCCCTCTCCACGGGTCAAACAGCGGGCGACCGTGCCCTCTGCCCAGTGCAGCGCGCACTGCGTGGACTCTGATGCTCGTATCTCTGGCCAGAATCCAATACATAAAAGGTGGGCAGACCTACCTGTTGTATACGACTATATCGGGCCTCCATAGATATCTACCAGGTACGCGTATGGCATCAAGCCCATCATAGTCATCCTTATTCCAGCGTCGGAATGCATCCTTCCACACTTGCCTGATCCACAGGTAAGTTGTCAAAATCTGGTTCCTTTCATCCTGAAATATAATAGGCAGGTTAGTCTATGGAGTGGCTGAGGCGAACAGCAGAGATGCATTTAAGGGGAAGCTAGATAAACACATGAGGGAGAAAGGAATAGAAGGATATGCTGATAGGGTGAGATGAGGAGGTGTGGGAGGAGGCTCGTCTGGAGAATATACACCGGCATGGAAGCAGTTGGGCCGAACGGCCTGTTTCTGTGCTGTATGCTCTGTGTAATGTAATGTGTAGCATTGGGCAAGAGTTAGACCTTATGGCCCAATTGGAGATCCTACTCTCCTAACTCTTGCCAGAGTATGGTATCCTGTATGCCAGTGACCTTCCAATACCTCACCCCTAATTCAATATGTATGAGCCTGAGCAATGAGTCTTGGCAGGTTATTCGACCATGGGGGCATCACAAAAGACCCCAATCCTATCCATTTCCTAACATTTTGATGCAGGCACTTTCTAGCACCTTGGCCAACGAGTGACTCTTCTCTTCGAGGGTGAGCGGGCAACGTCGTGGCTCAGTGGGCAGCACTCTCGCCTCGGAGTCAGAAGGTTGTGGGTTCAAGTCCCACTCCAGAGACTTGAGCTGATACTCCCAGTGCTGTACTATTTCTAAGAAGAGCAGGGAAATAGAGTCAGGGCCGAGGTGGGTAATGTGTGGACGGAAGGAGGTCGTTTTAGTGTTGGAGTGGGCCCGTGGGGGACGGAGTTAACCTCAGGGTCAAGCGAGATGCTGAGGAAATGCTCTTCCTGGTTCAGCTGAAGATGGCAGCCAGGGAGTTTGACGGAAGCGAAGCTGGAGGCAGGAGGTCCCAAGACCGCGGTTTCAGGTTTGCTGGCGTTCAACGGGAGGGCGTTTTGTCTCATCCAGGTCTTGATGTCAGACGGGCCATTGTGGCCAGGCCCATTGGGTCAATGGAGCCGAGTGCCATCGCCATACAGTGGACATTGACACAGGAGCAGGAGGAGGCCATTCAGCCCCTCGAGCCTGTTCCGCCATTCAATGAGATCATGGCTGATCTGTATCTCAACTCCATCTACCCGCCTTGGTTCCCCAACCCTTACTTTTTGTTATCCAACAAAAATCTATCGATCTCAGTTTTGAAAGCTTCAATTGACCCCCCAGCTTTTTTTGGGGAGAGAGTTCCAGATTTCCACCACCCTTTGTGTGAAGAACATAAGAACATAAGAAATAGGAGCAGGAGTCGGCCATTCGGCCCTTCGAGCCTGCTCCGCCATTCAATGAGATCATGGCTGATCTTCTGCCTCAGCTCCATTCACCGGCCCTATCGCCATATCCCTTGATGCCCTTATTAGTCAGAAATCTATCGACTTCTGTTTTGAATATACCCAATGACTGAGCCTCCACAGCCCTCTGGGGTAGAAAATTCCAAAGATTCACCACCCTCTGTGTGAAGAAATTTCTTCTCATCTCAGTCCTGAATGGCCTACCCTTTATCCTGAGGCTGTGGCCCCTGGTTCTAGACTCCCTAGCCAAGGGAAACATTCTCCCAGCATCCATCCTATCAAGCCCTGTAATAATTTTGTATGCTTCAATGAGATCCCCTTTCATTCTTCTGAATTCAAGAGAGAACAGGCCTAGTTTACTCAATCTCTTCTCATACGACAGTCCCGCCATCCCAGGAATCAATCTCGTGAACCTTCATTGCACTCCCTCTATGGCAAGTATATCCTTCCTTAGGTAAGGAGACCAAAATTGTACACAGTACTCCAGGTGTGGTCTCACCAAGGCCCTATATAATTGGAGTAAGACTTCTTTACTCCTGTACTCAAATCCTCTTGTAATGAAGGCCAGCATACCATTTGCCTTCCTAATGGCTTGCTGCACCTGCACATTCACTTTGTGACTCATGTACAAGGACACCCAGGTCCCTTTGAGCATCTGCATTCCCCAATCTTTCACCATTTAGGAAATACTCTGCCTCTCTGTTTTTTCTACTAAAGTGGATAACTTCACATTTATCCACATTATATTCCATCTGCCATGTTCTCGCCCACTCACTGAGCCTGTCGAGATCCCCTTGAAGCCTCTTCACATCCTCTTCGCAACGGACACTGCCACCTAGCTTTGTATCATCAGCAAATTTGGAAATGTTACATTTAGTCCCCTCATCCAAATCATTGATATAGATTGTGAATAGCTGGGGCCCAAGCACCTATCCTTGCGGTACCCCACTAGTCACAGCCTGCCATCCTGAAAAAGACCCGTTTCTCCCTACTCTTTGTTTTCTGTCTGTTAACCAATTCTCAATCCATGCTAGTATATTACCCCCAATTCCATGTGCCCTAATTTGTTCACCAACCTCTTGTGTGGGACCTTATCGAAGGCCTTCTGAAAATCCAGATACACCACATCTATCGGTTCCCCTTTGTCTACTCCACTAGTTACATCTTCAAAGAACTCCAATAGGTTTGTCAAACAGGATTTCCCTTTCATAAATCCATGTTGACTCTGCCCAATCTTACTATTAGTTTCTAAGTGCCCAGTTATTGCATCCTTTATAATAGATTCCAGCATTTTCCCAACTACTGATGTGAGGCTAACAGGTCTGTAGTTCCCTGTTTTCTCTCTCCCTTCTTTCTTAAATAGCGGGGTTACATTTGCTATCCTCCAATCTGCAGGAACCGTTCCAGAATCTATAGAATTTTGGAAGATGACAACCAATGTGTCCACTATTCCAATGGCCACCTCTTTCAAAACCCTAGGATGTAGGTCATCCGGTCCTTGGGATTTATCGACTTTTAGTCCCATTAATTTTGCTAGTACTGTTTTTTTTACTAATAATAATTTCTTTAAGTTCCTCATTCTCGTCACACCCTTGGTTTTCTCATATTTCTGGGAGGTTTTTGTGTCTTCCTCCGTGAAGACAGAAACAAAGTATTTATTTAAATTCTCTGCCATTTCCTCATTCCCCATTATAAATTCTCCCGTCTCTGACTGTAAAGGACCTACATTTACCTTCGCCAGTCTTTTCCTTTTTACATACCTATAGAAGCTTTTGCAATCCGTTTTTATATTTTTCGCTAGTTTGTGCTCATATTCCATTTTCCCTTTCTTTATCAATTTCTTGGTCCCCCTTTGCTGATTTCTAAAAAGATCCCAATCCTCAGGCTGACTGCTTTTTCTGGCAACTTTATAAGCTTCCTCCTTTGACTTAAACTAGCTTTAATTTCTTTTGTTAGCCATGGTTGGATCACTTTTCCTTTTGGGTTTTTATGCCTGAGAGGAATATATGTTTGTTGCAAATTATGCATTATTTCCTTGAATGTTAGCCATTGTATGTCCACCTTCATACCTTTTAGTGTAGTCTCCCAATCTACCATGGCCAACTTGTCCCTCATACCCTTGTAGTTTCCTCTGTTTAGATTGAAGACCTTAGTTTCAGATTGGACTACATCACTCTCAAACTTAATGTAAGATTCAATCATATTATGGTCACTTGTCCCTAAAGGCCCCTTTACCACAAGATTATTGATTAGCCCTTTCTCATTACACAGTACCAGATCCAGAATAGCCTGTTCCCTGGTTGGTTCCTCCACATACTGATCCAGGAAACCATCTCGCATGCATTCCAAGAATTCGTCCTCCACACCATTAGTGGTAATTTAATTTGCCCAGTCAATATGTAGATTAAAGTCCCCCATGATTACCGTATTGCCCTTGTTACATGTACTTCTAATCTCTTGAAGTGCTTCCTGACATCACCCCTGAACGGCCTGGCTCTAATTTTAAGGTTCTGCCCCCTTGTTCTGGACTCCCCCCACCAGAGGAAATAGTTTCTCTCTATCTACCCGATCGAATCCTTTAATCATCTTAAACACCTCGATTAGATCACCCCTTAATCTTCTAAACTCGGGAATACAAGCCCAGTCTGTGCAACCTGTCCTCATAATTTAACCCTTTTAGCCCCGGTATCATTCTGGTGAATCTGCGCTGCTCCCCCTCCAAGGCCAATATATCCTTCCTGAGGAGCGGGGCCCAGAACTGAACACAGTGACTCCCGATGGGGTCTGACCAGAGCTCGGTACAACTGAAGCATCACTTCCTCCCCTGTGTATTCCAGCCCCCTCGAGATAAAGGCCAACATTCCATTGGCCAGTATAATTTTTTGTGCCTGTCCACTAGCTTTTAGTGATTTGTGTACATGGACCCCTCAATCTCTCTGCTCCTCTACAGCTCTGAGTCTCTCACTATTTAGAAAATTCTGATTTATCTTTGTTGGGTCCAAAGTGGATGATCTCACAGTTGCTCACATTAAACTCCATCGGCCACAGTTTTGACCACTCCCTGCGCTGCCCCCCCTCCGAGGTCAATATATCCTTCCTGAGGTGCGGAGCCCAGAACTGAACGCAGTTACTCCAGATGGGGTCTGACCAAGGGTCTGTACAACTGTAACATCACTGCCTCCCCTGTGTATTCCAGCCCTCTTGAGGGGAACAGAGGGATATAGAGGGAACACACTGGGGAATAGAGGGAACACACTGGGGAACAGAGGGATATAGAGGGAACACACTGGGGAATAGAGGGAATACACTGGGGAACAGAGGGATATAGAGGGAACACACTGGGGAACAGAGTGTTTTGAGGGAACACCCTGAGGGGGCACCTTACCATGTCTATAATCTGGGAGAGTGTGATTTGCAGAGTGACATTGAGTGCCTGATCTGTGTTCTGCACTGGTCTCAAAGCGCTGGAGTAATTCGCAAATAAATCACGGAGGAGCTGGTGGGCAAGTTTGCCGTTGGCACAGAATGACCCTGGAATCGATGGAAAGGAGAGTGTGAGTTAGGTCTGTTAAGGTGAAAGAATCAGTCCTGTTGGCACCGAGACCCCGGCACAGAATGTGGAGCAAAGACCCCTCGTTGAAATCCTCCTTTCCACATGGGAGGGGAGCATGTGTGAACACACGAAATGATTACAGCACAGATTTAATCTAATCTCATTTTAGTTCATCATTCGCAAAACAGCTTTTGCATTTCAGGGATGGCGGCAGTCGCTCCGGCGATCAGTGAGATACATGGTGGGTCTCTGGGTGATCATCTGATCATCTAAAAATCACTAAACCTTTCTCAAAAGAACATTTTAAACAGACAGTTGAGGGAAGAGAGAGAGAGAGAGGGGAGAGAGAGGGAGACACAGAGAGGAGAATGTGATAAAAACAGGGACTGACAGAGAAAGAGATAGAGAGAGAGAAAGAGGTATGGGAAGGAAAGGATTGAGATCTCCAGAGAGACAATAACCAAGAGAAATAAATTGAGAGAAAGAAAGGACAGAGATATATGGAGAAAGATTGCAAGCAGAGACACAGGGACAAAGAGACAGAAAAGTACATTAAAGAGAAACAGATACAGAAAGAGACTGAGGCAGAGAGAGGTACAGGGAAGGAAAGACAGAAAGAGGGGAAAGGTAGAGGAAGAACAGAAAGAAAAATATAGACAGAGGAAGTGAGAGAGAGAGAGAGAGGAACAGAGAGAGAGAGTGAAGGAGACAGAGAGAGAGATAGAGAGACAGAATCCGAGGGACAGAGAAAGCAAAAACCAGAGAGAGAGAGAGAATGAGAAAGAATGAGACAGAGACAGGGAGAGAGAGAGACAGACAGACAGAGAGAGAATGAGAGAGAGAGAGAGAGAATGAGACAGAGACAGGGAGAGAGACACAGACAGACAGAGGGGGAGGGAGAGTGTTTCTGGAGCAGGTTCTGGGTTTCTCCCGCTGGCTGGGGGCTTGTTTGAGCCCCGGGGGGTGAGTGAAGCTCCCGCAGCTTCTCCCCGCAAACTCCCAGCGCAGCGAGACCAGAACCGCGGGACTGTCCGCCCACAATCACAGGCAGGGTGATCAGCACCAAAAAACCCTTACAACTAACGAAATGCTTTCAAAAAAGCGTTCATTTGAATGCAACAAATTCCATCCAAGAATCAGGATTAGAAGCAACTCAGGATTAAACCCCAACTCCAAGAAAATTCCTGTAACAGTTCAGGTTGATTCAGTTTTCAGGTGAATGTTCAGACTGGTAAATACCTGTGAAAAGAGAGAGGCAGATCAGTGGGAGCAAGCTGGAGGCTGCCATCACCATCAGAGGCAGAGAGAGGATTCTGCACCGCTCCAGTCCCACCTGCGAGTCCCCGGCTACCGGGAGACTGAAGTCCTGGAGTCTGAGTCTGGGGCTGGAGTCTGAGTCTGGGGGCTGGAGTCTGGGGGGCTGGAGTCTGCACAGCGCCCGCGGTTCAAGGTGGAGAAGATCTGACAATGGGGGATTGTGGAACGAACCCCTCAATCTCAGAGACCCCCCCAAATCCCTCAATCCCAGAGACCCCCCAAATCCCTCAATCCCAGAGACCCCCTCAATCTCAGAGACCCCCCAAATCCCTCAATCCCAGAGACCCCCCAAATCCCTCAATCCCAGAGACCCCCTCAATCTCAGAGACCCCCCAAATCCCTCAATCCCAGAGACCCCCCAAATCCCTCAATCCCAGAGACCCCCTCAATCCCAGAGACCCCCCAAATCCCTCAATCCCAGAGACCCTCCCAAATCCCTCAATCCCAGAGACCCCCTCAATCCCAGAGACCCCCCAAATCCCTCAATCTCAGAGACCCCCTCAATCCCAGAGACCCCCCAAACCCCTCAATCCCAGAGACCCCCCAAACCCCTCAATCTCAGAGACCCCCTCAATCTCAGAGACCCCCCAAATCCCTCAATCCCAGAGACCCCCTCAATCCCAGAGACCCCCCAACCCCCTCAATCCCAGAGACCCCCCAAACCCAGAGACCCCCCAAACCCCCTCAATCCCAGAGACCCCCCAAAAAAGGGGAAAATAGAGTATGAGAGTAAGCTTGCAGGGAACATAAAAACTGACTGTAAAAGCTTCTATAGATACGTGAAGAGAAAAAGATTGGTGAAGTCAAGCGTAGGTCCCTTGCAGTCAGAATCAGGGGAATTTATAATGGGGAACAAAGAAATGGCAGACCAATTAAATATATACTTTGGTTCTGTCTTCACAAAGGAGGACACAAATAACCTCCCAGAGCTGTCAGGGAACATAGGGTCTAATGAGAGGGAAGAACTGAATGAAATCAGTATTTGTAGGGAAATGGTGTTAGGGAAATTGACGGGATTGAAGGCCGATAAATCCCCAGGGCCTGATAATCTACATCCTAGGGTACTTAAGGAAGTGGCCCTAGAAATAGTAGATGCATTGCTGGTCATCTTCCAAAATTCTATAGACTCTGGAACAATTCCCATGGATTGGAGGGTAGCTAATGTAACCCCACTATTTAAAAAAGGTAGGAGAGAGAAAACAGGGAATTATAGACCAGTAAGCCTGACATCGGTAGTGGGGAAAATGCTGGAGTCCATTATAAAAGATGTAATAGCAGAGCACTTGGAAAACAGTGACAGGATCGGACAAAGTCAACATGGATCTACAAAAGGTAAATGATGCTTGACTAATCTACTGGAATTTTTTGAGGATGTAACTGGTAAAATAGATAAGGGAGAACCAGTGGATGTGGTGTATTTGGACTTTCAGAAGGCTTTCGATAAGGTCCCGCATAAGAGATTAGCATGCAAAGTTAAAGCACATGGGATTGGGGGTAAAGTACTGACTTGGATAGAGAACTGGTTGGCAGACATGAAGCAAAGAGTTGGAATAAACGGGTCTTTTTCCGAGTGGCAGGCAGTGACCAGTGGGGTACCGCAGGGATCGGTCCTAGGACCCCAGTTATTCACAATATATATTAATGATCTAGACGAGGGAACTAGATGTAATATCTCCAAGTTTGCAGATGACACAAAGCTGGGTGGGCGTGTGTGTTGTGAGGAGGATGCAGAGAAACTCCAGTATAATTTGGACAAGTTGGGTGATTGGGCAGATGCATGGCAGATGCAGTATAATGTGGATAAATGCGAGGTTATCCACTTTGGTGGCAAAAACAGGAAGGCAGATTATTATCTGAACGGCAATAGATTCGGAAAAGGGGAAGTGCAACGAGACCTGGGTGTCCTTGTACACCAGTCATTGAAGGTAAGCATGCAGGTGCAGCAGGTGGTTAAGAAGGCAAATGGTATGTTGGCCTTCATAGCGAGAGGATTCGAGTACAGGAGCAAGGATGTCTTGCTGCAGTTGTACAGGGCCTTGGTGAGACCACACCTTGAGTATTGTGTGCAGTTTTGGTCGCCTTATCTGAGGAAGGATGTTCTTGCCATGGAGGGAGTGCAGCAAAGATTCACCAGACTGATACCTAGGATGGCAGGAATGACGTATGAAGAGAGATTGGGTCGATTGGGCTTGTATTCGCTAGAGTTTAGAAGAATGAGTGGGGATCTCATTGAAACTTATAAAATTCTAACAGGACTAGACAGACTAGATGCAGGAAGGATGTTCCCGATGGCGGGGGAGTCCAGAACCAGGGGTCACAGTCTAAGGATAAGGGGTAAGCCATTTAAGACTGAGATGAGGAGGAATTTCTTTACCCAGAGAGTGGTGAACCTGTGGAATTCTCTACCACAGAAGGCAGTTGAGGCCAATTCATTAAATATATTCAAGAAGGAGTTAGATATATTTCTTAAGGCTAAAGGGATCAAGGGATATGGGGAGAAAGCAGGGACAGGGTACTGAATTTGGATGATCAGCCATGATCGCATTGAATGGCAGAGCAGGCTCGAGGGGCTGAATGGCCTACTCCTGCTCCTATCTTCTATGTTTCTATGTCTTTGAAATAGGGGACAAAATTGAGAGGTCGCACAACACCAGGTTATAGTCCAACAGTTTTATTTGAAATCACAAGCTTTCGGAGCTATCGATTGCCCCTTCCTCAGGTGAAGTAAATAGATACAGAATCGCCAAAGCATATATAGATAGAGAACAAAGCATGTGTACCTTACAATTGCAGACCACTAAATTAAATCATCCTGACTATCTGCCGAGGTGTGATAAAGTTAATCAGGTCAGCCAGGAAGGTACCACATCAAAGACATAGTAAGATACAACTGAGACAATGAGGTGTAGTCGCAGGGGTTCTAACGTGTCAAAAGCTGCCGTCTGTATGTAAAACGAAAAGCTTTAAAATTTTTACTTTTTTACTGGGAAAATTTTTACTTTTTTACTGGGAATCACATCTGTGAACAAGCCAACGACGACTCGAGTCCGGATCACGTCATGTATCGTGACATAAACCCAAGATCCCGATTGAGACCGTCTTCATGAGTGCGGAACTTGGCTATCAGTTTCTGCTCGATGATTTTGCGTTGTCGTGTGTTTCTAAGGTTGCCTTGGAGAACGCTTACCCGCAGATCCGAGGCTGAATGTCCTTGACTGCTGAAGTGTTCCCCGACTGGGAGGTAACAATCCTGCCTGGCGATTGTTGCGCGGTGCTCGTTCATACGTTGTCTCAGTGTCTGCATGGTCTCGCCGATGTACCATGCCGCGGTGCATTCTTTCCTGCAACGTATGAGGTAGACAACGTTGGCCGAGTCACATGAGTATGTACCATGTACCTGGTGGTTAGTGTCCTCACGTGTGATGGTGGTATCTGTGTTGATGATCTGGCATGTCTTGCAGAGTTTGCCGTGGCAGGGTTGTGTGGTGTCGTGGTTGCTGTTATCCTGAAAGCTGGGTAATTTGCTGCGAACGATGGTACTTCCGAGGTTAGGCGGCTGTTTGAAGGCAAGTAGTGGAGGCGTGGGGATGGCCTTAGCGAGGTGTTTGTCGTCATCGATGACATGTTGAAGGCTGCGAAGAACATGGCGTAGTTTCTCCGCTCCGGGGAAGTACTGGACGACGTAGGGTACCCTGTTGGTTGTGTCCCGTGTTTGCCTTCTGAGGAGGTCTATGCGATTTTTCGCTGTGGCCCGTCGATTTGAAATAGGGGCCATGGGATCTTTTACGTCCACCTGAGAGAGCAGACGGGGCCCCGGTTTAACGTCTCATTCGAAAGACGGCACTCCCTGCAAATACTGATTTCTTTCAGTTCCTCCCTTTCATCAGACCCTATGTTCTCCAACATCTCTGGCGCTCCCTCAGTACTGCCCCTCCGACAGTGCGGCGCTCCCTCAGTACTGCCCCTCCGACAGTGCGGCGCTCCCTCAGTACTGCCCCTCCGACAGTGCGGCGCTCCCTCAGCACTGCCCCTCCGACAGTGCGGCGCTCCCTCAGCACTGCCCCTCCGACAGTGCGGCGCTCCCTCAGCACTGCCCCTCCGACAGTGCGGCGCTCCCTCAGCACTGCCCCTCCGACAGTGCGGCGCTCCCTCAGCACTGCCCCTCCGACAGTGCGGCGCTCCCTCAGCACTGCCCCTCCGACAGTGCGGCGCTCCCTCAGCACTGCCCCTCCGACAGTGCGGCGCTCCCTCAGTACTGCCCCTCCGACAGTGCGGCGCTCCCTCAGTACTGCCCCTCCGACAGTGCGGCGCTCCCTCAGTACTGCCCCTCCGACAGTGCGGCGCTCCCTCAGCACTGCCCCTCCGACAGTGCAGCGCTCCCTCAGCACTGCCCCTCCGACAGTGCAGCGCTCCCTCAGTACTGTCCCTCCGACAGTGCGGCGCTCCCTCAGTACTCATTGAATTGTCAGCCTGGATTACGGACTCAAGTCTCTGGAGTGGGACTTGAACCCACGACCTTCTCGCCCAGAGGCAAGAGTGCTGCCCACTGAGCCACAGCTGAGGCCGTATAAGTGCGTGTGTGTTTCTGTACATGTTCACACAAGCATTTGGGATACTTGCCTTTATTAGCCGAGGATATCGGAGCAGAGAGGATATGCTTGAACTGTATAAAACACTAGTTAGGCCACAGCTAGAATACTGCGTGCAGTTCTGGTCACCATATTACAGGAAGGAGGTGATCGCACTAGAGGGGTTGCAGAGGAGATTTACGAGGATGTTGCCAGGAATGGAGAATTTTAGCTAGGAGGAAAGATTGGATCGGCTGGGGATGTTTTCTTTGGAACAGAGGAGGCTGAGGGGAGATTTAATTGAGGTGTATAAAATTATGAGGGGCCGAGATAGAGTGGATAGGAAGGACCTCCTATTTCCCTTAGCAGAGAGGTCAATAACCAGGGGGCAGAGATTTAAAGTAATTGGAAGAAGGATTAGAGGGGAACTTTTTTCACCCCGAGGGTGGTGGGGGTCTGGAAAGGGTGGTAGAGGCAGAAACCCTCATCACATTTAAACAGTACTTGGATATGCACTTGAAGTGCCGTAACCGACAGGGCTACGGACCAAGAGCTGGGAAGTGGGAGGAGGCCGGAGAGCTCTGTCGGGCGGCACGGACATGATGGGCTGAATGGCCTTCAAAAATCTAACAATCTCAGTCTTGAAAATTTTCAATTGACCCCCCCAGCTTTCCAGTCCAATTTATTCCAAATTTCCACTACCATTGCCTAGGCCTCAACTGGAGTATTGTGGACAATTCTGGGCCCCACACTTCAGGAAAGATGTAAAGGCCTTAGAAAGGGTGCAGAGGAGGTTTACCAGGATGTGACCAGGGATGAGGGACTTCAGTTATGAGGAGAGGTTGGAAAAGTTGGGACTGTTCTCCTCGGAACAGAGAAGGTTAAGAGGTGACCTAATAGAGGTTTTCCAGATGATGGGGTTTTGATCGAGTAAAGAGAGAAAAACTATTCCCTCTGGCGAGTGGGTCAATAACCAGAGGTCAGAGATTCAAAATCATTGGAAAAAGATCTCGAGGGGAGATGAGGAGAAATGTTTTTCCAGAGCTGTCAGGATCGGGAACGCTCAACCTGGACAGGTGGTGGAAGCTGATTCATCAATAATTTTAAAGGGAGTTGGACGGGTTGAGGATGAGGAACTGACAGGGTCACGGACAAAAAGCGGGGGATGTGAGACTGAGCACGACTGCTCAATCAAAGAGCCGGCACAGGCACAACGGGCCGAATGGCTTCCTTCCGCGCTGTCAGTTTCTATGATTCTATTCTTTGAAAACAGAAATACATCTTAATTTCACTCAGTAGGCGAGCAGATCCAGTCCTTTGGCCTGGCACCATCAGCAAGTCAACCTGGAGATCGGAGGCGGTTGTTTTCCGACTGACAAATGGGCTTAAATGGTTAAATTATGAGGATAGGTTGGCTTGTATTCCCTCGAGTTTAGACGGTTAAGGGTTGATCTGATCAAGGTGTTTAAAAGGGTAGATAGAAAGAAACCATTTCCTCTGGTGCAGGAATCCAGATCAAGGGTGCAATTAGAGCCAGGCCGTTCAGGGGTGGTCAGGAAACACTTCTTCACACAAAGGGTGGTGGAAATCTGGAACTCTCTCCCCCAAAAGATGCTGGGGGTCAATTGGAGCTTTCAAAACTGAACGATAGATTTTTTGTTAGGCAAGGGTAGATCAAGGGGTATGGATTAAAGGCGGGTAAATGGAGTTTGAGATCAGCCAGGATCTAATTCAATGGCAGAACAGGCTCGAGGGGCTGAATAGCTGCCTCCTCTTCCTATGGAGGGTCCATCCATGGGACGTTAAATTAAGGCCTTGTCTACCTGTTGATGATAAAGATCCCATGATACTATCTGCATGAAGAACGAGTTCTCTCCACGTCCTGGCCAATATTTATCCCTCAAATTGGCACCTAAACACAGATTACCTGGTCATTTATCTCATTGCTGTTTGTGGGATCTTGCTGTGTGCATATTAGCTGCTGCGCTTCCTTCATTACAACAGTGACTACACTTCAAAAGTCCTCGATTGGTGGGGAAATGTGAGGTTATTCACTTTGGCAGGAAGACGAGGAAAACAGAATATTTTAAAAATGGTGAGAAACTGTTAAATGTTGGTGTTCAGAGATTTGGGTGTCCTCGTACAGGAACCAGTTAGCATGCAGGTACAGCAAGCACTTAGGAAGGCAAATGGCATATTGGCCTTTATTACAAGAGGGTTGGAGTACAAGAATAAGGAAGTCTTGCTACAATTGTACAGGGCCTTGGTGAGACCACACCTGGAGTACTCTGTTCCTCATCCTCAACCCGTCCAACCCGTACAGGAAACACGGTGGCATAGTGGTTAGCACTGTTGCCTCACAGCGCCAGGGACGCGGGTTCGAATCCGGCCTCGGGTGACTGTCTGTGTGGAGTTTGCACATTCTCCCCGTGTCTGCGTGGGTTTCCTCTGGGTGCTCCGGTTTCCTCCCACAGTCCAAAGATGTGCGGGTTAGGTTGATTTGGCTATGATAAATTGACCCTTAGTGTTAGGGGGATTAAATACGTGGGGTTACGGGGATAGGGTGGGATATTTGTCGGTGCAGGCTCGATGGGCCGAAATGGCCTCTATCTGCACTGTGGGGATTCTGTGAAGGTTTGGTCTCCTTACCCAAGGAAGGATACACTTGCCTTAGAGGCGGTGCAACGAATGTTCACCAGATGGATTCCTGGGATGAGAAGGCTGTCCTATGATGAGAGATTGAGTAGAATGGGCCGAAACTCTCTGGAGTTTAGAAGAATGAGAGGTGATCTCATTGAAACATACAAGATTCTGAGGGGGATTGACAGGGTAGATGCAGGGAGGTTGTTTCCCCCTGGCTGGAGAGTCTAGAACTAGGGGTCACAGTCTCAGGATAAGGGGTCGGCCATTTAAGACTGAGATGAGGAATTTCTTCACTCAGAGGGTTGAGAATCTTTGGAATTCTCTACCCCAGAGGGCTGTGAATGCTGAGTTGTTGAGCATATTCAAGGCTGAGATCGATAGATTTTTGGACTCTAGGGGAATCAAGGGATATGGAGATCGGGCAGGATAGTGGAGTTGAGGTCGATGATCAGCCATGATCATATTGAATGGCGGAGCAGGCTCGAGGGGCCGACTCCTGCTCCTAATTCTTATGTATCGCTCTTTGGGACGTCCTGAGGTTGTGAAAAACGCTGTATAAATGCAAGTCTTTCTATGCAAAGCGCTTTTGAGACACTTGCGAGATTAATTAAGGCATCATATAAACGGGAGTCTCCCGTTACAGAATCGGAGTCGAGACTGAAGGGACGGCTACAGTCTGTGCCCAATTAACAGGGCCAGTCCGATGGGCTGAATGGCCTTTCAATCCATTACATTCACACAAGAAAAACTCACGCACAGAACCAACCACACTTCATACAGACACATACAACCACAATGACTCCTGCAGCAGCCTCCATTGAAATTTGCACATTTATTTTTAAAAAATAATGCATGTCCCCCTCCCCACACAACACAATTAAAAAGAAAAATACTCTAATCTATGAGAATTTACTTTATTCACAATTTCAATACACATCTTTTAAACCACCTTGAAACCAGGCCCCCTGCGAGACACACACACGCACATCCCCGCCTTCGGAACAGGAGCTGGGAGCGTCCGGGCACAGAAGGGGCGAAGGCGCACGGTTGCAACGAAAGGCTTAAACCCAGAACTATCATACTGCCGTAGAAAATACCCGGGGACATCGTGATCCGCTGTCCTCTGCTGGCTGAAGAATAACCTTCCCCCCGCCCCCCACCCACACACACACAGACACAGACCTCATCGAGATACAAAGGAAAGGATATCCTCGTCTTTTTTTTTAATAAATTGCACTGACCTCGAGCTGCGTCCTGTCTCGGGGCTCCTGACCGGGGGAGACGCTACGCCCCTTTGCTGGGGTACAACATCCCTGGGCCGCACCGCCACTCAACCCAACCACCTTCCCTCTCCCCCACAACCAAAGCTGCACCCGGGCAGTCTGCTGACGGAGCTGAAGCAGGGAATCTCTCGGACTATCAGAGAAGCCGCAAAGCCACACAAGTCAAGTTGCAATTTGCCTCGTGGCAATTCCGGAGGAGAAAACTCCACCGAGGAGAATCCGTCGGGATTTCGGGGCCGATTCATTCATTGCTGACCCGCCGCTATTTTCTCCAAATAAAAGTCAAAAATTTTACCTCTCCCCCCTTTCTCTCTCTTCACCCCCCCCGTTATTTCCCCAGTTAACCCACAGTGCTGCCGTGTTATTTAAAGGCACATCATCATCTCTCTCCCTCTCTGACTTGCTGCTTTTTGCAGTTTATTTATGTGGCCATTCTCTCTCCCCCCCCCCCCCCCCCACTTTAAGAGATTGTTCCCCACACTTTAGCCGGTTAGTGTCCGTTTCTGGGGCATTTACAGTGGGGGGGGCAGGGCAGGGGGGCAACCCCCCCCCCCCCCCACAAAAATAGTCTTAAAAAAAGTTCCCCAGGGGTCACCATCCACACATCTTTAAAATATTTTGACAAGGGAACGTTACCAGCTAGTTTTATTTTATAATATAACTTAAAATACTGCATTTGGCCAGAATATTCCTGCACTGCCAGCAACGGTTGTGATGTTTAACAAACCACTTACACAGCCGGCTGCCTCTCCCTGAAGCGGGGGACACGCTCGGTTCCACAGACCGCCCTCTGTCCAAGAGCCTGTCAGCAGGAAGGGGAGAGGGGGGACCTCACTCAAATCACTAGGCAGCCCGGCTGATGATCGTCCCCCCCGCCCCCCACCCACCCAGGGCTACTAAAGGCCGACTGGGGTGTGGGGGGGGGGGGCTCGGGGGCACAAGCAGAGCAGCGACGAGGGCACCAGAACTTTGTAGGAGGAGGAAGAAGGCAAAGAACCAGGGTTCCGAGATTGCTGCCATTCTCGCTGCGCACCCAGTGAAGAGTGACCCCAGATCTGAAGGCAACCTTTATTTGGCAGGCATTTACATTTCCATTTTCTAAAAAAAGAGATGAATTTGGGTTGGAGTGAGGAGGATATGGTTATAAACCAGGACAACTCTACACTGGCAGATCAAACTAACTCGATGCGCCAGTATTCTCTGCATGTTTAATTCCCGCCCCGGTCTCTGGGTTGGGGGAAGGGTCAGTATCTTCCACCACTCGCTTGCTGCACAGGTACTCGGGGCGGTTGTGCACACTGTTTAACTCGTCACTCAGCAGCTCGCTTTCAAACCTGTGCTGGACCCCAAAAGGCTTGTGTGCGTAAATGGTGTGGATTTACCCGGCTCTGGGCTCCCTAAAGACGCCCCCAAGCTCCCCTCTCTGCGCGATGGAGAGGCAATCGATTCCTCCAGTCTCGAATCACCCAGTCCCACCTCCCTTAGTATTGATAGTCCAAGAGTAGTTATCCTTCTCCCTCCCCCTGGGGAGAATTCAGAGAGGGGGGGGGGGGGGGGGGGGAGCAATTTATACAAACGGTTTAAAAACTCCAGACACTCGGCTCAGACTGTATCAAGGATACAACAGATCGCCTTGCATTCTCCTCCCTTGGGCAGACCACAGGGGCAGAGCGAGAAGTCAAGCTTCCTGTACTTAGACTGCTGCCAGATTCTACCAGACACCGACTGGGAATAGTTCAGGTTAAATCTCTCCCACCACTCGGAATACCACAGCAGTGCTGGGGAGCGAGCCTGGGTTTAGAATCTCTCGATCCGATTGGGGTTGGAGAAGGGGGGGGGGGGGCAGAAAACCACCTTACAGGCTGCACAAGAATGAATTGTACGTTACTTGAAAAAAGTGAAGCCCAATAGGACGGCGGTCTGGAGAATTGGTTCCTTTCTCCCTCGCTGGGGGAAAAAGACCACAGCTGGAAGGAACCAGAGGGATCAGAACTAGGAATTCCAGGCTGGCCCAACGGCCCCGACAGACTCTCAGCAACCAGCAGATGTACAAGCGCAAGCGAAGAGCATCTCGCTGTGGAAACGCACACACACACACAACGCTTACTGAACAGATCCCAGGATTTGGTCGGCGGGACTCCCCTTTTCGGAAGGACGGGGGAAACTCCGAGGGGAGGTTTTTGAGAGCCGCGGTTTAAAACGAGCTGTTCGCCGCTCTCTCGCACGTGTTAAAAAAACTGTACGTTTTGTGACTAAACCCAAAAGCAGCACACTTCTCCCCCCACCCCCAACCCCGTCCCGAGACCTGTGGGACCCATCTCCAAACACTAGACTAGGGAGTGCGGTCACCGTGCAGGCAGACAGCTAGAAACAGACGCTGTCTAGCAGAGGGATCCCTCCACGTGGGTGTCACCCTGCATTAACACAGTCAGATCTTGCACCGGAGCAAAACACCATTTAAAAAAAGGTTTATTGTCAGTTTGACCCCTCTCGATCGCTGTCTTGTTTAACCAGGTGGATTTAAGCAAATCAGCCCCCAGTATAGACAAGTTGGGAGGGTTTGGGGGAGGGGGGTCACTGCTGAACTCTCATCTACATTGCAAGTCCTGTATAATCACTTAACTTAGAACAGAATTATTAAATTTAAAAAAAAGATAAAGTCCCACCAACATGCGAGCCTCACGGCACCTCGTAACCTTCCGTTAAACAGGATATAGTCCCACTGGTCCGGACGCTGCCTCTCTACGTTTAAAAAAAGTCTTTAAAACAGTGGCTATCGAAGAATCGGGGTCTCGCGGTAGAATTCTCCGTTCGCCTTTCTCGGAGGAACTTTTGCTCGAAGGGGGAAAGAGTGCAGGCGGACCCGGACTGCGAAGAGAAGCGTTGCCCCCTCCCTCTCGACGGGACGGGCGGCTACGGGGCGACAATCAGTTCCCGCAGGTAGGTCTGAGTCAGGCTGCGCAGCTCCTCCAGGGCGTAGTCCTCGGGCATGGGCAGCTTGCGGATGTAAGGGGCGAGCAGGCGCAGGGGAACGTGCTGGAGGCTGGGGGCCCGGTCCCCGGGCGATTCCGCGCTGTGCTGCAGCCCGAGCACGGTGCGCAGCATGTTGGCGATCTGCTTGGCCATGTCTGGGGGGAGAGAGAGAGAGAAATAACAGGTCAGAAACAAATCACTAAAGCAACTTCACTACAACAGGACACCCACCGTTAAAAATAATCCCAGTCACCCCTCTCCCCAGCCTCGCCCACACGATGCCCCCCTCCATTTAATCCCAGTCACCCCTCTCCCCAGCCTCGCCCACACGATGCCCCCCTCCATTTAATCCCAGTCACCCCTCTCCCCAGCCTCGCCCACACGATGCCCCCCTCCATTTAATCCCAGTCACCCCTCTCCCCAGCCTCGCCCACACGATGCCCGCCTCCATTCAAGAATGATTCCAGAACTTAGAGGTTATTCCCATCAGGAAAGGATGAACAGGCTGGGGCTCTTTTCTCTAAAAAGAGAAGGCTGAGGGGTGACCTGATCGAGGTCTTTAAAATGATGAAAGGGTTTGATGAGGTAGACGTAGAGAAGATATTTCCACTTGTGGGGGAAACCAGAACTAGGGGCCATCAATATAAGACAGTCACTAATAAACCCAATGGGGAATTCAGGAGAAACTTCTTTACCCAGAGTGTGTTGAGAATGTGGAACTCGCTACCACAGGGAGTGGTGGAAGCGAATAGTATAGATACATTTAAGGGGAAGCTGGATAAACACATGAGGGAGAAAGGAATAGAAGGATATGTTGATGGGGTGAGATGAGGCTCAGCTTTGTGGAGCATAAACACCAGCACGGAACACTTGGGCCGAATGAGACTAATTGGTGGCTCTTTCAAAGAGCCGGGCCATGCATGATGGGCTGAATGGGCTCCTTCTGTGCCTCCAAGCATTGCTCTCAGATGCGTACGGTCGCGTGCAGGGTGGTGGGAGTCTGTGGTTCAGAGCCGGTGGCGAGAGTAAAGAACGCACACTGTCCACAGCATCACCATCGATTGGAAAACACATGCAAGGATGCAGCTTTAGACCCGCCATTATATGGGAGGGGGGGGGGTCGGTGGACGTCACGCTCACAAAGATCAGCCAGCGCTCTGTCAAACACAGCGAGTCGGCGCAAAACTGCTGCGGCCCAAACTCCCACAGGAGGTGCTGCGGGAGCCAGGACCTGTGCTCCCGCCATGGTCTAATCAGAGAGAAGGGAGACCACTTCCCTTCTCCAGAGAACGCGGCTGTCGGGCCCACAGCAAGTCCGACTGGTGCACAGACCCTCGTCTCCGCTCCCCAACCAATTTATACCAGTAACACGTGTGCAGTTCCGGGAACCACACCTCAGGAAGGATGTATTAGGTTAACCAGAATGATACCAGGGCTTAAAGGGTTAAATTAGGAGGACAAATTGCAGAAACTGGGCTTGTATTCCCTCGAGTACAGAAGATTAAGGGGTGATCCAATTGAGGTGCTTAAGACGATTAAAGGATTTGATCGGGTAGAGAGAGAGAAACTATTCCCGCTGGTGGGAGAGTCCAGAACAAGGGGCCATAATGTTAAAAATAGAGCACCGCTGTGGATGTTGGGGGGTCAATTAATATTGACAGTAAGTGCACACAGATGAAAGGCTTTTAATATATACAACTGAAAAGAAAGAAAGACTGAATTTCCATTTTCACAGATGGCATCGCACTAGTAAAAATCCCATCATTTCATGTAACAAAATTTGACCCAATCATAAACCACCGGCCCTGGTCACAGGAGACGAGAGGACAAGGGTTTGATTCTGAAACCAAACAGACTGCGACTGTCTGGCTCAGTGGGCAACACTCTCCCCTCGAGAGTCAGAAGGTCGTGGGTTCAAGTCCCACTCCAGAGACTTGAGCACAAACTCGAGATTGACACTTGCAGTACTGAGGGAGTGCTGCACTGTCGGAGGGGCAGTACTGAGGGAGTGCTGCACTGTCGGAGGGACAGTACTGAGGGAGTGCTGCACTGTCGGAGGGACAGTACTGAGGGAGTGCTGCACTGTCGGAGGGACGGTACTGAGGGAGCGCTGCACTGTCGGAGGGGCGGTACTGAGGGAGCGCTGCACTGTCGGAGGGGCAGTACTGAGGGAGTGCCGCACTGTCGGAGGGTCAGTACTGAGGGAGCGCTGCACTGTCGGAGGGGCAGTACTGAGGGAGTGCCGCACTGTCGGAGGGGCAGTACTGAGGGAGCGCCGCACTGTCGGAGGGGCAGTACTGAGGGAGTGCCGCACTGTCGGAGGGGCAGTACTGAGGGAGCGCTGCACTGTTGGAGGTGCCGCCTTTCAGCTGAGATGGTAGACCGTGTCCCCGTCTGCTCTCTCGGGTGGATGTAAAAGATCTCACGGCCACTATTTCGAAGAGGAGCAGGGGGGGTTCTCCCCGGTGTCCTGGGCCAATATTTATCCCTCAACCACCATCACTAAAACAGATGATCTGGTCATTATCACTTTGCTGTTTGTGGGAGCTTGCTGTGTGCAAATTGGCTGCCGCGTTTCCTACATTACAACAGTGACTACACTTCAAAAAGTACTTCATTGGCTGTAAAGGGCTTTAGGACATCCTGAGGCTGTGAAAGGCGCTATAGAAATGCAAGTCTTTCTTTTTTATGTTGCTATGCAAGAATGAGAAAGAGAGGACAGTAAAGATGTCAAACTTGTACCAGACTGAGCCAGTCGATCTTTGGCTGAGAGACACTCGAGCTGCTCTATCCGGCTGCACAGGGACATCACCTCGGTGTGTATCCTCTCCAGCTCGTAGGTCGGATTCTCCACCTGCAAAACACAGGCAGTTAACTCTGACGCTTCCTCACTGCACCTAGAAACAAACCCCATACTGGGGGGTCTTTCCGGAGGATGCGATTGGGCAGGGCATTGAGGCGGACAGCGCCAGCGAGAATCGCTTCAGGACTGAGTGGGGATGGTGAGAAGTCAGCGTGCTGGCGAGTTCAAACCTGAAAATGGCGCAGTCAGTGTCCCTTCTGCCCATGAAGCGCTGATGTAACTGTCTCACTGATTGAAGCGGTGATACAAGAAAATAAGAATTAGGAGGAGTTGGCCATATGGCCCCTCGAGCCTGCTCCGCCATTCAATAAGATAATGACTGATCTTAGATCTCAACTCCACTTTCCTGCACTATCCCCATATCCCTCGATTCCAAAAATCCATCAATCTCAGCTTTGAATATACTCAACGACTGAGCCTCCACAGCCCTCTGGGGTAGAGAATTCCAAAGATTCACCACCCTCTGAGTGAAGAAATTTCTCCTCATCTCAGTCCTAAATGGCCGACCCCTTATTCTGAGACTGTGACCCCTGGTTCTAGACTCTCCAGCCAGGGGAAACATCCTCCCTGCATCTACCCTGTCAATCCCCTTCAGAATCTTATATATTTCAATGAGATCACCTCTCATTCTTCTAAACTCCAGAGAGTATAGGCCCTGTCTACTCAATCTCTCCTCATAGGACAGCCCTCTCATCCCAGGAATCAATCTAGTGAACCTTTGTTGCACCGACTCTAAGGCAAGTATATCCTTCCTCAGATAGAGGCCACAACTGTGCACAGTACTGATGTAACCGCCTCACTGATTGAAGTGACGTAACCCGTCTCACTTGATGTATAAACAGAGAACACCTCAGCTGGTGGACGAGGAAACTGCAGATCTGGCCAAGAGGTGAGGAAGACCTGCGTTGGTCTGGTGAACCCGTGGGACCTGTGCAGTAAACTGAAATGCTGCCGCACCCATTTCCCACCACTGGATGGAGGGGGCTCTACAGTTTTTACAGCTCAGACAGGACCTTTCATGATAAAAAGCCCACCACAGCACTAGACTGGACGACAGATTGTCAAATCCCCCTCTAGCACCTTGCTCAATTGGCTTTTGTACAAGCACAGATAGGCTATTCAACTACGAGGAACATCGCAATCAAGCATGACTCACTGGAAAGTAACATAAGAACATAAGAAATAGGAGCAGGAGTCGGCCATTTGGCCCCTCGAGCCTGCCCCGACATTCAATAAGATCATGGCTGATCTGATCTTGGCCTCAACTCCACTTTCCTGCCCGCTCCCCGTAACCCTCGATTCCTCTGTTTTTCAAAAATCTGTCTATCTCCGCCTTGAATATATTCAATGACTCCGCCTCCACAACTCCCCAGGGTAGAGAATTCCAAAGATTCACGACCCTCAGAAGAAATTCCTCCTCAGCTCCGTTTTAAATGGGCGACCCCTTATTCTGAAACTGTGCCCCCTAGTTCTCCATTGCTGTGAATAGGTGACAGCTGCAAAAGTGGTATAAAACCTACCATTTCACAGCTGTACACTTCCCAATCTTAGAAGCTGGAGCCTTCATGATTTGGAACCCACTTTTGAGCTTTATGCAGTTTGGAAGTGTTTGGAGTAAGCACTATATCCACTGTCACCTCATTGGAGCAACCTCTCTCACCATTGACAGATCACTTCTGTCATTTCAACTTCAGCTGCCATCTATTCCAGCAGCCCTTGAAAAAATCTCACCGTGGTCCTCAGAATCCCACCACGATCAGCCCCAACACCTACATCACCAGCACCACCACCAACAACACCAACCTTCGCCGCAATCACCTAATGCTGCACAGGACACAGGGCATCAGCACCCGACTACGTTACTGCCCGGGATGCCAGCAATGGCCTTACCATGGCCAGATTTACTTTACTTGACGCTGTACACCCTGGCTGTCACATGATGCGCCAGGTTGGGATCTTGCCGTGCGCAAATTGGCCACCACGTTTCCTACATTACAACAGTGACTACACTTCAAAAAGTACTTCATTGGCTGTAAAGCGCTTTGGGATATCCTGAGGTTGTGAAAGGCGCTGGAGAAACACAAGTTATTTCTTTTCTTTCTATCCATTAACTACCAACATCTCTTTTCTGTTCTTTAGCCAGGTTTCTACTGACGCCGCCACATTCCCTTCAATATCACGTGCCCTCATTGTTCTAATGCTGCAGTGCCAGAGGCACCATATCTTTCGGAAGAGATGTTAAACCGAAGGTCTGCTTGGATGGACATAAAACCAGTTGGAAAGAGTGGGAGTTCATCTGCTGTCTTGGCCAATATTCACCAACTCCAAAAACCACAACTAGCCATTCATCGCACTGGCGGGATCTTGCTGTGCACAAATTGACTGCTGTACTTGCTTAGGAGGAGGTGGGCTAATTAAGGAAAGCCAGATTTGTTAACGGCAAATTTTCTGCTTATTGTCCAAGCCGAATAGCCTGCTTCCCTTGACTATACCATTCATGCAGGGGAGTTCTTCCTAGTGTCCTGGGGCCAATATTTATCCCTCAACCAACATCACTAAAACAGATGATCCGGTCATTGTCACATTGCTGTTTGTGGGAGCTTGCTGTGCGCAAATTGGCTGCCACGTTTCCTACATTACAACAGTGACTACACTTCAAAAAGTTCTTCATTGGCTGTGAAGCGCTCTGAGGCGTCCAGAGGTGGCGAAAGGCGCTGGAGAAATGAGAGTCTTGCTTTCTTCGTTGTCCCCAGTTAGTCTTCACAGGGACAAGAGACACCCCACTCCCACCCCAGCCAGGCCTCACCTCGCTGATTCCCCGCACCGTTTCCATGACTCGGATGTAGTCGTAGAAGACTGCTCCCGCCGTGTCCCAGTCCTGTATCTGTAGGCTGCACTCCGGCAGAACCAGCTTCCCCAGGAAGTGCTTCAGGTAGCTGTAATTCTCATTGATGATGGCGTCTGTCGAAGAGGGGTTAAAAACAAAATCAGTAAAACAGACGATTATCCACTGTCAGACCTACAGCCAATTCACCCTCCACATCCCGCACTCCCCAGCACACCAGGTACAGTTAGTCTTTTTATACTCGTTCTCGGGATGTGGGCGTCGCTGGCAAGGCTGGCATTTATTGCCCATCCCCAGTTGCCCCGACGGCATTAAGAGTCAACTGCGTAGTGCGTGACTGGTTGGATATGGGTGGCAGGCAATGTTCCCTTTAAGCTGTGCGGTCACGCAGCACTCTGCAGCTCACCGGCTTTTATATAGGAAAAAACGCACATGTGCGGAATATTGAAGGGGCTGCTCACTCCCAAAAAAATCTACAGGGAACGTTGGTGGCAGGTTCCTTTCACTGAAGGAAGGAAACCCATCACCTCGACTCCAGTCCCACACTAAGTAGTTTATCTTTTGGATGAGACGTTGAGCCGAGGCCCCGTCTGCCCTCTCAGGTGGATGTAAAAGATCCCAGGGCACTATTGCGAAGAGGAGCAGGGGAGTTATCCTCAGGTGTTCTGGGGCCAATATTTATCCCTCAACCAAATCACAAACAGATGATCTGGTCATTATCACATTGCTGTTTGTGGGAGCTTGCTGTGCACGATTTGGCTGCTGCGTTTCCTACATTACAACAGTGACTACACTTCATAGAAACATAGAAACTAGGAGCAGGAGTAGGCCATTCGGCCCGTCGAGCCTGCTCCACCATTCAATACGATCATGGCTGATCATCCAAATCCAGTACCCTATCCCTGCTTCCTCACACAGAATCCCCATCGAGCCTGCACCGACACATATCCCACCCTATCCCCGTTACCCCACGTATTTAATTCCCCCTAACATATCCCATCCTATCCCCGTAACCCCACATATTTAATTCCCCCCTAACACTAAGGGTCAATTTATCATAGCCAAATCACCTAACCCGCACATTTTTGGACTGTGGGAGGAAACCGGAGCACCCGGAGGAAACCCACGCAGACACGGGGAGAATGTGCAAACTCCACACAGACAGTCACCCGAGGCCAGATTCGAACCCGGGTCTCTGGCGCTTCATTGGCTGTAAAGTGCTTTGGGACGTCCCGAGGTGGTGAAAGCCTCTCTCGCCTCCTTTAAACCTCCCTCTTCGACCTCCCGCTTTTGGTCGCCTGTCCTAATATCTCATGTGGCTCGGTGTCAGATTTTGTTTGATAATCGCTCCTGTGAAGCGTCTTCGGATGTTTTGCTACGTTAAGGCGCTGTAGAAATACAAGTTATTGTCCTCAGACTTGCCGGGTGTTTCCCGGATTTCCCAGCCAGTGTTTGCCGCGTTTCCAGTTACCTGAAGCCAGATGCCGGACCACCAGCAGGTGGCACTCGTTCCAGTGACCGGCCTCGATCAGGTGCAGCGCCTCCCTGTGGATGTCGCCGTCTCGGTGGGCCCGCAGGCTCTTGGCGTTGTGGATCCACTGCGGCGGGATGCCGAGCTGCTGCTGCAGGAACAACTCCTTCTCTTTCAGTTCGTCTGTCTCCTCCAGCGAGCAGTGCCGGTTCAGCAGCTCCCGCACTGCGCTCCCCCTCTGCCTGCAGCAAGAGAACGACTCATTCACCGGCCTCACAGGTACAGGAGGAAGCCTTCAACACTCGCCCCAGGACACGCGCTAGAAAGTAGGGAGCCCGCGATCCGCACCATCGAAACACCTTCCCGTCACCCCCCCCGGAACCACACACAGATAGTTACTGGCCGTTAAATATTCCCTGAGCGAGCTCCCCTGCTGGCTGAGTGTATAACAGGGCCGGTGCTACGCTGGTCGATCTCAGAGTGGGCAGTTGGGGTGCAAGGGGGGAGGAGATTGAGCATTCCAAGATGGAGCTGTGCACCCAGCGACTCCACTACCAGCAAGTTACTAGAGGGTCACACCTTTGAAAGAACCATGGAAGTTTACAGCACAGAGGAGGCCATTCAGCCCATTTGTGTCTGTACCGACTCTTTGCTAGAGCTATCCCAAACTAATCCCACTCTCTCCCCATAGCCCTTTATCAATCCCAAACTAATCCCACTGCCCCGCTCTCTCCCCATAGCCCTGTATCAATCCCAAACTAATCCCACTGCCCCGCTCTCTCCCCATAGCCCTGTATCAATCCCAAACTAATCCCCCTGCCCCGCTCTCTCCCCATAGCCCGGTATCAATCCCCAAACTAATCCCACTGCCCCACTCTCCCCATAGCCCTGTATCAATCCCAAACTAATCCCAAAGCCCTGTATCAATCCCCAAACTAATCGCGCTCTCCCCATAGCCCTGTATCAATCCCAAACTAATCCCACTGTCCCGCTCTCTCCCCATAGCCCAGTATCAATCCCCAAACTAATCCCACTGCCCCACTCTCTCCCTATAGCCCTGTATCAATCCCAAACTAATCCCAAAGCCCTGTATCAATCCCCAAACTAATCTCGCTCTCCCCATAGCCCTGTATCAATCCCAAACTAATCCCACTGTCCCGCTCTCTCCCCATAGCCCTGTATCAATCCCAAACTAATCCCCCTGCCCCGCTCTCTCCCCATAGCCCAGTATCAATCCCCAAACTAATCCCACTGCCCCACTCTCTCCCTATAGCCCTGTATCAATCCCAAACTAATCCCAAAGCCCTGTATCAATCCCCAAACTAATCTCGCTCTCCCCATAGCCCTGTATCAATCCCAAACTAATCCCACTGTCCCGCTCTCTCCCCATAGCCCTGTATCAATCCCAAACTAATCCCCCTGCCCCGCTCTCTCCCCATAGCCTGGTATCAATCCCCAAACTAATCCCACTGCCCCACTCTCTCCCCATAGCCCTGTATCAATCCCAAACTAATCCCACTGCCTCGCTCTCTTCCCATAGCCCTGTATCAATCCCAAACTAATCCCACTGCCCCGCTCTCTTCCCATAGCCCTGTATCTTCCTCTGCTTCATTATTTACCCAAATTTCCCGTTAAAAGATGCGATGGTCTCTGCCTCAATCACTCCCTGTGGCAAACAATTCCATGCTACTACATCTGTGTAATGACATTTCTCCGAATTGCTCCTCGCTGATAATTTTAAATTGATGTTTTCCATAATGCGGCGCACAGTCCTCTAACTCTGCCCGAACCAATGCGCTGTACAAATTTACAGTACACAGTGATTGAAGGAAATCTGCCCACGTTTCAGAAAGGAGAGAATCCCAACGTATCTTTAACTTGTGCTTCAGGAGTAAACTTACTGAGAATCGGGAATGTGCAGCAGCACGAAGATTGCCCACTCCCAGAGGCCGGCTCCCTCCAGCTGAGCAGCGTAGCTGGTGTGCACCATGGCTTGGTGCTTCTCCGACAGGTGAGTGTAGTTCAGGGCCTGGAGCACCATCCACAGGTGCCAGCTCAGCCGGTAATCCAAGTGGTCGGGCGTCACAGTCCTGGGATTGAGCAGTGGGTGCAGCTCATGGTGTCTGTGGGGGAGGAGGAGGAAGGAACAAAGAAATAAGTGAACCAGCTGGAAATCTGAATCAGTACACGGTGGAAACACACAGCAGGTCAGTCAGACCCTTTGGGGAAGAGGCAGCTCACTGCTTCAGGTGGAGAAACCTTATCAGAAGTGAAAGTGAGCCTGTCTGTCCTTACGCGGGGGCAGGATTCAAATTAAAATCGCTACCAATGAAATCTGTACCAACTGTCCAAAAGAGCGGACACTGGGTTAGTGACAAACCTCAACAGAGGCTGCAGCTGGAGGAACGAACACTCGCTGCGGACAGGCTTGTATCTGCTCTCAGGATCCAACACTAACATAAGAAATAAGAGCAGGAGTCGGCCATACGGCCCCTCGAGCCTGCTCCGCCATTCAATAAGATCATGGCTGATCTTCGACCTCAACTCCCCCTTCCCGACATATCCCTCGATTCCCTTAGTGCCCAAAAATCTATCGATCTCACTCATGAATATATTCAATGACTGAGCCTCCACAGCCCTCTGGGGCAGAGAATTCCAAAGATTCACCACCCTCTGAGTGAACATAAGAACATAAGAAATAGGAGCAGGAGTAGGCCAATCGGCCCATCGAGCCTGCTCCGCCATTCAATAAGATCATGGCTGATCTGATCCTAACCGCCAATCTACTATCTATCACAGAAACATCTCCTGCATCTAACAGAATTGCACACACGAAATAGGAGCAGAATCAGGCTACACAGTCCCTGGGCCCGCTCCACTACCCACAGGGCCATGACCGATCCGAACCTAGACTCATGTCCAAATTCCTGCCCGCTCCCCGTAACCCTTAATGCCCTTTACTTCTAGGAAACTGTCTATTTCTGTTTTAAATTTAATTAATGTTGTAGCTTCTACAGCTTTTTGTGGCAGCATATTCCATGGACCTACCACCCTCTGAGTGAAGTAGTTCCTCCTCATCTCAGTTTTGAAAGAGCAGCCCCTTATTCTAAGACTATGTCCCCTAGTTCTCGTCTCACCCGTCATCGGGAACATCCTCCCCGCATCCACCCGATCCAACCCCTTCACAATCTTATATGTTTCAATAAGATCGCCTCTCATTCTTCTGAACTCCAATGAGTAGAGTCCCAATCTACCCAACCTCTCCTCATATGACCACCCCCTCATCTCCGGGATTAACCGAGTGAACCTTTTTTGCACTGCCTCGAGAGCAAGGATGTCTTTCCTTAAGTAAGGACACCAAAACTGTATGCAGTATTCCAGGTGCGGTCTCACCAATACCTTGTACAACTGAAGCAATACCTCCCTATTTTTATATTCTATCCCCCTAGCAATGAAAGCCAACATTCCATTTGCCTTCTTAATCACTTGCTGCACCTGCATACTAACCTTTTGAGTTTCGTGCACCAGGACCCCCAGATCCCTTTGCACTTCAGTACTCTCCAGTTTCTTGCCATTAAGATAATAAATTGCTCTAGGATTTTTCCTGCCAAAGTGCATCACCTCACACTTTCCAGTGCTGTATTCCATCTGCCAAATCTCTGCCCACTTACTTAGCCTGTCTATGTCCCCTTGCAGGTTTTTTATGTCCTCCTCACTCACTACTTTCCCTCCCATCTTTGTATCATCTGCAAATTTTGATATGTTACACTTGGTCCCTTCCTCCAAATCGTTAATATAGATTGTGAAGAGTTGGGGACCCAGCACTGACCCCTGTGGAACACCACTAGTTACTGATTGCCAGTCTGAGAATGAACCATTTATCCCAACTCTTTGCTTTCTGTTAGATAGCCAATCCTCTATCCATGCCAGAATATTACCCCCAATCCCGTGATTTTTTACCTTAAGCAATAATCTTTTGTGTGGCACCTTGTCAAATGCCTTTTGGAAGTCTAAATACACTACGTCCACTGGTTCCCCTTTATCCACTCTATATGTTACTTCCTCAAAGAACTCCAGCAAATTTGTCAAACATGACTTCCCCTTCGTAAAACCATGCTGACTTTGTCCTATTAAATTATGATTATCCAAATGTCTTGTTACTGTTTCCTTAATAATGGACTCCAAAATTTTACCTACCACAGATGTTAGGCTAACCGGTCTATAGTTACCAGCCTTCTGTCTACTGCCCTTTTTAAATAAGGGTGTTACATTAGCAGTTTTCCAGTCTGCCGGGACCTTAGCGGAATCCAGGGAGTTTTGAAAAATTATTACCAATGCATCTACAATCCCTACCGCCACTTCCTTCAAGACTCTAGGATGTAAGCCATCAGGTCCAGGTGATTTATCCGCCTTGAGTCCCATTATTTTACCGAGTACCACTTCCTTAGTGATTTTGATCGTGTTTAGCTCCTCTCCCCCTATAGCCCCCTGTTTGTCCAGTGTTGGGATATTCTTAGTGTCCTCTACTGTAAAGACTGATACAAAATATTCATTCAGTGTTTTTGCCATCTCCATATTTCCCACCATTAATTTCCCGGTCTCATCCTCTAAGGGACCAACATTTACTTTAGCCACCCTTTTTCTTTTTATATAACTATAAAAACTCTTACTATCTGTTTTTATATTTTTTGCTAATTTACTTTCATAATCTATCTTCCCTTTCTTAATCAATCTTTTTGTTATTTTTTGCTGCCTTTTAAAGTTTTCCCAATCCTCTGTCCTCCCACTAGATTTCGCTACCTTATATGCCCTTGTTTTTAGTCGAATACTATCCTTAATTTCTTTACTTAGCCACGGATGACTGTCCTTTCTTTTACACCCTTTTCTTTTCAGTGGAATATATTTTTTTTGGAAGTTGTAAAATAACTCCTTGAATGTACACCACTGATCATGTGTCGTCTTACCCTTTAATCTATTTTCCCAATCCACTCTACTCAATTCCGCTCGCATACCTTCATAGTCTCCTTTATTCAAGCTTAGCACGCTTGTTTGAGATCCAACCTTCTCACCCTCTAATTGAATATGGAATTCAACCATGTTATGGTCACTCATTCCAAGGGGATCCTTTACTAGGACATTTTTAATTAATCCTGTCTCGTTACACAGGACCAGATCTAAGGTTGCTTGCCCCCTGGTCGGTTCAGTTACATACTGCTCAAGAAACCCATCCCTAATACACTCAATGAACTCATCCTCAAGGCAGCCCTGCCCCATTTGATTTGTCCAATTAATATGATAGTTAAAATCCCCCATAATTATAGATGTTCCCTTATTACATGCCTCAACTATTTCCTGATTGATACTCCGTCCAATAGAGTTGCAACTGTTCGGAGGCCTATAGACTACGCCCACTAATGTTTTTTTCCCCTTATTATTCCTTATCTCCACCCAAACTGTTTCATTATCATGATTTTTTGACCCAATATCATTACTCTGTATTACAGTGATTCCTTCCTTTATTAACATAGCCACCCCACCTCCCCTTCCTTCCTGCCTGTCCTTCCTGATCGTTAAATAACCTGGTATGTTTAATTCCCAGGCATTGTCACCCTGCAGCCATGTTTCTGTAATGGCCACAATATCATAACCATATGTAGTTATTTGTGCCATTAACTCGTCTATTTTGTTACGAATGCTACGTGCATTCAGATAGAGAACTTTCAAATATGCTTTGTGGCACTTAGTTCCTGCTTTTTCACTTTTTACCAGTTTACCTTTTACTCCACACACTCTGTCCCTTCCTGCCACGCTCTGATTTGTGATTCCCCTACTGCTACCTATGTCTATGACCCTCTCTGTTGTCATTTTTATTTTTTGCTCTCTTGAAACCTCCCCCCCACTAATTAGTTTAAAGCCCTCTCCACAGCCCTAGTTATTCGATTCGCCAGGACACTAGTCCCAGCACTGGCCAAGTGAAGTCCGTCCCAACGGAACAGCTCTCTCCTGCCCCAGTACTGGTGCCAGTGTCCCAAGAAGCAAAACCCATTTTTCCCACACCAGTCTTTGAGCCACGCATTCAACTCCCTGATTTTATTTACCCTAGCCAAATTTGCTCGTGGCTCAGGTAGTAATCCAGAGATTATTACCCTCGAGGTTCTGCTTTTTAATTTGGCCCCTAGCTGCTCAAACTCCCTCAGCAGAACCTCTTTCCTTGTCCTATCTATGTCATTGGTACCAACATGGACCACTACAACTGGATCCTCCCCCTCCCACTCCAATTTGACATTTCTCCTCATCTCAGTCCTAAATGGACGACCCCTTAGTCATAGAGTTATACAGCACAGAAAGAGGCCCTTCGGCCCATTGTGTCCGCGCCGGCCATCAAGCCCTATCTATTCTAATCCAATTTTCCAGCACTTGAAACGCAATAGCATACAAGGCTACGGACCAAGTGCTCATCTAAATGCTTCTTGAATGTTGTGAGGGTTCCTGCCTCTACCACCCTTTCAGGCAGTGAGTTCCAGATTCCAACCACCCTCTGGGTGAAAAAGCTTTTCCTCAAATCCCCTCTAAACCTCCTGCCCCTTACCTTGAAACTATGCCCCCTGGTTATTGACCGCTCTACTAAGGGGAAAAGTTCCTTTCTATCTACCCTATCTATGCCCCTCATAATTTTGTACACCTCAATCAGGTCCCCCCTCAGCCTTCTCTGCTCTGAGGAAAACAACCCCAGCCTGTCCAGTCTCTCTTCATAGCTGAAGCGTTCCAGCCCAGGTAACATCCTGGTGAATCTCCTCTGCACCCTCTCCAATGCAATCACATCCTTCCTATAGTGTGGCGACCAGAACTGCACACAGTATTCCAGCTGTGGCCTAACTAGCGCTTTGTACAGCTCCATCATAACCTCCCTGCTCTTATATTCTATGCCTCCGCTAATGAAGGCAAGTATCCCATATGCCTTTTTAACTACCTTATCTACCTGTCCTGCTGCCTTCAGGGATCTATGTACATGCACGCCAATGTCCCTCTGATCCTCTGTCCTTCCTAGAATCCTACCATTCATTGTGTATTCCCTTGCCTTGTTAGTCCTCCCAAAATGCATCACCTCACATTTTTCAGGGTTAAATTCCATTTGCCACTGTTCTGCCCATCTGACCAACCCGTCTATAACGTCCTGCAGCCTGAGGCTTCCCTCCTCGCTATTTACCACCCCACCAATTTTCGTGTCATCTGCAAACTTACTGATCATACCTCCTACATTCATATCTAAATCATTAATGTACACTACAAACAGCAAAGGACCCAGCACCGATCCCTGCGGTACACCACTGGACACAGGCTTCCAGTCACAAAAACAACCTTCGACCATCACCCTCTGCCTCCTGCCACTAAGCCAATTTTGGATCCATTGTGCCAAGTTGCCCTGGATCCCATGGGCTTTTACCTTCTTGACCAGTCTCCCATGCGGGACTTTGTTAAAAGCCTTACTGAAGTCCATGGTGACCACATCAACTGCACTACCCTCATCCACACACCTAGTCACCCCCTCAAAAAATTAAATCAAATTGGTTAGACATGATCTCCCCCTGACAAAGCCATGCTGACTATCCTTGATTAGTCCTTGCCTCTCCAAGTGGAGACTAATTCTGTCCCTCAGAATTTTTTCCAATAATTTCCCTACCACTGATGTTAGGCTCACTGGCCTGTAAATCCCTGGTTTATCCCTACTACCCTTCATGAATAATGGTACTACATTAGCTGCTCTCCAGTCCTCTGGCACCTCCCCTGTGGCCAGAGAGGTTCTGAAAATTTGTGTCAGAGCCCCTGCAATCTCCTCACTTGCCTCACACAGCAGCCTGGGATACATCTCGTCTGGGCCTGGGGATTTATCCACTTTTAAGCCCGCTAAAACCGCTAGTACCTCCTCCCTCTCAATACTAATTTGTTCAAGTATATCACAATCCCCCTGCCTGATTTCTATGCCTACATCATCCTTCTCCATAGTGAACAGAGATGCAAAATATTCATTTAAAACCCCACCTACATCTTCTGGCTCTACACACAGATTGCCACTTTGGTCCCTAATGGGCCCTACTCTTTCCCTGGTTATCCTCTTGCCCTTAATATACTTATAAAACACCTTGGGATTTTCCTTTATTTTGCCCGCCAGTATTATTTCATGCCCCCTCTTCGCTCTCCTAATTTCTTTTTTTAAGTACCCCCCTGCACTTCCTATACTCCTCTAGGGCTTCCACTGTTTTTAGTCCTTTGTATCTGCCAAAAGCCTCCCTTTTCTTCCTAATCCATTCTTGTATATCCCTTGACATCCAGGGTTCCCTGGGCTTGTTGGTCCCACCCTGGACCTTTACGGGAACATGTTGCCGTTGTACTCTCTCTATTTCCTTTCTGAAAGACTCACACTGTTCTGATGTGGATTTTCCTACAAGTAGCTGATCCCAGTCCACTTTGGCCAGATCCTGCCTTATCATATTAAAATCGGCCTTCCCCCAATTTAGAACCTTTATCTCCGGTCCATCTTTGTCCTTTTCCATGACTACCTTAAATCTCACCGAATTATGGTCACTGTCACCAAAATGCTCTCCTACTGACACTTCTACCACTTGCCCGGCCACATTCCCTAGAATTAGGTCCAGTACCGCCCCCTCTCTTGTAGGACTTTCTACATGCTGGCTCAAAAAGCTCTCCTGGATGCACTTTTAGAATTCCGCACCCTCTAAGCCTTTCACACTCTGACTATCCCAGTTAATATTGGGGAAGTTGAAATCCCCTACTATTATTACCCTATTATTTCTACACTTACATAGAAACATAGAAACTAGGAGCAGGAGTAGGCCATTCGGCCCGTCGAGCCTGCTCCACCATTCAATACGATCATGGCTGATCATCCAAATCCAGTACCCTGTCCCTGCTTTCCCACACAGAATCCCCATCGAGCCTGCACCGACACATATCCCACCCTATCCCCGTAACCCCACGTATTTAATTCCCCCTAACATATCCCATCCTATCCCCGTAACCCCACATATTTAATCCCCCCCTAACACTAAGGGTCAATTTATCATAGCCAAATCAACCTAACCCGCACATTTTTGGACTTCTCTGAGATTTGCCTACATATCTGTTCCTCTATCTCCCCCTGACTGTTTGGGGGCCTATAGTACACTCCCAGCAAAGTGCTTGCCCCCTTTTTGTTTTTAAGTTCTACCCATATGGCCTCATTAGAGGAACCTGCTAAGATATCATCCCTCCTTACAGCAGTAATTGACTCCTTGATTAATATTGCGACACCCCCTCCTCTTTTACACCCCCCTCTGTCTCACCTGAAGATTCTATACCCCGGAATATTGAGCTGCCAGTCCTGCCCCTCCCTCAACCATGTCTCTGTGATAGCAACAATATCATACTCCCATGTGTTCATCAACACCTTCAACTCATCTGCCTTACTCGCAAGACTCCTTGCATTAAAATAAATGCCATCCAGCCTTGCCATACTCCTTTGTGCCCTTACATATTTGCTCTGCCTTCCAGGCTGACTTGTTTTCCCCTCTATATTTGGCTGTGCATCACCCCCTACTATAGCTCCACTCCGTATCCTATCCCCCTGCCAAGTTAGTTTAAACCCCCCCCCCCCCACCAACAGTACTAGCAAACCTCCCCGCAAGGATGTTGGTCCTGTTCCGGTTCAGGTGCAACCCGTCCGACTTGTATAGGTCCCACCTTCCCCAGAAGCAGACCCAGTGATCCAGGAAACTAAAGCCCTCCCTCCTGCACCAACTCTTAAGCCACGCATTCATCTGCTCTATCCTCCTATTCCTATACTCACTAGCACGTGGCACCAGGAGTAATTCAGAGATTGCAACCTTTGAGGTCCTGCTTTTTAATCTGCTACCTAGCTCCCTAAATTCTTGTTGCAGGACCTCATCCCTCTTTCTACCCATGTCGTTGGTACCAATGTGAACCACGACCTCTGATTGTTTGCCCTCCCCCTTCAGAATGCCCTGCAGCCGTTATTCGGAGACTCTCACTGCGGACAGTTCCTGGTCTCAGTATCGAATACTGGAGGGTCCCTGGTCTGAGGATCGAATACTCACTGCGAAGAGCTCCCGTACCTGTCGCTGTAGAGCTTCAGTAAATGGTAACAGATGTCCTGCTGAGGAGCGCCTTCATCTTCACTCTCAGGAGCTCCGATCAGGTCAACATTAGTGTCTTCCAGGTAGGGAGGTAACGGATAGCGTGCGTACCTCTGGGCGTCTGCGCTGCCCTGTAAATTCAGCCAGAACTTTAGACGACAGAAATCGCTCGTTTCTCCCCTCCCACCACCCCCTCAAATCCAGGGCGGAAGATACGGTCAGGTGTCCCGGCCAACATTTATCCCTCAACCAACACCAAGACATTTATCAAACCACGCGGCCTGCAGCCTCTGAGTCAGAAGGTCGTGGGGTCAAGTCCCACTCCAGAGACATGAGTCCATAATCTAGGCTGACACACCCAGCGCAGTACTGAGGGAGCGCCGCACTGTCGGAGGGTCAGTACTGAGGGAGCGCTGCACTGTCAGGGGGCAGTACTGAGGGAGCGCTGCACTGTCGGAGGGACAGTACTGAGGGAGCGCCGCACTGTCGGAGGGGCAGTACTGAGGGAGCGCCGCACTGTCGGTGGGGCAGTACTGAGGGAGCGCCGCACTGTCGGAGGGGCAGTACTGAGGGAGCGCCGCTCTGTCGGAGGGGCAGTACTGAGGGAGCGCCGCTCTGTCGGAGGGGCAGTACTGAGGGAGCGCTGCACTGTCGGAGGGGCAGTACTGAGGGAGCGCTGCACTGTCGGAGGGGCAGTACTGAGGGAGTGCTGCACTGTCGGAGGTGCAGTCGTTCGGATGAGCTGTTAAACCGAAGCCCCGTTTGCTCTCTCAGGTGGACGTAAAAGATCCCACGGCCACTATTGGAGCAGGGGAGTTCTCCCAGTGTCCTGGGGCCAATATTTATCCCTCAACCAACATCACTAAAAACAGATGATCTGGTCATTATCACATTGCGTTTGTGGAAGCTTGCTGTGCGCAAATTGGCTGCCGCGTTTCCTACATTACAACAGTGACTACACTTCACAAATGATTTCGCGGCTGTGAAGCGCTCAGACACCCGGGAGCTGTGAAAGGCGCTGTAGAAATGGAAGTTCTTTCTTTCTTCTTGTCCCCAGATGCTGTCTGGCGCAGAGACAGAAAGAGCAAAACACACTTCGATAAAACAGTCTTGAGCTCGGTCTCGCACACAGACAACACTGCATGCTATGCCAGTAGCCAGGGAATTGAGCACTGGCACCAGAGCTGTAAAACTCTCGTCTTTTCTCTACCTGCGAACGGAAAGCTGAATTTGTTTCTCTCCCGCACGGCCAGAGTTACCTGAAAGGCTTCCTCGTACATATTGAGCGCGTCGGCGATGGAGGCTCGGGGAGGCAGCATGTACCACAGGTGGACAGCCAGGCAGCGCTTCCAATCCAGCTGGGAGCAGATGTTAACGTAACCCTCCGACGATTTCCAGACCTAGATATAAAAAAAAAAAAAGCGCGATTTACACATTTGATCTGAAAGCGCAGATTCTGGTGTCCGCATGCCCACACGCTCTCCGGTACCTCGCCGGCTAGACAACCGTCATGTGAGGCCGACACAGCAAGTGTTGGCTGGCTCGTCCAGCATGGGGGACAGCAGAGCCAAGCTCCATCAGTTATCCCCCCCCATCACTTCAGCCTGATCCTAGACACACACCCAAGCCCGACCCCCACCCGCACCCCCCCGACCCGCACCCCCCCCCCCCGCCCTTCACCCCTCCGACCCCCAACCGCACCCCCGCCCCCCCCACCCGCAGCCCCCCCGACCCCCACCACCTTCACCCCCCCCGACCCCCACCCGCTCTCCACCATATCCCTCAAGCGCACCGACCCAACTTCTCACCATCTCTCAATCCCCTCTGTCCACAGAAACACATCATCTTCTCTCCAGCCCCCACTGACACACACTGCTTCAATGCCCCTCCCTGGGACCTTATTCCACAACTCGATTCCCCTTTGGGTGAAAAAGCCCCCTCCTCCATGACTCCCTGCCTTACCCAGCACTCCCTCATTTCGATCCTGCTCCCCGAGCATTGACCCCCGAACCACCAGCAACAGTTTATCAGTTTCGGTCATTTCCCTTCAGAATCTACAAAACATTGTTTTCCCCAAAAGGGACAATCCCAATGTCTGCAAGGTTGAGATTCCTGATGCGGGGAGAATACTTACGGCTTTCCCAGCCAGGAGCGCGAAGATCCGCAGCCTCTCCTCCTGGATAAAGGGGTCAGCAATGAGCTGGTTCCAGTCGGCCAGTTGCATGCTGAGCAGCTCTCGGACCTGCTGACCCCCAGCAGCCTGGGCCAGCAGCAAGGCCAGCCTGTGATCCCCTGCAACATACAAACCCCAGGTCAGAACCAACGTTCCCGTTACGCTGCGCAGCCACGCAGTGATCTGGAGGTCCCGCGCAGGCCGCTCACCGGCTTTACAATTGAAATAACTGCGCACGCGCGAGAAATTGAATGGGCCGCACGGGGAACACTGATCAGCACCCAGAGAAATCGCCCTCTGCCCCCAACTCGGGCTGACACCCCCCCCATGGTTCCATAGATGCTCATGATGCGGAGATGCCGGTGTTGGACTGGGGTGGACAAAATTGAGAGGTCGCACAACACCAGGTTATAGTCCAACAGTTTTATTTGAAATCACAAGCTTTCGGAGCTATCGATTTGCTCCTTCCTCCTAATTTACTTCACCTGAGGAAGGAGCAAATCGATAGCTCCGAAAGCTTGTGATTTCAAATAAAACTGTTGGACTATAACCTGGTGTTGTGCGACCTCTCAATTTTGTCCATAGATGCTGACATCCTCCAATACCCACCTACTCACCACATCCCTCAATCCCAAACTCTCACCACATCCCTCAATCCCAAACTCTCACCACATCCCTCAATCCCAAACTCACCACATCCCTCAATCCCAAACTCTCACCACATCCCTCAATCCCAAACTCTCACCACATCCCTCAATCCCAAACTCTCACCACATCCCTCAATCCCAAACTCACCACATCCCTCAATCCCAAACTCTCACCACATCCCTCAATCCCAAACTCTCACCACATCCCTCAATCCCAAACTCACCACATCCCTCAATCCCAAACTCTCACCACATCCCTCAACCCACCCAAGGGGGCTCGCTGGGCCACTTCAGAGGGAAGTTAAGAGTCAGCCAGGTTGGGTGTGGGACTGGAGTCACATATAGGCCCAGACCGGGTGAGGACGGCAGGTTTCCTTCCTGAAAGGACATCAGTGAACCAGTTGGGTTTTTAATGACAATCCGACAGCTTCACGGTCACTTTTACTGAGACCAGCCTTTTATTTCCAGATTTATAAAAAAAACTGAGTTCAAGTGGTCAAACAGGTGGGATTTTGAACTCGCGTTCCCTGGATTATTGGCCCAGTAACATAACCACTACCCTATGTGCACCCAGGGCGTAAATCCCCCCAATCCGACCATTCTAGGTGTCGGACACTTTCCACCAGCGGATTACTGACAGATTTCATAGAAATACATAGAAGTTACAATACAGAGACAGGCCATTCGGCCCAACCATCCAGTCAGTGTCTGCTTCTACCCCCCTCCCCAATAGGAGCCAGTGATTCCAATCACATTTCCCCGCCCTGATTCTCATATCCCTTCAACATCGGGAGCAGGAACCCTGGCTTATCTGCCCCGCCCCGGCCCAGTAAATCAGCTAAATTTGGGTCAACCTGGTCTGTCGACCTCAATAACCCGTCGCCCCAACCAGGAGCCGGCTGTGACGGGAGGAGCCGGCTGGTAAACGCTCGAGCCGCCCTCGACGGGAGGAGCCGGCTGGTAAACGCTCGAGCCGCCCTCGACGGGAGGAGCCGGCTGGTAAACGCTCGAGCCGCCCTCGACGGGAGGAGCTGGCTGGTAAACGCTCGAGCCGCCCTCGACGGGAGGAGCCGGCTGGTAAACGCTGGTAAACGCTCGAGCCGCCTGTGACGGGAGGAGCCGGCTGGTAAACGCTGGTAAACGCTCGAGCCGCCTGTGACGGGAGGAGCCGGCTGGTAAACGCTCGAGCCGCCCGGTAAACGCGGGAGCCGCCGTTACCTGACTGCTGCGCCAGTTTGCAGGCCTCGCTGATCCTCTGGCCCGTGAGGTAGCTGAAGACGGCGTCCACGTGGCTCTTGTGACGGGAGACGGCCACCTCCTCCTCGATCCGCTCCTCCGCGGTCCGCGACAGCCAGCGGGAGAACGCCCTCCTGCGCTCCAGCTGGTGGACGTACGGGCTCGGCGGGGAAAAGTTGGCGTCCAGTTCCTTCAGGTTGCCCCAGATGGCCTCGCACAGCGTCCACGCCAACGACCAGCTCCTCAAAACACCTGCAAGACAGAGTCATGCCGGTTTACGGGAAAGAAAAAGGGCAACAAAAAAAAAAATGACCCACTGGAACTAATCGCCAGAACGATGAGGTCGGTCGTTCAGCTCACCCCTTCCATGGAAACCTCCACAGGGAGCTCAAAACCAAACGGTAAGCCCAGTTCGCTCCAGAGCAAGGATGTTGCCGGCAGTAGAGAATCTTAACTATGAGGAAAGACTGGATAGGCTGGGTCCGTTTTCCTTGGAACAGAGGAGGCTGAGGGGAGACCTTATTGAGGTGTATAAAATTGAGGGGCATAGATAAAGTGGATAGAAAGGACCTATTTCCCTTAACAGAGGGGTCAAAAACCAGGGGGCACAGATTTAAAGTAATTGGTGGAAGGATTAGAGGGGATTTGAGGGGAAATTTCTTCACCCAGAGGGTTGTGGGGGTCTGGAACTCACTGCCTGAAAGGGTGGTAGAGGCAGGAGCAGGAACCCTAACCACATTTAAAAAGTACTTGGATGTGAATTGGGATGCTCTAACCTGCAGGGCTATGGACCAAGAGCTGGGAAATGGGATTAGGCTGGATAGCTCTTTGTTGGCCAGCGCGGACACGACGGAACGAAATGACCTCCTTCCGTGCTGTAACTTGCTATGATTCTATGAGTTGGCTGATCATCCAAATCCAATACCCTGTCCCTGCTTTAATCCCCACAGTACACATATCCCACCCTACCCCCGTAACCCCACGTATTTAATTCCCCCTAACATATCCCATCCTATCCCCGTAACCCCACATATTTAATTCCCCCCTAACACTAAGGGTCAATTTATCATAGCCAAATCAACCTAACCCGCACATTTTTGGACTGTGGGAGGAAACCGGAGCACCCGGAGGAAACCCACGCAGACAATGGGAGAATGTGCAAACTCCACACAGACAGTCACCCGAGGTCAGATTCGAACCCGGGTCCCTGGCGCTGTGAGGCACCAGTGCTAACCACTATGCCACCGTGTTGCCCAATGGTGGAGCGATTAAAATCGGGGATGCTCAAGAGGCCAGAATTGGAGGAGCGTAGAGATCTCGGAGGGTTGTAGGGCTGGAAGAGGTTACAGAGATAGGGAGGGGCGAGGCCACGGAGGGATTTGAAAACAAGGATGAGAATTTTAAAATTGAGGCAAGACTACCACAGTTATAGCAGTAAGTCCCACTCTTCCATTACCTTCCGTCTCCTCACTCTTGTCTTCAGCCTCTTGGATCCAGTCTGCATACTCGTGCAATGCTTCCACACCCTTCTGGGACTCGATGAAGGGGCACTCGTCCTCAGACCCCACGACGCTGTGTCGCAGTGCGATCTCCAGCTGCTCCCTGTACAGCGACACATCCCGCCTCGCTAGCTCTTCCTTCAGTGTTACCTTCTCCACGTGCACCTTGAACGGGAGCTCTGAAACCCTGGAGAGTCCAAGCACGCACACAGCCGCAATTCAAACCCTGGTCAGGAATCATTTACTCATCACCCTGCCCTCACTCGCCTTTATTACAAAAGAATTGAACGATAAGAGTAAAGAAGTCTTACTGCGATTATACAGGGCCTTGGTGAAACCACAGCTGGAGTACTTGGCACAGTTTTGATCTCCTTACCCAAGGAAGGATACACTTGCCTTGGAGGAAGTTCATTAGACAGATTCCTGGGATGGGGGATTGTCCTATGAGGAGACTTGGCCTATATTCCCTAGAATTAAGGGGCTTGACAGGGTAGATGCAGGGAGGATGTTTCCCCTGGCTGGGGAGTCTAGAACCAGGGGGTCACAGTCTCAGAATAAGGGGTCGGCCATTTAAGACCGAGATGAGGAGAATTTTCTTCATTCAGAGGGTGGTGAATCTTTGGAATTCTCTACCCCAGAGGGCTGTGGAGGCTCAGTCATTGAGTATATTCAAGACAGAGATCGAGAGATTTTTGGATATTAAGGGAATCGAGGGATATGGTGATATTGCAGGAAAGTGGAGTTGAGGTCGAAGATCAACCATGATCTTATTGGAGGGCCTACTCACAATTTACTTCCCTCATCTCCCGAAGGTGTGCGTTCAGTTCCACAGGATCCTCACTGGCCACTTCATCCCAGCGACCAGCCAACACTCAACTCGACCGTGGTGCAAAATATTTAACAGGAGGCCACTCCCCAGTAACAATAAAATGTAAGCAAACACGCACACAGCTGCAACAGGGAAGCATCGCCATCGTGCGACTGTGGAGCTCCTGGCCAGAGCCTGGAGCACATCATTGAGCACATCATTGCCCTCAGGAAATTCACAGGCAGCCTACAGGATATCCACGCTGTTACACCGGAAGCTTTGGCCTGGATATCGACATTTGATTAGCTTTGCTACTACCACACGAAAGAGGAAGACAGGGAAGGGGGCAATGCTGCCATGCAGCACTTACTGCAATCCCGGAGGGCACCGAGGGTCAATCAGGGAGTGTGGAGCTGGAGTCAGGTGTAGCCCAGCCCGGGATGGGGGGGGGTGGCAGCTTCCCTTCCCTGATGGACAGTATTCGACAACAATCTGGCAGTTTATGCTGAGAGGGCGAGGTGAAGGAGGAGGCTGGTGTGGAGCATAAACACTGGCACGGACCAGTTGGCCCGAATGGCCTGTTTCTGTGCTGTAAATTCCATGGAACGCGAGAACTGGAGGAGAACAGAGACACAAAACACTGCTCTGCAGTCACAAGGCAACAAGCCAAGCTCAAGAACGACCCACTCGCCAAAAGGCAATGAGATCAATCGCCTTGAGGTGTTTCAGTCTACGAGAGTGCAGCCAACTGCAGCTATTTGGCAGACACTCTTCCTCGGATGTGGGTAATGCTACCAAGCAGCATTTACTGCAATCTCTGAGGGCACCAAGGGTCAATCACCTCGTGTTGGACTGGAGTCACGTAGGCCAGACCGGGTAAGGGTGCCAAGTTCCCTTGCCTGAAGGATTTTAATCAACAATCTGGCAGCTTTCTACCCTGGTACCAGCCCACAAATCACCAGATTTATTCGATGCGATTTCACTACTTGACACGGTGGATTGGAACTCATAACTCCTGGTCCAGTAAAAAAAAAAGATGGGATGCAACCATTAATTGTATGGCTGGGTGCATTCCGCAGCTCACATCCCCACAATCGCACTCGACTGAAACCCCGGCGAGCTCCGTTTACTTACTGTTTGATCTTGGCCGGCTTTGGAAAGAAGTTGTAGTCCACGCTGCACGGATCAGGGCTCTCCTCGGCAACGGAGCAGCTCAGCAGCTGCCCGCTGTGACAGAGAGTCCAATTGGGCGCCCAGCCCACCCGGAACGAGCGGCCAGCGAAAAGAGCCATGTCCATCAGGAGCCTCCCTTTGCCGCGGGTCACCGACTGCTCCATCGGCACCAGCCTCTGCTGGCGTCGAGCGCCCACCGTCTTCAGCTGGACCTCCGGCAGCTGGCTGGGCACGGCGAAGGTGGAGGGCAGCTGGCCCGCTACCGGCCAGGAGTGGAGCGACGGCGAGAGAAGAGACTCCACTGCGGCGGAAGCCCGGCAACTACTCGGCTCCTGCTGCCCACCGTAGGGCAGGAAGGCTTTGCTGAAGCTGGAATGCAACAAGCCTCCACCTGGAACAGAGTCAACAAGCAGAGAGTAAGCGAAGCAGTCTGCCCGCTCAGCATCACACAGTAAAGCAGCCAGAGGGACACAGCAGAGAAATGGTGACAGTGTAGGTCTAGCAACCCAGAGCTCAGCATAATCTAACACCATTATGGCAAGTTGTCAAATTGAATTCAATAACTTACCATTAAATCTGGTAGATTGCCGTGAAAACATAACTGGCTCACTGCTTTCCATAGACCCACAGGTACAGCACGGGTTAGATACAGAGTAAAGCTCCCTCTACACTGACCCATCAAACACTCCCAGGGCAGGTATAGCACGGGTTAGATACAGAGTAAAGCTCCCTCTACACTGTCCCGTCAAACACTCCCAGGTCAGGTACAGCACGGGTTAGATACAGAGTAAAGCTCCCTCTACACTGTCTCATCCTCAAAAGAGCACCCCTGGTGAACCCATGCAAAAATACCAGGCACTCGGAGCGAGATTAGTGCCAGTCTGTGCCGTTGGCCCTGCCCAATTGCGCCAGTCTTAAAATTCCACCAGGAGAGCAACATTTACCCAAGCTCCTCGATCTTTGTCCCTGTGTTGGGTAGATCCGCCGCACTGACGCCCTCTCGCAATCCTCTTCGGCCGTGCGTTGTGCGAAGCGCTGATCCAGCTCTCCATCCATTTCCTCATCTTCGCTGAACAGGGAGGCCTTCATTATCTGGAGGGAGCAGAGAGGACAGTTCGTGTACAGAAAACAGGCTTGGCTTTTAGATTATCACAAACTGAATAGCTTCACAGAAGTCGCAACAGGTATAGATGGTGGTGCAGTGGATCAGTAATCCAGGGAGCGCGAGTTCAAATCCCACCAGGGTAGTTTGAGAATTGGAATTCAGTGTTAAAAAAATCTGGGCAATAAAATCTGGTCTCAGTAGAAGTGAGCATGAAGCTGTCGGATTGTCGTAAAAACCCAACTGGGTCACTAATCTCCTTTAGGGAAGGGAACCTGCCGTCCTTACCCGGTCTGGGCCTATATGTGACTCCAGTCCCACACCAATGTGGTTGACTCTGAAGTGGCCCAGCAAGTCACTTTGTTGCATTAGATGAAGGCGGCAGCCCACCACAGCCGTCTCCCGGCAACAAATGCCGGCCTTGCCAGCTGCCACAGAGCCTTGAACATACTTCATGGGCGAGACAAGACAGTGGGCGAGTGTGAAAGGCACGATAACAAAGCCCGCTCTTGCTCTCACCCGACACATGCACTTTCTAGCAAAACGCCAGTAGATTCAGGAAGGAGACCACGATCTTCTTCACTCGCCCCCCCCGGCCCTCCATAGTGACAGGGTGAAGACAACAAGTGTAGCTCCACAAATACTGCTGCGGCCGAGATCAGATAAGTGAGTAACAGGCCAGAAAACAACCTGGGGGGGGGGGGGGGGCGTTCTTAGTCTGTACCACCCTGGATGGTGCATTCAGCTCCCTGGGGAATTTCCAAGGCTCAGCTGCTATCTGTTTTCGTGTTGCCCACCAGTGGGGGGGGGGGGGGGGGAGAAAGAAAGAAGAAGAACGACGAGGACGAGGAGGAGGGGAGAGAGAGCGCGGCCCCAGAACCGTGGGTCACCCGCGGAGAGAGAGTGCGGCCCCAGAACCGTGGGTCACCCGCGGAGAGAGAGTGCGGCCCCAGAACCGTGGGTCACCCACGGAGAGAGAGTGCGCCCCCAGAACCGTGGGTCACCCATGGAATGAGAGCGCGGCCCCAGAACCGTGGGTCACCCGCGGAGAGAGAGTGCGGCCCCAGAACCGTGGGTCACCCGCGGAGAGAGAGTGCGGTCCCAGAACCGTGGGTCACCCACGGAGAGAGAGTGCGGCCCCAGAACCGTGGGTCACCCATGGAATGAGAGCGCGGCCCCAGAACCGTGGGTCACCCACGGAGAGAGAGCGCGGCCCCAGAACCGTGGGTCACCCGCGGAGAGAGAGTGCGGCCCCAGAACCGTGGGTCACCCATGGAATGAGAGCGCGGCCCCAGAACCGTGGGTCACCCGCGGAGAGAGAGTGCGGCCCCAGAACCGTGGGTCACCCGCGGAGAGAGAGCACGGCCCCAGCACCGTGGGTCACCCGCGGAGAGAGAGTGCGGCCCCAGAACCGTGGGTCACCCGCGGAGAGAGTGCGGCCCCAGTGGAGAGCGCGCATTACCTGGAGAGTGTGGGGGTTGATGCCCAAGCTGGATGCGATGTTGCTGGAGGCCGACACGGGGTCCTGTTCCTCAGTGATGTCCTCGTCCAAGAAACCTTCTGGCACGGGCTCCTGGGTGATGTCAGCCATGTCGCTGTCGAGCTCTGCCACACGCCCCATTTGCTGCATCACAAGGCTCTAGGGACAAAGTCAGACTCTGTCAGGACACCAATAAAACAGCGAGGATTCGCAGAAGCGAATTCAGCCGATTTAAAGCCTGGGGGGAAAAATGTGTGTTACTCTATGCCCGACCGGGAGGGGTGAGGAATAGAGAAGAGCAAGAGGTTTAAGTTTCCAATTCGTAAAGAAATAAATAACTTGCATTTCTACAGCACCTTTTATCACCTCAGAATGTCCCAAAGCACTTAACAGCCAATGAAGTACTTTTGAAGTGTAGTCACTGTTGTAATGTAGGAAACACGGCAGCCAATTTGTGCACAGCAAGATCCCACAAACAGCAATGAGATAAATGACCAGATAATTTGTTTCCAGTAATGTTGGTTGACGGATAAATATTGGCCGGAACGAACTCCCTTGCTCTTCTTCCAATTGAGGCCGTGGGATCTTTTACACCCACTTGAGGGCAGACAGGACCTCCGTTTAACTTCTCATCTGAAAGACGGCACCTCCAACAGTGCGGCGCTCCCTCAGTACTGTCCCTCCAACAGTGCGGCGCTCCCTCAGTACTGTCCCTCCGACAGTGCGGCGCTCCCTCAGTACTGTCCCTCCGACAGTGCGGCGCTCCCTCAGTACTGCCCCTCCGACAGTGCGGCGCTCCCTCAGTACTGCCCCTCCGACAGTGCGGCGCTCCCTCAGTACTGTCCCTCCGACAGTGCGGCGCTCCCTCAGTACTGTCCCTCCGACAGTGCGGCGCTCCCTCAGTACTGCCCCTCCGACAGTGCAGCACTCCCTCAGTACTGCCCCTCCGACAGCGCGGCGCTCCCTCAGTACTGCCCCTCCGACAGCGCGGCGCTCCCTCAGTACTGCCCCTCCGACAGCGCGGCGCTCCCTCAGTACTGCCCCTCCGACAGCGCGGCGCTCCCTCAGTACTGCCCCTCCGACAGTGCGGCGCTCCCTCAGTACTGCCCCTCCGACAGTGCGGCCCTCCCTCAGTACTGCCCCTCCGACAGTGCGGCGCTCCCTCAGTACTGCCCCTCCGACAGTGCGGCGCTCCTTCAGTACTGCCCCTCCGACAGTGCGGCGCTCCCTCAGTACTGCACCGTGAGTGTCAGCCTGGACTTTGTGCGCAAGTCTCTGGACTGGGACGTGGACCCACAACCTTCTGACTCGGAGAGTGACATCGGCCATGATATCTGATTTTTGTTTTGGGCGATGGGAGATTTGCAGCATTGGTTTTCATTTACTTGACCTTTTGCTGGGGGCTGGGGAGAATCAGCTCAGCAGGACTGCAGTGTCCACAATGGATTGGACCTTTGTAATCCAGGTTGCATTAACTTAGTTTGTATTCCCTTGAGTTTAGAGTCTGATCGAGGTGTTTAAAATGATCCAATGGTTTCTCGTTATCTACTCCATTTCCTCTGGTGGGGGTACCTGGAACATGGGGTCAAAATCTTCAAGAGCCAGGCTGTTCGGGAGGGAAATCAGGAAGCATATTTCCCCCCACACAAAGGGTAGTGGAAATCTGGAACTCTCCCTCCCCAAAAAGCTATGGGATCAATTGGAGCTCGAGATCAATATACATTTTTGTTGGGTAAGGGCATCAAGGGTTACGGAGCTAAGGCGGGTAAATGGAGTTCAGATACAGATCAGGTATGGACTAATTGAATAGGCTCGAGGGGCCGAATGGCCTCCTCCTGTTCCTATGTGCAGAGATATATCGATATCTAGAACATAAGACGTAGGAGCAGGAGTCAGCCAGTCAGCCCCTCGAGCCTGCTCCGCCATTCAATAAGATCGTGGCTGATCTGATCTTAGCCTCAACTCCACTTCCCCACCCGCTCCCCGTAACCCTCGACTCACTTACCTTTCAAAAATCTGTCTATCTCCACCTTAAATATATTCACTGACTCTGCCTCCACAGCTCGCTGGGGTAGAGAATTCCAAAGATTCACAATCCTCAGAAGAAATTCCTCCTAATTTCCGATTTAAAAGGGTTTCCCCTTATTCTGAAATTATGCCCCCTAGTTCTAGATTCCCCCACGAGGGGAAACATCCTCTCTGCATCTACCCTGTCGAGCCCCATCAGAATCTTATGTTTCAATAAGATCCCCTCTCATTCTTCTAAACTCCAATGAGTATAGGCCCAACCTGCTCAACCTTTCTTCATAAGACAACCCTTCCATCCCAGGAATCAACCCTAGTGAACCTTCTCTGAACTGCCTCCAATGCAAGTATATCCCTCCTTAAATAAAGAGACCAAAACTGGACGCAGTACTCCAGGTGTGGTCTCACCAACGCCCTGTACAGATGTAACAGGACTTCCCTACTTTTATACTCCATTCCCTTTGCAATAAAGGCCAACACACTATTTGCCTTCCTAATTACTTGCTGTACCTGCATGCTAACTTTTTGTGATTCATGTACAAGGACCCCCAGATCCTTCTGTACCTCAGCATTTTGTAATCTCTTCCCATTTAAATAATAATTTGCTTTTTTATTTTTCCTACCAAAGTGGATAACCTCGCATTTTCCCACATTAAACTCCATCTGCCAGATTTTTGCCCACTCACTTAGCCTGTCTATATCCCTTTGGAGATTCTTTGCGTCCTCCACACAATTTGCTTTCCCTGTTGGAGATGCAAAAGTGGCGGGTTTGGCACTACCATTTTGGGGTGTTTTTTGTTTAGGTTGGAGAAGGGCAGCACAGTAGCCTGGCAGTGCCGTTGTGGGACGATTTTGTTGGGGAGGGGGAGCGCGGCAGACTGGCAGTGCCATTTGGCGTGGAGTTACCTGCTCGAGCAGGGTGGACTTGCCGACCGGCGCTGCCTGCTGGTCCGGAAGAGCTGCTGTTTTCATCTTCTTGGTTTCAGCCTTCGAGGGCGGCTCGCTCTCCTCCTCGTCCGAATCCTGGAGCCCGTATTTGGAGAAATGCACCACCTGGAGCAGGGGTTGCAGGGATCAAAGGTTAGTTCTAAACACTACTTTTTGAAGGTGTAGTCACTGTTGTAATGTAGGAAACGCGGCAGCCAATTTGCGCACAGCAAGCTCCCACAAACTGCAATGTGATAATGACCAGATAATCTATTTTAGTGATGTTGATTGAGGGATAAATATTGGACCCAGGGAGAACTCCCTTGCTCTTCTTCGAAATAGTGCCCATGGGATCCTCTACGTCCACCCGAGGGGGCAGTTGGGGCCTCGGTTTGACATCTCATTTGAAAGACGGCAACTCCGACAGTGCAGCACTGGAGTGTCAGCCTGGATTTTTGTGCTCAAGTCTCTGGAGTGGGCCCTGAACACACGACCATCTGACTCAGAGGCGAAAGTGCTGCCCACTGAGCCACGGCTGACATCTCAGTGTTCAGAATGTGTCCATTATTTTAAAAAAAGCCAGATTTTGCCCGTCTGTCCCGTGCATTATAAGCTGTCGGTGAAGCAGAGGCAGTGGGAATATCACACAGGCGAGGTATCACACTATCTGCATTGGCTTAAGCGTGACTTTTCCGACAGCACTTGGTTCTGAAGTGGAGGGGGAGAGAGACAGAGAGAAGGGAAGAGACCACCGTTGGGGGCAGGGGGTGGATGGAATAGTGCAGGGAAAAAAGATAGCTAACAGAGAGAAGGGAGGCAGACAGATGCACAAGCTGCACTCTGTGCTCACAGTAGTGCAGCCTCACTGCTGTGCCTTGTTACAACCCAGCTTGGGCCAGAGTGCAGTGAATCCTGTAAATCACAGACATCTTAGGGACTGCCATCAGCTGTCCATTTAAAAAAAAAAACAGGTCTTCCCTTATTTTTCCCAGAATGGTCAGTGTACGTACTGCGAAAATGAAGCAAAATGGAGAGTTCTTTACCCAGCATCCATAGCGGCAGAGAAACCCATCTATCCCCGGGACAGAGCTGTGCCAGCGTTCAATCCCAGAGAGAGAGAGAGAGAGAGAGAGAGAGAGAGAGAGAGAGAGAGAGCGGTTTCTCTGCCGCCATGGATGTTGGGTAAAGAGATCCCCATTCCACAAAACCTGCTGCCGCCTCACGTTAACCGGCATACACTGACCTCACGGGGGGGAAGAAAGGAAGCCAGCCAGCTGCAAGGAAGGCAACCAAGGGCAATAAAGCAAAGAGCAAGGGTGGGTGGGGTGGAAATTTTTAAACAAAGTGAACCGAGCAGGCAGATGCAGAATCAAACACAAGAGTCTGTAGCCTCAGTGAAGCTGGAGCCAAGATTCCAACCTGTCCCGGGCAATGTTCCCTTTAATATTTTTTGGGTGCGGGGCCCATTCTAAATACTGCGCATGTGTGGCTTTTTCCCGTTTAAAAGCCGGTGAGCCGGCGCTTTCTCACCGGTAGAGGGAAAGGGGAAGGCGCACCAGCGGGTGACGTACAACAGGCCAGTCCTTACCTCGAAGACCCAGGACCCGGTCTCAGACCTGTACTCCAGGAAGCGGGCACCCTGCTTCCGCGAGGAGTTCTCCAGCCGCTCCTCGAAACCCATCTCCATCAGGCGCTCGGGCGACTTGATCAGGCAGCGAGTGGTTTTATCGGTCGGCCAGACTCCATCCAACGTTATTTCAGCGCGCCTTTTCCAAGAGGGGGGTGGGGAAAGAAAGAGAGAGAGAGAGAGAGAGAGAGAGAGAGAAAGCAGATATCAGCCAAGATTCCTGCTCTCGATCGCTACTCTGTAGTTCCTGCTGACCCTCAAGTGAGACCCAGGGTCCAGCTTGGGGCGAAGGCCTCCACAGTTGAATAGTTCATACAAAAACAATGGCTATTTGGCTACTGGATCCATGGAACTGCACCCCAATAGAAGGCATCACCTGCAGAGGAGATTTACCAGAATAAAGTTATGTGGAGAGACTGGAGAAGCTGGAGTTGTTCGCCTCAGAGCAGAGAAGGTTAAGGGGAAATTTAATGGATTTGTTTAAAATGATGAAGGGTTTTGACATTTCACCCTATCTACTGTTTCCAGTGGCAGGAGGGTCGGTAACCAGAGGACACAGATTTAAAGTAATTGGCAAAGGAACCGGAAGGGAGATTTAGGGATGGGCAATAAATGCTGGCCTCGCCAGTGACACCCACATCCTATGGACAAATAAAAAATGAGAATTTTTTAATATAAATGCAGCGAGTTGTTGTGATCTGGAACGCGCTGCCTGAAAGGGCGGTGGAAGCAGATTCAATAGTAACTTTCAAAAGGGAATTGGATAAATACTTGAAAAGGAGAAATTTGCAGGGCTGTGGGGAAAGAGCAGGAGGGAGTGGGACTAATTGGAGAGCTCTTTCAAAGAGCCGGCACAGGCACGATGGGCCGAATGGCCTCTTTCTGTGCTGCATCATTCTATCTTCAACAGGTGAGCTTAGAAAATTGGCCAAAGAAACGTGAACCCTCAAGCAATAGCCTCCTTCCATGGTTTTAGGTGTGCGGAGTTGGATAAACTGAGCACCTAATGCACTGCAGAGAACACCAGAATGTTGAAACAGGCAAATGGGATTGTGACTTTATACATAGGGGGATCTCGAATGTAAAAGACAAGGAAATGTTGAAATTGTACTGGACACGAGGCAAGGCCGCACCTAGAGTATTGCGTGCAGTTATGGGCATCCCATTAGAGGAAGGGAACTGGAGCCATGGAAAGGGGACAGGGAAGATTCACCAGAATCAGACCGGGAACGAGGGTTAGAAACAGAGAAAAATAGGAGCAGGAGGAGGCAATTCGGCCCTTCGAGGCTGATCCTCTATCTCAATATCAGATTCCCGCTCTCTCCCCATACGCCTTGATGCCTTTTGTGTTGAGAAATCTATTTCCTTGAATATATTCAGTGACTTGGCCTCCACAGCCTTCTGTGGTAGAGAATTCCACAGGTTCACCACCCTCTGAGTGAAGAAATTTCTCCTCATCTCAGTCCTAAATGTCCTACCCCGTATCCTGAGACTGTGACCCCTCGTTCTAGACCCCCCCCAGCCAGGGGAAACATCCTCCCTGCATCCAGTCTGTCTAGCCCTGTCAGAATTTTATACGTTTCAATGAGATCCCTTCTCATTCTTCTAAACTCTAGTGAATACAGGCCTAGTCGACCCAACCTCTCCTCATACGAAGAAAGGCTCAGAACAGGGAGGGAATCCAAGTGAAGATTTTGAGGGTAAACAGCGGGAGGTTGCTCACACTGGATGAGGATTAACGGAAACCTTCTGGTGAATCTGCGTTGCACCCACTCAGAGGACGATATATCCTGCCTGAGACGCGCTGCCCAGAATGGAACGCAGTGACTCCATCACTTCCGCTCCCTCTGAATTCGATCCACCCACAGGGTGCCCAAGGTATAGACAACCTTAAATCACAATTGGATTTCAATGGTCGGATCCATGATCACTGAGCTGGTTGTTTCCCTCCCCACCCCCCTCCCACACAGCCCACCCCCGGGGTTTACCTGTTCAGGCCCTCACCCACAGGGGGCTTTTTCTCATCGTCCAGGTAAACAATCACCTCCTTCCTGCGTACGTGCACAATCTCATCGAGGTTCATGTTGGTCAGATTCACGACGCCGGGGAAATATACAGAACCATAACCTGCAGTAAAAAAAACCTCAAGTTAGCAGCTATTGCCCCGGCAGAGGCCCCACCGGGAACGGTAGCATAGTGGTAATGTCACTGGGCTAGTAATCCAGAGGCCTGGACTAATGATCCGGAGACACGAGTTCAAATCCCACCACGGCAGCTGGGGAATTTAAATTCAGTTAATTAAATAAATCTGGAATAAAAAGCTGGTAATGGTGACCATGGTAATCGGATTGTTGTAAAAACCCAGCTGGTTCACTAATGTCCTTTAGGGGAGGAAATCTGCCGTCCTTACCCGGTCTGTGTGACTCCAGACCCACAGTATTTTGTGGTTGACTCAGCAGGTTGAAGAAGGCGGCTCACCACCACCTTCGAGGGCAATTAAGGACGGGCATAAATGCTGGCCTGGTCAGCGATGGCTTGTCAATCAGCCCCAGTTTGTCGCGTTCCCATCACTGGTTGAGCACTGACCTTTGCGCCCGATGGTGAAGTTCTCCACGATGCATTCTCCGCTCTCGTTGGTCAGTTGCTGGGCCAGCTCGTCCATGGAGGGGATGGTGTAATAACCAACCCGGGTCAGAACAATGCCTGGCAAAAGGAATGCACACCATCAGTATTAGCACAGCGTGGAGAAAATATGATCAAAGGCAAGTACAGCACCATCAGGGCCAGAGTGATCTCCTGGACTAGCTTTGATCGCCTAAAGGGGGTTGGAAAGGAATTACCCAGATATTTCCACCCCCATCCAAATTGGCCTGGTTTTTGCCTCTCCCAAGTGATCACATGGATCTGGGTGGGCTGGGGAGTCTATACACTGATACACAAGGTATCACAAATGTGGGAGACAGGCTGGATGGACCGGAGTGTCCAGCCGTGGGATCTTTTACATCCACCGGAGGGGGGAGATAGTCTTCAACAGTGCAGCTCTCCCTCAGTACTGCCCCTCCAACAGTACATCGCTCCCTCAGTACTGCCCCTCCAACAGTGCGGCGCTCCCTCAGTACTACCCCTCCGACAGTGCGGCGCTCCCTCAGTACTGCCCCTCCGACAGTGCGGCGCTCCCTCAGTACTGCCCCTCCGACAGTGCAGCGCTCCCTCAGTACTACCCCTCCAACAGTGCGGCCCTCCCTCAGTACTGCCCCTCCGACAGTGCAGCGCTCCCTCAGTACTGCCCCTCCGACAGTGCAGCGCTCCCTCAGTACTGCCCCTCCGACAGTGCGGCCCTCCCTCAGTACTGCCCCTCCGACAGTGCGGCCCTCCCTCAGTACTGCCCCTCCGACAGTGCGGCGCTCCCTCAGTACTGCCCCTCTGACAATGCGGCGCTCCCTCAGTACTGCCCCTCGACAGTGCGGCGCTCCCTCAGTACTGCCCCTCCGACAGTGCGGCGCTCCCTCAGTACTGCCCCTCCGACAGTGCAGCGCTCCCTCAGTACTGCCCCTCCGACAGTGCGGCCCTCCCTCAGTACTGCCCCTCCGACAGTGCGGCCCTCCCTCAGTACTGCCCCTCCGACAGTGCGGCGCTCCCTCAGTACTGCCCCTCTGACAATGCGGCGCTCCCTCAGTACTGCCCCTCGACAGTGCGGCGCTCCCTCAGTACTGCCCCTCCGACAGTGCGGCGCTCCCTCAGTACTGCCCCTCTGACAGTGCAGCGCTCCCTCAGTACTGCCCCTCTGACAGTGCAGCGCTCCCTCAGTACTGCACTGGGAGTGTCAGCCTGGATTATGTGCTCAAGTATCTGGAGTGGGTCGCTTGCGTCTGTAGTTACTGTAAGTGGACGCTACCCTACAGCGACTCACCTGCCGGGTGAGGAGGCAAGTTGTCGTCCACCTCTGCCTCCCGCTCCTCATGCAGGGACCCGTCGATGAAGGACGTGTCCTCACTGCTTCCCTCCAACGTGCCGTTCCGCAGGTTGTTTCTCAAGTTCATCTCCGCGATGGTGTCATCCATGCCGCAGTTCAGGTGCTTGTTGCAGCTCAGCCCCTCGGGCGTCTGTGGGATCGGTTTAACGATGGTGTTGGTGTAGCATTTATTCACCTCCTGGTGCTCCTCATCCTCTCTCTCCAGTCTGCTTTCCTGCTCACTGTGAGGAGGAACCAGGTCGCCATTATCTGGACCATCCACATGAACATAAGAAATAGGCCCCTCGAGCCTGCTCCGTCATTCAATAAGATCGTGGCTGATCTTCTACCTCAACTCCACTTTCCTGAACTATCCCCATAGCTCTTAATATTCAAAAATCTATCGATCTCTGTCTTGAATATACTCAACGACTGAGCTTCCACAGCCCACTAGGGTAGAGAATTCCAAAGATTCACCACCCGCTGAGTGAAGAAATTTCTCCTCAGCTCAGTCCTAAATGGCCGACCCCTTATTCTGAGACTGTGATCTCTGGTTCTAGACTCCCCAGCCAGGGGAAACATCCTCCCTGCGATGTCTACCACCTTGAAGGACAAGGGCAGCAGGCGCATGGGAACACCACCACCTCCAAGTTTCCCTCCAAGTCACACACCATCCTGACTTTTAAGTATATCGCCATTCCTTCATCGTCGCTGGGTCAAAATCCTGGAACTCCCTCCCTAGCAGCACTGTGGGAGTACCTTCACCACATGGACTGCAACGGTTCAAGAAGGCAGCTCACCACCACCTTCTCAAGGGCAATTAGGGATGGGCAATAAATGCTGGCCTTGCCAGTGACGCCCACATCCCAGGAACAAAAAACAAATTGGTTAGCTCTTTCAAAGAGCCGGCACAGGAACTGTGTGTTTCTATGATTCCTCCACCTTCTCTAGTTTGTTGGATACCAATTTAAGGCTATTTCTCGGAACATGGTTAGCTTGCTGGTTCAGATGGTGGTGATCAGCTGCTGTGCGCGATGGCTGCCACTGCCCACATTTCAGACCAATCGAGGGCTCTTTCATCAGTCCCCTACCCAGGTGTGCTGCGGTGGAACCCCTGCCTGGTAAACTCACTGCCGGGTAGCCAGAGTGTTAGAGAGACTGGATCAGCACACCTGCTATACAGGACCCTCCCTGCACCGGAGAGATCATCTCCCACCACACTAGGACACACCAGATTCACTTGGGACAACTCCAATCAAAGCCTCCTTTCAGATTGGGCAGCACTTTCCTCCTCTTCCCAGCCCAGAATTCTCGAACCACTCAAACACACAGTTAGCAATCTCACGCAGAGGGCACAAGGGGAACGGTAGCATAAGCGGTTATGTTACTGGACTGGTAATCCAGAGTTCAAATCCCACCACGGCAGCTGGGGAATTGAAATTCAGTTAATTAATAAATCTGGAATTAAAAAGCTAGCATCAGTAATGGTGACCCTGTAACTACTGCATTGTCGTCCTTACCCTATGTGACTCCAGACACACAGTAATGTGGTTGACTCTTAACTGCCGTTGGAAATGGCAAGCCACTCAATTAAGGGCAATTAGGGACGGGCAATAAATGCTGGCCTTGCCGGCGACACCCACACCCCCTGAATGAATACAAAAGGCCGTGTGTTTGGGGTTCCAGCGCATTGTCTGGTCAGTGCCGAGGGACTCTCGCAGCATGCGGAACCCATTCGGTAACTAACCCAGGAACACCCAATCGCGGGGCAGAGGCTGCGAGACCGGGTCCATTCCCCTGCCCGGCAAACGAAACTCACTGCCGTTGTACTCACTTCTCTCCGTTCTCCGGATATTCCGAAGGCGATGCCAGGTCGTCTGGCTCCTTGCTGAGTATGGGCGAGTACAGCGTCGAGTTATTCATGCTCTTCAGCACCAGCTTCTTGATGCTCTTCCTGCCCACAGGGAGGTTTGGTTAAGTGGTTGGTCCAGCGTAAGCAGCAACGATTACAGTCGGTGTGCACCTGGCCAAAATCATCCCAGGACCAACCGTATAACCCAACTCAGCCGCACCACCTGTAGCCCTGTATCAATCCCAAACTAATCCCACTGCCCCACTCTCTCCCCATAGCCCTGTATCAATCCCAAACTAATCCCACTGCCCCACTCTCTCCCCATAGCCCTGTATCAATCCCAAACTAATCCCACTGCCCCACTCTCTCCCCATAGCCCTGTATCAATCCCAAACTAATCCCACTGCCCCGCTCACTCCCCATAGCCCTGTATCAATCTCAAACTAATCCCACTGCCCCGCTCTCTCCCCATAGCCCTGTATCAATCCCAAACTAATCCCACTGCCCCGCTCACTCCCCATAGCCCTGTATCAATCCCAAACTAATCCCACTGCCCCGCTCTCACCCCATAGCCCTGTATCAATCCCAAACTAATCCCACTGCCCCGCTCACTCCCCATAGCCCCGCATCAATCCCAACCTAATCCCACTGCCCCGCTCTCTCCCCATAGCCCCGCATCAATCCCAAACTAATCCCACTGCCCCGCTCACTCCCCATAGCCCTGCATCAATCCCAAACTAATCCCACTGCCCCGCTCTCTCCCCATAGCCCCGCATCAATCCCAAACTAATCCCACTGCCCCGCTCTCTCCCCATAGCCCCGCATCAATCCCAAACTAATCCCACTGCCCCGCTCTCTCCCCATAGCCCTGTATCAATCCCAAACTTCCTTTGCTTATTATTTATCCATATTTCCCGTAAAAGATGCAATGGTCTCTGCCTCACTGTGTGGCAATGCTTTCGATGCTCAAACAACTGAGTAAAGAAATGCCCCCAAGTCCTTCTCCTCAGAGGATTTGAAATAGATGATCCTCATCACTAATGACCCAACCAGAGGAAATAGTCTTTTCCTGTTCACTATCAAAACCCTTCATAATTTTAAACATGTCTATTGAATCCTCTGTGCCCCAGTGGAAATAGTCCCAGTATCTCAAGTCTCTCCTCATAGCTAGAGTTTCCCAACCAATCACCCTGCTCAATCTACGCTGTACTCTCTCTCTGGCTTCAATGTCCTTTCTATAATGGGGTGCCCACAACTCCACTCAGTCCTCCAACTGTGGCCTCATGAATGGCTCCTACAATTTATTGCCCATTGTTCATGCTCTCTTACGTCCTCATTTTTCAAATCTAAAATGACATTGGCCTTTTGTTTGGCTTCATCCACCTGCACTTCTGTAGATGAACCCTATGTCTGTTCATGCACACCCTTCAGTGTCTTCCCAATGAGACTATACGCCCATGGCTTGCTTTGTCTCAAAATGTATTACCTGATACTTATCCACATTAAATTGTATCTGTCACCTATCATTGGCTTATTTCTGCACCCAGCACTGGTCCCTGGGGTGCACCGCAACCAACCCTTTACCAGTTAACCCGAAATCCACCCCTCCCAAATCAAGGCGCTTTCAATCCAAGCTACTACCCCTCCTTTTATCCCATATGTATGTACATACTCATCCATGCCTTTGTTACCTTTAGACTTGGCTATTCCAACACACTCCTGGCTGGCCTCCCACGTTCTACCTTACGCTAACCTCAGGTGATCCAAAACTCGGCTGCCCGTGCGAGCAGCCGAGGAGGAGCGGACCGAGCGGGGAACTGGAGCAGAGGCCAGTAAATAAAGAGCGTGGTCGGAGAGGGGCCTGAACTCACTGCGAGCAGCCGAGGAGGAGCGGACCGAGCCGGGAACCGGAGCAGAGAGGAAAAAATCCAGGAGTCCAAAAAACAAGGAGTGACATCACAGGAAAGCAGGGAAGTGATTGGTTAGTCAGTATTTCTCTCTTTATCTTGGGCATTGGTTTAAATTAAGAGCCAGGATTAAAAACTAAACGTTCAAAAAGAGGGAGCTGATTGGTGAGTATCTGGTAAGTGTTTTTACTTGGCTTTCTTAATAGAAACATAGAAACATAGAATCTAGGAGCAGGAGTAGGCCATTCGGCCCGTCGAGCCTGCTCCACCATTCAATACGATCATGGCTGATCATCCAAATCCAGTACCCTGTCCCTGCTTTAATCCCCACAGTACACATATCCCACCCTACCCCCGTAACCCCACGTATTTAATTCCCCCTAACATATCCCATCCTATCCCCATAACCCCACATATTTAATCCCCCCTAACACTAAGGGTCAATTTACCATAGCCAAATCAACCTAACCCACACATTTTTGGACTGTGGGAGGAAACCGGAGCACCCGGAGGAAACCCACGCAGACACGGGGAGAATGTGCAAACTCCACACAGACAGTCACCCGAGGTCAGATTCGAACCCGGGTCTCTGGCGCTGTGAGGCACCAGTGCTAACCACTATGCCACCGTGTTGCCCACTTAAAGTTTTTAAGTTTATTCCAGCTAGGTTAGTAAATAGTCTGTTAATTAGAGGTATGGCAGGGCAGCTCACACCCGCTTCAACTGTATAAAACACTAGTTAGGCCTTAGCTAGAGTACGGTGTGCAGTTCTAGTCACCACATTACAGGAAAGATGTGATTGCACGAGAAAGGGTACAGAGGAGATTTACAAGGATGTTGTCGGGAGTAGAGAATCTTAGCTATGAGGAAAGACAGGATAGGCTGGGTCTGTTTTCCTTGGAACAGAGGAGGCTGAGGGGAGACCTTATTGAGGTGTATAAAATTATGAGGGGCATAGATAAAAGTGGATAGAAAGGACCTATTTCTCTTAGCAGAGGGGTCAAAAACCAGGGGGCACAGATTTAAAGTAATTGGGGGAAGGTTTAAAGGGGATTTGAGGGGAAATTTCTTCACCCAGAGAGTTGTGGGGGTCTGGAACTCACTGCCTGAAAGGGTGGTAGAGGCAGGAACTCTAACCACATTTAAAAAGTACTTGGATGTGCACTTGGGATGCTGTAACCTGCAGGGCTACGGACCAAGAGCTGGGAAGTGGGATTAGGCTGGATAGCTCTTTGTTGGCTGGCGCGGACACGATGGGCCGAAATGGCCTCCTTCCGTGCTGTAACTTTCTATGATTCTATCTCGCACCAAGTCGTGTTCCTCCATCGCCCCCCTGTGCTCGCTGACCTACATTGGCTCCCGGTTGAGCAACGCCCCGATTTCAAAATTCTCATCCTTGTTTTCAAATCCCTCCCCATCTCTGCAACCTGATTTTAATCGTTCCACCATTGGTGGCCGTGCCTTCAGCTGCCAAGGCCCCAAACTCTGGAATTCCCTCCCTAAACCTCTCCGCTTCTACCTCTCTCTCCTCCTTTAAGACGCTCCTTAAAACTTACCTCTTTGACGAAGCTTTTGGTCACCCGCCCTAATTTCTCCATGTGGCCCGGTGTTAGATTTTGCCTGATTACACTCCTGTGAAACACCTTGGAACATTTTACTACATTAAAGGCGCTATATAAATGCAGGTTTTTGTTGTACCATATATAATGACTGCATTGCTTTTATCGATACAATCGGTTATTATTTCAAAAAATTAAACATTCGTTTACCAGACACAGCTCGCCTCCAACAAATCTGCATTTCTGAATGCTCATTATTTTAATTTTGAATCATCAGCTCTTGGGCCACAAAGAACTAAGTTTAGAGTCTGGTTTTAAAGAAGTTTTGAGATTGGGGCTTCAGCATTCAGGGGTGCAGAGAGAGAGAGAGAGAGAGAGAGAGAGAGAGAGAGAGAGAGAGAGAGAGAGAGAGAGAGAGAGAGCGCAGACACCCCAAGGGTCAAAGGCTTTTACCTGGGCAGGAAGGTGCCGTTGGATAGGGACGTCGGTTCGTCGTCATCCAGTCCGTCAAAGAGCTGGGCCTTGGTGGATCCGGTGGCCTGTAGGGCCTTGGGCCGCACTCTGGTGGCGGGCCGGGGTGTCAGCTTGTAGTGAGTGGGGGTGGTCAAGGCTTTCTGAGCCGCTGGGTTAGTGGGTTTCAATCGCTGCAAGAAGAGGGGAAAAGAAATTAAAATCAAAGCGCACATAGAACAGGAGGCCATTCGGCCCCTCGAGCCTGCTCCGCCATTCAGTTAGTCCACACCCGATCTGTATCTTTACACCATTTACCCACCTTTGCTCCACATCTATCCATCTCACTCTTGAAAGCTCCAATTGACCCCCAGCAACCACAGCCTTTTTGGGGAGAGTTTCCCAGATTTCCACCACCCTTTGTGTGAAGAAGTGCTTCCTGACATCACCCCTGAACAGCCTGGCTCTAATCTGAAGATTATGCCCCCCTTGCTCTGGATTTCCCCACTAGAGGAAATAGTTTTAAATCCCTCTGTCATTTTAAAATCCCTCTCGTGGATCTCCCCTTCCTTTCGCCAATCATTGGGAGCGGAGCGTCCTCGAAGGGGAAAAATCTACAGGGCTGTGGGGCAAGAGCAGGGGGGAGTGGGACTAATTGGAGAGCTCGTTCAAAGAGCCGGCACAGGCACGAGGGGCCGAATGGCCTCCTCCTGTGCTGCATCAGTCTATGATTGAACTGCCGGCATCCAACACTCTGGAATTCCCTCCTTAAACACCTCTGCACTACGCACCCCTCTAAAAAAAAACTCCTGGAAAAAAGTCTCTTCCTCCAAGCTTCTGAACACTGCTCTCTCACTTTCATTGATCAGCTCAGTCAATTTTCCACAGGCCTAGCTGTGAAGTGCCTTGGGAGATTTTTTTTAATGATGTTAAGGCGCGATATAAATGCCAGCTATTATTGAGGCAGCAATGCAGTTCCCTCGCCAGAATCTCCCCACACAATCCTACTCAATTATCATTGTTCTGCACCGACTGGAGACGTGTCCATCGCTGCGAAGCGGTTGGGAGTTTACCCGGGCGAGGGTCGAGGCCCACTCACGCCGTGTAACGTGGACACACGCCCGAGGAAGCCGGTCAAGGGGCTCACCTCCTCTTTCTTCTTGGGATCAACCATGGGGTTCCTGAAGAGCGGCGAGTCTCCGAAAGGGGTGTAGGCCAGAGCGCTGAGCTGCTGCTGTAACACGGCCTGCTGCGTGGCAGAGGCATTGGGGTCAGTCAGACCTGGAACAGAGAGCCAGAGATTAAAAACAGGCACAGAACGAACCAACAAACCTACATTTATACCGAGCCTCTCACGACCTCAGGATATCACAAAGCGCTTCAGAGGTAGGTTTGAAGGAGCATCTTAAAATGAGAGAGGGGGCGGAGGTGTTTAGGGAGGGAATTCCAGAGCTTGGGGCCCAGACAGCTGAAGGCACGGCCACCAATGGTGGAGCGATGGAAAGCAGGAATCTCCCAAGGTACTTCACAGCTAGGCCTGTGGAAATTGACTGAACTGATCAATGAAAGCGACAGAGCAGTGTTCAGAAGCATGGAGAAAGAGAAACTTTTTTCCAGGAGGTTTTTAAGAGGGGAACGCAATGCAGAGGGGTTTAAGGAGGGAATTCCAGAAGTCGGGGAGGTCAGAATTGAAAGAGCGCAGAGATCGCGGAGGGTTGTGGGGGCTGGACGAGGTTACAGAGATCGGGAGGGGTTGAGGCCATGGAGGGATTTGAAAGCAAGGATGAGAATTTTTTTTTTTTTTTTTTTTTTTTTTTAAACGAGGCGTTGCTGGACTGGGAGACAATGTAGGTCAAGCACAGGGGTGATGGGTGAACGGGACTTGGTGCGAGTTAGGAAACGGGCAGCAGAGGTTTGGACGAGCTGGAGTTGACCAATGGAGGCCGCACTTGCCTGGTGCGACAGTTACTTACAGACGGGAGCCTGAGGTGCCCCGAATCCCACTGCATTGGCTGCATTGAACGCCCCTGCTCCAAACGCCCCCGCTCCAAGAGTAGCGCCCAGCTTGGGCTGAGTGCTGCCGAACAAAGACGTCTGTCCAGCACCCAGAGCTAGGAAAGAAAAAACACGGTTATAAAATAAAAAGGCATTGCAAATCCAGAGCTGCAACACTGCGGACAATCGGTGGACACGGCAGCACAGTCGGGTCTCTCGTCTGTATTGGTCTGTTGTCGATGCCTGTCCCAGGACAGAGCATGATTGATGGTGGGCGGGTATGTCTGTGCGCCAACGCCTGCCTAATTGTGAAGCTCCAGTCGTCGCGGTTCTGTGGGGCAGGCGTGACAGACCAGCTTCCTGCCCTTTCGTATGTTCACGTAACAGAAAGGCTGAGATTTCGGTGTCCTCTTTCTCCCCACCACACCAACTCTTGCTGGGCTATGGTTACGTAGAATTTCACAGCACCGAAACAGGCCATTCAGCCCAATTGGTCTGTGCCGGTGTTAATGCTCCGCACGAGCCTCCTCCCACATAAGAACATAATTAGGAGCAGGAGTCGGCCACACGGCCCCTCGAACCTGCTCCGCCATACGGCCCCTCGAACCTGCTCCGCCACACGGCCCCTCGAACCTGCTCCGCCACACGGCCCCTCGAACCTGCTCCGCCACACGGCCCCTCGAACCTGCTCCGCCATACGGCCCCTCGAACCTGCTCCGCCATACGGCCCCTCGAACCTGCTCCGCCACACGGCCCCTCGAACCTGCTCCGCCACACGGCCCCTCGAACCTGCTCCGCCATACGGCCCCTCGAACCTGCTCCGCCATACGGCCCCTCGAACCTGCTCCGCCATACGGCCCCTCGAACCTGCTCCGCCACACGGCCCCTCGAACCTGCTCCGCCACACGGCCCCTCGAACCTGCTCCGCCACACGGCCCCTCGAACCTGCTCCGCCATACGGCCCCTCGAACCTGCTCCGCCATACGGCCCCTCGAACCTGCTCCGCCATACGGCCCCTCGAACCTGCTCCGCCACACGGCCCCTCGAACCTGCTCCGCCATTCAATAAGATCACGGCTGATTATTTACCTCAACTCCACTTTCCCGCCCGATCCCCATATCCCTCGATTCCCTTAGTGCCCAAAAATCTATCCAGCTCAGCCTTGAATATACTTGAAGACTCAGCATCCACAGCCCCCTGGGGCAGAGAATTCCAAAGATTCACAACCCTCTGAGTGAAGAAATTCTTCCTCATCTCGGTCTTAAATGGCCGAACCTTTATCCTAAGACTATGCCCCTCTGTTCTAGACTCTCCAGCTATAACCGAACTCTTTCATCCTCATATACTTACAGCGCCCCGTTAATCTATGCCAGTCGCCTCAACCAGTCCATGTGGTAGCGAGTTCCCCATTGTTGGATGGGCCCCAGCACCCTTCTGGTACCTCTCTCGACTGACCAGTGTGTGTGGGCCTGTCTATTTGCTCATGGGGGGGGGGGGGGGTATCCTAGCCGAGACCATCCCTGCCCTCGCCCGGCACGCACTGCCCAGCAAGGCTCACTGGAAAGTGATCTGGAAGAGGAGCCCTGGCTAGTTTCTTCCTCCTGCCACTTGAGGCCACTGAAAGTGTTTAACCCCCTCTTGAACAACCATAGGGTTCCTGATCAATGATACCTGGGCTCAAAGGTTTCAACTATGGAGGACAGGTTGCAGAAACTAGGCTGGCATTCCCTTGAGTTTACAGGGTTAAGGGGTGATCTAATCGAGGTGTTTAAGATGATTAAAGGATTTGATAGGATAGAAAGAGAAACTATTTCCTCTGGTGGGGGGAGTCCAGAACAAGGGGGCAGAACCTTAAAATTAGAGCCTGGCCGTTCAGGGGTGATGTCAGGAAGCACTTCTTCACACAAAGGGTGGTGGAAATCTGGAAAACTCTCCCCTGCCCCTCAAAAGGTTGTGGATTCTGGGGGTTAATTGGAGCTTCACGACAGAGAGCGATAGATTTTTGTTGGGTAAGGGTGTCGATGGATATGGAGCAAAGGCAGGTAAATGGAGTTGAGACACAGACTGGCCATGATCTGATTGAGTGGCGGAACAGGCTCGAGGGGCTGAATGGCCTCCTCCCGTTCCTCTAGTGCCCCTACAGTTGCCCGGCTGTGAGCAGCGGACACTGGGGATCTCCAGGCTGTGCCACACAGAGCAGCGAGTTCACTCAGCCAGCTCAAGTGCTGCTGTTCTTGTGCCCGGGTGAATTACTCGTCCATATTCTTCTTTTGGGTGAAGGGGGGTGAAAGTGAACACCCGACACCTGCCTCAATATATCCCTCATCCTGGGCTCAGACTAGCTGTGGAACCAGTGGTTATTTCACCCACTCCGAACAGCTCACCTGATCCGAATCCAGCTCCGAGCGTAGTACCGAGGGCTCCGGCTGTGGGTTTACTCCCAAACAGACCACCAGTCGCTGCATTCGCTCCGAACCCTGGAAAACCAGACCCAAAGCACCGGGTCACACTGAGTAACCTTTCAATTAAACCACACTGTCCCACGCACACACCCACTGCCTGCCTGCCTGCAACCCCCCCCCCTCCCCGGCCCGACACACACATCGCCTGTCCACGGTACCACAGCAGCAGATCTGTTAGTACCAGCACACGGACAAATTAATGGGGTCAGAGATTTAAACTGCGTCACTGGCTCCCAAGGCTCCACAGTGAGCACCCAAGTGACCAGAGAAGTCAGAAGGCCTGGACACTGGTGCAGTGTAAGTTTTGGGGCGGAGAAACAGAGAGCGCAGCGCTGGCAGACACACTCAAAGCCGAGCTCACGCACAGACAATGGCAATTTGGATGAGGGACTTGAGACACCAGCAGGAGTCCGCACTTTAAGGCGAGGAGGGGGCGAGAAAAATCCAAATTTCAAATAACTGGTGTAAACTCGTATTCAAGCGTTCAGATCTGGGCACCGCACCTCAGGAAGGCTGTATTTGGGCTTGGAGGGGGTGCAGCGTAATTATCGGCAGGCCATCGAGATTCCCGGGAAGCAGAGCGCGCGGGTTGCTACCGTTGGGAAAGTGTTCCCGTGGCAGGAGGTTGGAGGCCTCGACTTGAGCCGGCTGCATTTGATAAACGGGGGAAAAAAAACCGGAAGCTCGGACTGTAGGGGTGTTGGGGGGGGGGGGGGGGGGGGAGCTTGGAATCCTTTGGTTTTTTTTTTTACACACACCAAAGCTTGAAGTGTTGGCGCCGGCTCCGATGGTCAGGTTTGGCTTGTTACCGAACAGTCCAGCGCCGGCTGTGCCAAAGGTGGAGGCACTCGTCGTCGCTGTCCCGAATCCGGCTGGTTTGTTAGCAAACAGGGTCTGCAGAGAGAGAAAGAATATGGTTCAGAAACAGACCGTCAGAGCCAGTCTACCCCTATTTATCCTGGGCCAAGGGGCAGTCCCATTTTACAGCTCGATTAGTGAGAAAATAGCTCAATAACCGATCCTTTCCCTCTCCTCTGCCCACCAAGCTCCAGATACCCCAACACTCATGGAATCATAGAATAGTACAGCACAGGAGGAGGCCATTCAGCCCATCGAGTCGCTTCCCAAGAACAATCCAGTTAGTCCCACTCCCCCGCTCTTTTAGCCCTGCAACTTTTTCTCCTTCAAGTATTTATCCAATTCCCTTTTGAAGGCTCCTATTGAATCTGCTTCCACCGCCCTATCAGGCAGTGCATTCCAAATCCTAACCACTCGCTGCGTACAAAAGTTTTTCCTCATGTCGCCTCTGGTTCTTTTGCCAATCACCTTAAATCTGGTTATCTCTCCATCCCTGCAGCCTGACTGCTGAAATCGAAGGCTCCTCACACCGTCTCCAACCCTCAGCCCAACAAGTCCGTTTCTGCTCCACACCAGCCTCCTCCCACCCAATCAGCATATCCTTCCATTCCTTTCTGTCTCGTGTGTTTATCTAGCCTCCCCTTAAATGCTGTTCGCCTCAGCAACTCCCTGTGGTAGCGAGTTCCACATTCTCACCACTCTCCCGGTAAAGAAGTTTCTCCTGAATTCCCTATTGGATTTATTAGTACATAAGAACATAAGAAATAGGAACAGGAGTCGGCCATTCGAGCCTGCTCCGCCATTCAATGAGATCATGGCTGATCTTCTGCCTCAACTCCATTCACCGGCCCTATCACCATATCCCTTGATGCCCTTACTAGTCAGAAATCTATCGACTTCTGTTTTGAATATACCCAATGACTGAGCCTCCACAGCCCTCTGGGGTAGAGAAATCCAAAGATTCACCACCCTCTGTGTGAAGAAATTTCTAGTGACCATCTTATATTGATGGCCCCTAGTTCTGGTCTCCCCCACAAGTGGAAACATTTTCTCTACGTCTACCCTATGAACTCCTTCATAACTTTCAAGACCTCTATCAGGTCACCCCTCAGCCTTCTCAGAGAGAAAAGTCCCAGCCTGTTCAGTCTTTCCTGATGGGGTATAACCCCTCAGTTCTGGTATCATCCTTGTAAATCTTTTTGGACCCTCTCTGGTGCCTCGATATCCTTTTTAATAATATGGAGACCAGAACTGTGCACAGTGCTCCAAGTGTGGTCTAACCAAAGTTTGAGACAAGTTGAACACAACTTCTCTGCTTTTCAATTCTATTAGTCTACAAAATGAACCCCAGTGCTTGGTTTGCATTATTTTATGGCCTTGTTAACCTGCGTCGCTGCTTTTAATAATTTGTGAATTGGAGTGATTACTGTGGGGCTGGGGGAGATCGGCTGTCTTCACTTCACTTGTCCCAGAAAAGCGCGGCACGTGGCAAACTCACGAAATGTCCGGCGCTCCCGCACTTACGTTGTTGACGTTGGTGAAAGCAGCGTTGGTGTTGCCGAACAGGCCGCCTCCTGCGCCAAACGCAGCCCCGGTGCTGGTGTTGGTGTTGGTTCCAAAAATCCCCCCGGATTGAGAGACCGGGGCGGTTCCGAATAAACTCTGTGGGGAGCGGAGGGCAAGGTTAGAGCTCAGAGACCAACACAGAAAGAACTCGCATTTCTAGAGCGCCTTTCACAACCTCGGGACGTCCCGAAGCGCTTTACAGCCAATGAAGTACTCCATCATAGAAATTTACAGCACAGAAGGAGGCCATTCAGCCCATCTTGTCCGCGCCGGCCGACAAAGCCACCCAGCCTAATCCCACTTACCAGCTCTTGCTCCATAGCCCTGCAGGTTACAGCATCCCAAGTGCACATCCAAGCACTTTTTAAATGTGATGAGGGTTTCTGCCTCTACCACCCTTTCAGACAGTGAGTTCCAGACCCCCACCACCCTCCGTGAAAGAATTTCTCCTCAAATCCCCTCTAAACCTCCGACCAATTACTTTCAATCTATGCCCCCTGGTTATTGACCCTTCTGCTAAGGGAAATAGGTCCTTCCTATCCACTATCTAGGACCCTCATAATTTTATACATCTCAATTAGGTCTCCCCTCAGCCTCCTTTGTTCCAAAGAAAACAACCCCAGCCTATCCAATCTTTCCTCATAGCTAAAATTCCCCAGCCCAGGCAACATCCTGGTAAATCTCCTCTGCACCCTCTCTAGTGCAATCACATCCTTCCTGTAATGTGGTGACCAGAACTGCACGCAGTACTCTAGCTGCGGCCTAACTAGTGTTTTATACAGTTCGAGCATAACCTCCCTGCTCTCAATCTATGCCTCGGCTAATAAAGGCAAGTATCCCGTATGCCTTCTTAACCACCTTATCTACCTGTCCTGCTACCTTCAGGGATCTGTGGACATGCACTCCAAGGTTTTCTGCACTTTTCAATGTCCTACCATTTAATGTGTATTCCCTTGCCTTGTTAGCCCTCCCCAAATGCATTACCTCACACTTCTCCAGATTGAATTCCATTTGCCACTGTTCTGCCCACCTGACCAGTCCATTGATATCTTCCTGCAGTCTACAGCTTCTTCATTATCAACCACACGGCCAATTTTTTTTATCATCTGCAAACTTCTTAATCATACTTCCTACATTCAAGTCCAAATCATTGTTATATACCACAAAAAGCAAAGGACCCAGTACTGAGCCCTGCAGAATCCCACTGGAAACAGCCTTCCAGTCACAGAAACACCCTTCGACCATTACCCTTCCCTTCCTGCCTCAGCCAATTTTGGATCCAGCTTGCCACTTTCCCCTGGATCCCAGGGGCTTTTACTTTCATGACCAGTCTGCCATACCTTTTGAAGTGTAGTCACTGTTGTAATGTAGGAAACACGGTAGCCAATTTGCACACAGCAAGCTCCCACAAACAGCAGTGTGATAATGACCAAATCATCTGTTTTTAGTGATTTTGGTTCAAAGATAAAATATTGGGCCCCAGGACACTGGGCAGAACTCCCCTGCTCTTCGAATAGTGCCGTGGGATCTTTAATGCCACCCGAGAGGGCAGACGGGGCCTCGGTTTAACATCCCATCTGAAAGACGGCACCTCCGACAGTGCAGCACTCCCTCAGTACTGCACTGGGGTCCAGTTTAGATTTTGTGCTCAAGTCCCTGGTATCATAAGATTTAGATTAGCAATGGAGAGGAGCAAGGAACAATCTAGAGTGGAACTTCTAAACTGGAATAGGGCTAACTTCAATGGGATGCCAAAGGATCTAGCCAGGATAAAATGGAACCAAAGACTGACAGGAAAAACTGTAACGGAACAATGGTTGATCTTTAAGGAGGAGATGTTCCAAGTACAGGCTAGGTACATTCCAACAAGAGGGAAGGGTAAGGGAACCAAACCAAGGGCTCCTTGGATGACGAGGGAGATAGAGAAGATGATGAAACAAAAAAAGAGGGTGTATGATGCATGTCAGGTGAATTCTTCAAGGGAGAACCAGACCAAATACAGTAAGTTGAGAGGGGAAGTGAAGATGAAAATAAGATTGGCAAAGAGAGAATATGAGAGTAGAATGGCGATTAACATAAAAGGGAACCCAAAAATCTTCTACCGGCATGTAAACAGTAAGCGAGTAGTAAGAGACGGGGTGGGGCCTATTAGGGACGAAGAAGGTGATATATGCTTAGAGGCGCAGGGCAAGGCTAGAATACTCAATGAGTACTTTGCATCAGTGTTTACTAAGGAGGTGGATGCTGACAAAATATCGGTAGAAGTGGAAAAGGTAGAAGCAATGGAAGGGGTGAAAATTGATCGACAGGATATACTAGAAAGACTGGGTATGATTCAAGTGGACAAGTCGCCTGGTCCAGATGGCTTGCATCCCAGATTGCTAAGGGAATTGGGGGAGGAGATAGCGGAAGGGCTTGCCATAATTTTCCAATCTTCCCTAGATGTGGGGGAGGTGCCTGAGGATTGGAAAGTGGCAAATGTGACACCATTGTTCAAGAAAGGGTGTAAGGACAATCCTAGTAACTACAGGCCGGTCAGTTTAACATCAGTGGTGGGTAAAGTTTTAGAAACAATAATCAAGTAAAAATTAGCGGGCACTTGGAGAGGTTTAAGCTAATTAAGGAGAGCCAACATGGATTTGTAAAAGGCAGATCATGTTTGACTAATCTAATTGAATTTTTGACGAAGTAGCAGGGAGGATTGATGAAAGGAATGCAATGGATGTTGTCTACATGGATTTTCGGATGGCGTTGACAAAGTACCACATAGAAGGCTAGTTAACAAAATTGAGGCTCACGGAACAGGTGGGTCAGTGGCAGCTTGGATAAGGAATTGGCTTAAGGACAGAAAACAGCGAGTTGTGGTAAATGGCTGTTTTTCAGACTGGAGGATGGTAGACAGTGGTGTTCCCCAAGGGTCAGTGCTGGGGCCACTGCTTTTATATATAAATGACCTGGATATTGGAATACAGAGTAGAATTTCTATATTTGCCGATGACACCAAACTTGGGGGTGTGGCAGTGAGGATGATACCAATCGACTGCAACAGGACTTAGAAAGGCTAGCAGAATGGGCAGACAAGTGGCAGATGGCATTTAATACAGAGAAGTGTGAGGTGATGCATTTTGCCAGAAGGAACAGGGAGAGGCAATATACACTTAATGGCACAGTTTTAAAGAGTGTGCAGGGACAGAGGGACCTGGGAGTTAATGTGCATAGGTCCCTGAAGGTGGCAGGACATATTGAGAGAGTGGTTAACAAAGCATATGGGATCTTGGGCTTCATAAATAGAGGTATTGAGTACAAAAGTAGAGAAGTTATGCTGAACCTTTATAAAGCGCTGGTTAGGCCACAACTGGAGTATTGCGTCCAGTTCTGGTCACCACACTTTAGGAAGGATGTGAAGGCACTTGAGAGGGTGCAGAGGAGATTTACCAGAATGGTTCCGGGGATGGGGGATCTTAGCTACAAAGGACAGGTTGGAGAAGCTGGATTTGTTTTCATTAGAGCAAAGGAGGTTGAGGGGGTGATTTGATGGAGGTGTAAAAGATTATGACGGGTTTGGATAGGCTAGACGGGGAAAGGCTGTTCCCACTAGTTAATGGTACAAGGACTAGGGGACACAGATTTAAGGTTTTGGGCAAGCGACTCGGAGGGGGAATGTGAGGAAAAACTTTTTTATGCAGCGAGTGATGAGGACCTGGAATTCGTTGCCGACAGAAGTGGTGGAAGCGGAGACACTCAATGTTTTCAAGGAGAGACTGGATAGGCACTTGAGGGAAATAAACTTGCAGGGCTACGGGGATAGAGCGGGGGAATGGGACTGACTGGATTGCTCTACAGAGAGCTGGCACGGACTCGATGGGCCGAATGGCCTTCTTCTGTGCCATTATGACTCTGAGACGTGAACCCACGACCTTCTGACTCAGAGGGCTACCCACTGAGCCACGGCGCACACAGGGGGAGGGGTGGGGCCTAACAGGCACCAGTTACATCTGCCCGCAGTCCTGTTGGCCAGCCGCAGGATAAATTCCAGCTTCCACTGCCATTCAAACCCCGTTGCGCCCCACTCCCAATAGAGCATTTTCTTTTTCTATTCGTTATGGGATGTGGGCGTCGCTGGCAAGGCCAGCATTTATTGCTCATCCCTAATTGCCCTCGAGAAGGTGGTGGTGAGCCGTCTTCTTGAACCGCTGCAGTCCGTGTGGAGAAGGTACTCTTACAGTGCTGTTAGGGAGGGAGTGCCAGAATTTTGACCCAGCGATGATGAAGGATCGGCGATATATTTCCAAGTCAGGATGGTGTGTGACTTGGAGGGGAACTTGGAGGTGGTGGTGTTCCCATGCGCCTGCTGCCCTTGTCCTTCTAGGCGGAAGAGGTTGTGGGTTTGGGAGGTGCTGCCGAAGAAGCCTTGGCGAGTTGCTGCAGTGCATCTTGTAGATGGTACACACTGCAGCCACGGTGCGCCGGTGGTGGATGGCGTGAATGTTTAAGGTGGTGGATGGGTTGCCAATCTAGCGGGCTCATTTGTCCTGGATGGTGTTAAGCTTCTTGAGTGTTGTTGGAGCTGCACTCATCCAGGCGAGTGGAGAGTATTCCATCACACTCCTGACTTGTGCCTTGTAGATGGTGGAAAGGCTTTGGGGAGTCAGGAGGTGAGACACTCGCTGCAGAATACCCAGCCTCTGACCTGCTCTTGTTGCCACAGTATTTATGTGTTGCTGCAGCAAACTCATTTTTTTCCTCTATGAAGGAGGAGGAAAAGCACTGATGTTTCCATAGCGTCTTTCACACCTTCAGGACGTCCCACACAGTCAGTGAATTATTTTGGAGGTGTAACTGCTGTCTTGTAGGCAAAGGCGGCAGCCAATTTGCTCACAGCAAGATCCCACAAACACCAAAAGGGAGAGCGCCGACCAGTTAATCTGATTTTTTTTTGGCAATGTTGGCCAGCAGTCACTGCTCTTCCGATACTGCCATGAGACCTTACCCGAGAACTGAAACAGGCAGAAGGGACCATGATTCACATCTGAAAGATGGCACCTGACAGGTGGAACATAGGCACAGGAGGAGGCCGTGCAGCCGCTCGAGCCTGCTACGCCATTCAACGAGATCGTGGCTGATCTGTATCTTAACTCCATCTACCCGCCTTGGTTGCGTTACCCTTAATTCCCTTATGCAACAAAAATCTATCGATCTCAGTTTAGAAATTTTCAATTGACCCCCAGCCTCAACAGCTTTTTGGGGGAGAGAGTTCCAGATTTCCACCAACCTTTGTGTGAAGAAGTGCTTCCTGACATCACCCCTGAACGGCCTGGCTCTAATTTTAAGGTTATTCCCCCTTGTTCTGGACTCTTTCCCACCCGAGGAAATAGTTTCTCTCTATCTACCCTATCGAATCCTTTAATCATGTTAAACACCTTGATTAGATCACCCTTTAATCTTCTAAATTGGAGGGAATACAAGCCTCGTCTATACAATCTGTCCTCGTAATTTAATCCTTTTAGCCCACCGGGGAAGTTAAACAGCGCCGACTGACTGAACCGCCGTTCACTGTGAGGCCGCCCGGCGCTCACCCGATGTTCTTACCATGCTGCTGGTGTTGGGCTGACCCAGGGTGTTGGCGTTGCCGAATCCGAAGCCGGCGCTCTGCGTGGTGGTGGCCAGGCCGAAGGGCTTGTTCCCGAAGAGGCCGGTGGTGGGCTGCGGCTGTGCCTGCCCGAAGAGGCCCCCCGTGGCCGTGCCGAACGCACCGGTACCTGAAACACAGACATCCCGACGTCAGCGGAGAGGAGCGATTGCACCGTGAGGGCAGGGAGAGGAATCCGCCAAACGCTGCATTTCACCCCCATGGGATTTCACCTTGGCCCCCGCCCACCCTCTTGTAGGCGTCCAGACAACCCCCAACATCCCCCAACCACAGGAACTTTCAAATTCGTTTCCACTCTTGCACAGACTTGCCTCTCCACTTGTAGCCTGACTGGAGCTGTTGTACTTTCTGTAAGAAAACACGCAACATACAACCCTCCCACCAACATATACACGGTTAGCTACATCTATTCCCCCCCCTCTCCCCCTGCAATAAATGTCAGTAAGTAAATGAGAAGATGCCGCTCACTACTTGCATGATAGTACAAGTCAGAAGCTGGAAGTTTTCACAAGGTATATTGCACTTATAACTGAGCTTAAAGAAAGACTTACATTTATATAGCGCCTTTCACGACCACCAGACGTCCCAAAGAGCTTTACAGCCAACGAAGTACTTTTTGGAGTGGTCACTGTTGCAATGTAGGAAACGCGGCAGCCAATTTGCACACAGCAAGCTCCCACAAACAGCAATGTGATAAGGACCAGAAAATCTGATTTTAGTGATGTTGATTGAGGGATAAATATTGGCCAGAACTCCCCTGCTCTTCTTCAAAGTGCCATGGGATCTTTTACGTCCACCCGAGAGGGCAGATGGGGCCTCGGTTTAATGTCTCATCCGAAAGACGGCACCTCCGACAGTGCAGCACTCCCTCAGTATTGCACTGGGAGTGTCAGCCTGGATTTTGTGCTCAAGTCTCTGGAGTGGGACTTGAACCCACAACCTACTGACTCCGAGGCGAGAGAGTGCTACCCACTGAGCACGGCTGACACTCATCAGCTTATTTCAACTGGGGTGAAAGATAAAATGGATTTAAATGTTTACTATGTATTGTATAGAAATTTGTGTAGGGATTTATGGATTAGAAACTGGACTGAAACAATGACATTCGAGCTGCTGTACATAGTTTTAAGATGCTTTTTAAATCACCACGCTCACTGGTGTGTAGTGTCTAAGCCATTTATTCATTCTCAGTTTCTGCCATGTCTAAAGGGAGTTCAGTGCGACTGTCTGCAACAGGTACAACGTTAAACGCGCATTCAAGCTCCACATCACCTGGCAACAGTCTAGTGAAAGGGTCACCTGACTGACGAGCAAAAACCCAGCCACGCTTAAAGGACACCCTTAGCCTAGGTGCCCAGTTTAAGGGGTAGATGGTGTATGCAGCAGAACCCCTCCCCCACCCTGCACCCAAAGGGAGGCCACGGAGGGGGGAGAAGGGAGGGGATCCGAGGTGCACAAGGATCAGTTACAAAGTCTGGGCATCGGTAAAAGTACCAAATAAAAAACAGGTAAAAATACCAAATAAATCACCTTAGGCAGCACTGAGCTGGAAGAAGCCAGTACTTCCTGTCTAGCAGGGGGGGATGTAGGGTCATTGTAATCCCCTTGAATCCATTCCCCCCGATCAGAAAGCAGTACTGTTATAATGCTGGTCGAGGGGTAGCTTAAACCCATTCTGAAGTTTGCGATCGATAGCAGATAGATGTCAGTCTCAGTCACTCTAAACCGTCCTCTTGCCCTCCCCGGAAGGTTGAACTCAACACTTTGAAGCTCTGCACTCCCGTGAGGTACGTTTCATCCCAGAGAGTCACTCAACTCTACATGAGCGCGGAGATGTGGAAATGCCACGGATAACCACACCCCACAGTGACAGGACGCTCTGAGCTTCACTGTCCACTCGTAGACATGCCGATGGAAAGTTTTCTACTGCTCCATTCACCCAACACCAATGTTCCTTAGAATGACACAGCACAGGAGGTGGCCATTCGGCCCATCGTGCCGGCTCTTTGAAAGAGCTATCCAATTATTATTATTATTTTTTTTTTGAGACATCCCTTTTTGGGGGAAGGGGAAAGATGATGGGAAAGCGGAGTGGTAATCTTACTGGACTAAATCTAGAGAAGGCGAGTTCAAATCCCACCATGGCAGTTTTCGAATTTTAATTCGATTAAAAAAAAAATCTGGAAATAAAAATCTGGTGTCAGTAAAAGTGACCGTGAAGCGGTCGGGTTGTCGTAAAAATCCAGTCCCAGTTTTTTTGGGTGCGCGTCCCATTCAGATTTTCGCGCAGGTGCGGTTTCTTGCATTGAAAAGCCGGCGAGCGGCCTGCGCGGGACCTCCAGACCGCGGCGCAGCTCAACGGGAACGTTGCCCACCATCACCGTCTTAGGGGCAACTAGGGATGGGCAATAAATGCCAGACTTGCGAGAATGAATAGAAAATAACTATGTTTGGATCAACAGTTATGATTTCCTACTGTTACATCAGTGTTCTATTCTTTCCCCACAAAACAACTCCGCTCGTCAGGAGGCCTGGCTCCGGCTCTCCCCCGCGACCAGCCCCTTTAAGGGCTTGCACATCTCTGCGCTGTGTAAATCCAAGTTGCAGGAAAGGAGCAGGTAGCAGCCGAGTTCAGAGCTGTTGGGTGAAAAGCTTCTTCACCGTTTCCATCTCTCAATTCTCGAAACTGTGGAGCACTTTGAAATTCCGCAGGATCTTTTCTCTGAACGTACACCGACCGGTACAGCCACTCCTCCAGCAGAGCTATCGTTCTGTCATCCTGTGCTCATCCCACAGAACACCTACTTACACAAGACCCTGACGCATAGTAGCCTGTGAAAGCGATGCGGCTCGCAATTGTTGAGAGCTTGCGGAAACAAGACTGCTGTGTTTACCAAGAGGGTTGAATTGTTTGGCCCATAGGTGCTGGGAAGTGCACAGCTGTGAACGTAGGGCAAGGACGAGAGATGGGGCTCGGCTGCGATGCAGTCACAGTCGAACAGCCAACCTTGCTGTTGCCTCCCGTGGAGGCTCTGCAAGCATGGCCACTGGAGGGGGTGGGTTGCGGCAATCGGAGAGCTGCCAGTGCCTGTGGGACCCATGTGTTCGCAAAGGAGCTGATGCTTTCAGGGGGGGGGGGGGGGGGGCGGGGTAGATAGGGGAGCAGGAGCCAGACCCCAGACCAGTTCCTGCTTCCCCCCCCCCATTGGTTGGTAAGCGTGTCCAGCGAGATCGAGCGGCAGTAGTTGTGACTTCCTGTAAAGAGATGCCGCGCTATTGACCGAGCTACTACCCGCGATCTCAGCTGCATCAAAGCTTTTCAACCTTACAATCAGAGTCCCTACCTGTTTTCTGAAGACTGGACCCACAGACTGTTCCCAGCACACCCACTTGTGAAAGGAGCCCAGTGTCTGAGGAGAGGAAGTCACTCGTTCAATTTTTGATTTTTAAAAAAAATCTACCACAACACATCTAAAGCGTCAACAAAGGTGACAAATCTATGCCTCTGGGGCCCGTGGGCACAGGTGGCTGGCTAGCAGTAGGTGCTGCTCCGAGGAAGCATGCGAGGCAGGGCCTGGAAAATCACACCCTTCAGTACAGGAGCACAGAAAATCAACAGCATTTTATAAATATATGAAATAAAAAGATGTCAGACATTTTTCCCCCCATAAATAAGGGCCACAGTCTCAGGATAAGGGGTCGGCTATTTAGGACTGAGACGAGGAGAAATTTCTTCACTCAGTGGGTGGTGAATCTTTGGAATTCTCTACCCCAGAGGGCTGTGGAGGCTCAGTCGTTGAGTACATTCAAGACAGAGATCGATAGATTTCTGGGCACTAAGGGAATCAAGGGATATGGGGATCGGGTGGGAAAGTGGAGTTGAGGTCGAAGATCAGCCGTGATCTTATTGAATGGCGGAGCAGGCTCGAGGGGCCGTCTGGCCGACTCCTGCTCCTATTTCTTATGTTCTTATTCCCCCTCAAGTGATTGGGCATGGATTTAGAGCTCTAGTAGTGTCGTGGTGTTACTGTACTAATAACCCAGAGGTAATCCAGAGAACGCGAGTTCAAATCCTACCGTGGGCAGTTTGAGAACTTGGATTCAGTTTTTAAGAAAATCTGGAAATAAAAATCTGGTCTCAGTAAAAGTGACCATGAGGCTGTCGGATTGCCGTAAAAACCCAACTGGTTCACTGATGTCCTTTAGGGAAGGAAACCAGCCGTCCTTACCCGGTCTGGGGCCTATCTGTGACTCCAGACCCACACCAACCTGGTTGACTCAATGCCCTCGGGGAAATTCAGGATGGGCAATAAATGTCAGTCTTGTCAGCATCACCCACATACCGAGAACAAATAAAACACAGGCAGCACATCACTCAATAGAGAGAGGTTCCTGGGCGGGAGGAAGGTGAGTTAACAAGACAAAGTCAAAGTGCTGAAAAGGCATGCCATTTTACTGCGGGCTTTGCGCTACAGACAGTGGGGGTGGCAATAAACACACTAAAGAGCACAGTCACAAATTAGATCATGTAAAACCACAAGTGAGTCTGCGCGCACTTTTAAGCATCGTGGAGCGCTTCACATACATTACATAGAACATAGAAGATAGGAGCAGGAGTAGGCCATTCGGCCCCTCGAGCCTGCTCCGCCATTCGATGAGATCATGGCCGATCATTCAAATTCAGTACCCTGTCCCTGCTTTCTCCCCATATCCCTTGATACCTTTAGCTTTAAGAAATATATCTAACTCATTCTTGAATATATTTAATGACTTGGCCTCAACTACCTTCTGTGGTAGAGAATTCCACAGGTTCACCACTCTCTGGGTGAAGAAATTCCTCATTTCTGTCCTAAATGGCTTACCCCTTATCCTTAGATTATGACCCCTGGTTCTGAACTCTGACCATTGGGAACATTCTTCCTGCATCTAGTTTGTCCAGACCTGTCAGAATTTTATATGTTTCGATGAGATCCCCTCTCATTCTTCTATACTCCAGCGAGTATAAGCCCAATCGACCCAATCTCTCCTCATATGTCATTTCTGCCATCCCAGGTATTACTTTGGTTATGTAGCTAGACACGAAAGGGTGATTTCACACACAGCAAGATCCCACAAAGACAGCTGGGACTGTTTTTGCCGGTGACGGTTGAGGGAGGAGCGTTGGCCCAGGTCAAATCTCGCTCAAGTTTACTTGGATGTTGCCCCTGGCTGTGCAAACAGGCACCAATGCAGCACTCACGCAGTGTTAAAGCAGCTTAACCCGCGAGAGCGCTACGCACGGATTGGTCGGGGAATCCCTCTCTCAAACCCACCGACTGAAGGAAAAGCAGCCTCAGCAGGTGCTGTAGCACCCCTGGCGAAGCCCGGCATTCCACATGCACAGGGAATCACTGCCCAATGTGGGCTGCAGGAGGGCGAGCAGCGCAGATTCACCAGAATGATACCGGGGCTAAAAGGGTTAAATTACGAGGACAGGTTGCACAGACTGGGCTTGTATTCCTGAGTTTAGAAGATTAAGTGGTGATCTCATCGAGGTGTTTAAGATGATTAAAGGATTTGATAGGGTAGAGAGAGAAACTATTTCCTCTGGTGGGGGGAGTCCTGAACAAGGGGGCAGAACCTTAAAATTAGAGCCAGGCCGTTCAGGGGTGATGTCAGGAAGCACTTCTTCACACAAAGGCTAGTGGAAATCTGGAACTCTCTCCCCCAAAAAGCTGTTGAGACTGGGGGCCAATTGGAAATTTTAAAACAGATTGATAGATTTTTGTTGGGTAAGGGCATCAAGGTTTACAGAACCAAGACAGGTAAATGGAGTTAAGATACAGATCAACCATGATCTAACTGAATGGTGGAACAGGCTCGAGGGGCTGAATGGTCTCCTCCTGTTCCTATCTCTGGGTTAAGTCCCACACTCTCACAATGAGAAACTTGTATATTCCACATACAAGTCCCAACAACACTAGTGAAATGTGTAGAAGCGACTGTATGGCTGCTGGAGGGAGCAGAGAATTCAATGATGCACTAAAAGCCATTAAGTAATCATCCGGAATTTGGCAACGCGCGTCACTGGCACAACAGGCTGCACTGGGGTGGGGAGAAGGACCTCCTGGATTCTCCCTCCGTCCCTCACTCCACAGAATTAGCTCCAAACTCTAGGAGGAAAGTGAGGGAGAGGCTGCAGGGAGAATGACTCTCACTGCGATGAGGTGGAGCACCCCAGGGCAGGGAAAGATATGGGCAAGGATCAGAACTCAGCTGTGATGCCTCCCGTGAAACAATAGCCCACCGACACTTCCCAGAACCGCAGCCCAATGTGTTCAGGAGAGTTTGGGGGTGGGTCACCCAGAATTGCCCCCAACCACCTCCACAGTGACAGGCTCGAGCCAAATGCAAGCCGGAAGCCCAAGATGAATAGGGGTGGCGAGGAGCTTACGGGAGAAGTTGTGATTATAATTAACAAACCCAAAAAAAGGCTCCCAATGATTCCAGCCCCTTAAGGCAGCGAGTATGAGTCCAAGAGTCTCGGAAGGCCCACGGTTCAATTCCCAGGCTGCGCGGTTAGCTGATCTCAATGGGGACAGTGTTATTGGGGTGCGCCAACTGGCCCCTACACCTCTTGGGCTAGGGAGAGGAAAGTCACTGTTCCTGCCCGCTCACTCCCCCAGTACCCCTGCTGGACACAACAACTTGCACTGAACGCAGCAAAAGATCCCAAGGAACTTCACAGGAGAATTTTCAAAACAAAATTTGACACCGAGCCACAGAAAGAGATACAAGGAGGAGAGAGGCGCGGAGAGGTTTAGGGAGGGAATTCTGGAGCTCAGGGCCCAGGCAGCTGAAGGGACAGCCGCCAATGGTGGAGCAATTAAAATCAGGGATGCGCAAGAGGCCAGAATTGAAGGAGCGCAGAGATCTCGAAGGGTTGTAGGGCTGGAGGAGGTTACAGAGATAGGGAGGGGTGAGGGCCATGGAGGGATTTGAAAACAAGGACGAGAATTTTAAAGTTGAGGCGTTGCCGGACTGGGAGCCAATCACCGAGCACAGGGGTTGAAGGGTGAACGGGATACGGGCAGCAGAGTTTTGGAGAAGCTGAGGGTGGGAGGCTGGCCAGGACTGGATCCCGCTCGGCTGTGATGCCCCCCGTGGTCAAACATCCTCCCGACACTCTATCCAGAGCTGGATAAATGGTCATGTGGACAAGGTACCAGGGAGCTACTGTCACCTGTGTAACCGTATCCAAGCGACGCCTCCAGGCCAAGGAGAGGGTCCCGCGGAGAGAGGGGGGAAACTAACTTCCCAGAAGAGCAAAGCCGCACAGAAACAGGACCGACGGAGGCACTCGAGTCGACAACATTCCCGGCTTTTATACTGGAGGACGTCATGAAGCCCTCCCCATCAAAAACAGGCTCAAGGCTCGGAGTTCCCCATCGGTGGGGGGTCTAAACCGTGGGCTTGTGACCACCCCTGGATCCAGCCCCAGCAATCCAGCCCTCAAGGCCCAGGCAGCTCACTGGTTTGAAATTTGTGGGCCTGGAGGTTTGGAAAGGGCCGCTGCCTCATGGCTGGACAAATCCTAAATCAGAACACCAGGACCAGTTAGCGGGAGGTAGAAGGGAATGAACAGGAGGCGGGATTTAAACTCCATGCTACACACACAAAGGCTTCGATACCCCACACCTACACTGTCGGGACCTCCGATCTAACCAGCACCTTCCCGCTCACTACTGGTAGTTACAACTCCCCTCACACTCCTCCACTAAATGAAACCCACAGCCTGAAACGTAGCGGGCGGTGGCCCGTTCTAAACGGTCGATGAACTCACTTGTTCCGAAGCCAGTTTTGTTCTGCCCGAAGTTGAATCCCCCGGTGGGGTTGGCTGGAGTGGCTCCAAACAGCCCGGTGCCGGCGCTGGACGTAGCGGTCGAAGTGCCGAACAGACCGCCACCTCCCCCCAGCGGGGCCTGTGGTCCCTTGCGGCCGGCCGTGTAATCCTCCAAACGCAGCTCCTGGCAAAAGCAAAGCGGTACAAGGAGGGTTAACGCTCGCTGCTGCGGCTGGACTCGTGCCCTCTAATATCACGCGGTCAGTCTTCACAGGGGAACTCAGACAGCAGTCGCTGGCACAATATCCCACTGCGGGCTTGTGAAAGCAGTGCGGATTGCTTCACAGTGTCAGCTGTGGCTCAGTGGGCAGCACTCTCGCCTCGGAGTCAGAAGGTTGTGGGTTCAAGCCCCCACTCCAGAGTTGAGCACAAAGCTAGGTTGACACTTCAGTGCAGTGCTGAGGGAGCGCCGCGCTGTCGGAGGGGCAGTACTGAGGGAGCGCCGCACTGTCGGAGGGGCAGTACTGAGGGAGCGCCGCACTGTCGGAGGGGCAGTACTGAGGGAGCGCCGCACTGTCGGAGGGGCAGTACTGAGGGAGCGCCGCGCTGTCGGAGGGGCAGTACTGAGGGAGCGCCGCGCTGTCGGAGAGGAGGTACTGAGGGAGCGCCGCACTGTCGGAGGGTCGGTACTGAGGGAGCGCCGCACTGTCGGAGGGGGCAGTACTGAGGGAGCGCTGCACTGTCGGAGGGGCAGTACTGAGGGAGCACTGCACTGTCGGAGGGGCAGTACTGAGGGAGCGCCGCACTGTCGGAGGGGCAGTACTGAGGGAGCGCCGCACTGTCGGAGGGGCAGTACTGAGGGAGCGCCGCACTGTCGGAGGGGCAGTACTGAGGGAGCGCCGCACTGTCGGAGGGGCAGTACTGAGGGAGCGCCGCACTGTCGGAGGGGCGGTACTGAGGGAGCCCCGCACTGTCGGAGGGTCGGTACTGAGGGAGCGCCGCACTGTCGGAGGGGCGGTACTGAGGGAGCCCCGCACTGTCGGAGGGTCGGTACTGAGGGAGCGCCGCACTGTCGGAGGGGCGGTACTGAGGGAGCGCCGCACTGTCGGAGGTGCTGTCTTTCGATGAGACGTTAAACCGAGGCCCCGTCTGCTCTCTCAGGTGGATGTAAAAGATCCCATGGCAGGTGTCCTGCCCAATATTTATCCCTCAACCAACATCACAAACAGATTATCTGGTCATTATCACACTGCTGTTTGTGGGAGCTTGCTGTGCGCAAATTGGCTGCCGTGTTTCCTACATTACAACAGTGACTACACTTCAAAAACGTACTTCATTGGCTGTAAAGCGCTTTGGGACGTCCGGTGGTCATGCAAGGCGCTGGAGAAATGAAAGTCTGTCTATCTTTCACACACGGGAAAAATAACTGGCCGGTGATCAGGAGCAGGAAGCCTGGCTGATATTTTCCCCCCACTCCTTGGCCTGGAGGTGCTGACTCAGCACGGAGTGGTTATGTTACTAGACCAGTAATCCAGAGAACGAGTTCAAATCCCACCACGGCAGTTCTGAGAATTTGAATTCGGTTTTGTTTTAAATCTATAAATAAAAAGCTGGATCCAGTAAAAGTGACCGTGAATCTGTCGGATTGTCGTAAAAATCCAACTGGTTCAGTGATGTCCCTTTAGGGAAGGAAACCTGCCGTCCTTACCCGGTCTGGGCCTGTATGTGACTCCAGTCCCATACCAACGTGATTGACTCTTACCTGCCCTCTGAAGTGGCCCAGCGAGCCCCTCAGTTGTACAAAAACACTACAAAGTTGGGTAACCAGGGACGGGCAATAAATGCCGGCCTTGTCAGCGACCAGAAAAAAACAAAACCCTTTACACTGACACCCACCTCCAATGACTTGGTCTCGTACTCCTTCATGGCCGTGATACACTGGTGCTTAGTGCTGATGTTGGTGCTGACTCCAGACTTCACCATTGTGTCTGTACCTGTTGGGGGCTGCAGGCATATGAAAGGCAGACAGAGTGGAGTTAATGCAGCTCGTCGCTTGTGAGATGTTGTACCGAGCTTCGAGCAACTCTACCTTGTTCAAAATAAATTCCATTCCTCTCCCAAAAGGGGCTGAATTTTTCTAAGGGGCACCTCTCCCAAGCAGTCACCGGCGAGCTTAAACAGCGAGTGTCAGCGGCGACATTCCCTCTAATTTTTTGCTTTTGTGCGCGGTCCCTTTAAACTGGCTGTGCGGCCCATTCACATTTCTGCGCATGTGCGGTTTCTTCCATGTAAAAGCCGGTGAGCGGCCTGCACGGGACCGCCAAGCTCAGTGGGAACATTGGCCAGTGGGTATTTGACCATGGGTGACTCTCACAGTCGACAGATTCCAGCCTGAACCCGATGTCTCCACATAAACTTCCCGGCACCGCATCATGATCAGGAGTGGCGAACCTGACCGTTTCTTCTCTCCCTTCCCCCAGTGCCGCTGCCATGCCACCCCCTCCCCACCCCGAGCCCAAGGGCAATTGTAACACTCCTCTCTCTCTCTCTCTCTCTCTCCCCACCCCCCCGGCTGCAAACAGATCACTCGGCAGAGCCCCGGGACTGAACAGGGATCCTCCGGCCCGTGTGCCTCAGTACCACGATGAGTGGCTGCCGGAGCCGCCCAATCTTACATTGTTCGGCCTTTGCCGTTCTCAGTCTGACACCAGTCCAGATTCAACGGTTATTAAAATGCATTGTCGGCTCGTTCAGAAATTTACAACTCGGTCTCAGAACAAGGCGTATTTTAACTTCCTGCAAAGTGTCTCAGAATATGAGTAGATTGGGCCGATAGCCTCTGGAGTTTAGAAGAACGAGAGGAGATCTCATTGAAACATATAAAATTCTGAGGGGGATTGACAGGGTAGATGCTGAGAGGTTGTTTCCCCTGGTTGGAGTGTCTAGAACCAGGGATCATAGTCTCAGGATAAGGGGTCGGCCATTTAGGACTGAGATGAGGAGGGATTTCTTCACTCAGAGGGCTGTGAATCTTTGGAATTCTCTACCCCAAAGGGCTGTGAATGCTGAGTCTTTGAGTATATTCAAGGCTGAGATCGATAGATTTTTGGACTCTAGGGGAATCGAGGGATATGGGGATCGGGCGGGAAAATGAGAATCAGCCGTGATCTCATTGATTGGTGGAGCAGGCTTGAGGGGCCGTATGGGCTACTCCTGCTGCGATTTCCTACGTTCAGGTGTGTACTCTACCTTACTAAGTGCCAGTAAGAGTCCCAGGGCCAGACTGTAAGAAGTTTGCAGTACACTACTGCAAGGGTAGAAAGCCATCACACTTCCTTTCTTCCCCCTCACCCCAACCTGCCCAGCGACCACTTTACCCCGCTTAAAAAAAATTCACTGGATCGCACAGTTCAACACTACCAACGCCTCGTGTTTCCCCTTTCTGTCACCCACCCCCCCTCGCCAGCCGCAACCCCATACTCACGTTGAATTTAACTGTCGTTCCCGTCGGGGCGGCCGTGCTGAAGGTGGTTCCCCCAAACAAGGTCCCCGACGTACCGCCGAAAGGATTGTTGGCCGTGCTGGTGGTCCCGAACAGGCCTCCTCCAGCGGTGCTGGTTCCAAAAGCTGAAACGTGAACGGGGAGAGTCGCTGAATTCCCCGAATAGACAGAAAAACTCGACCGTTCTGCGGGGTCCCCCTGCATTGCACCACCAGGGTGACCCGATTCCCTCCCTCCAATCCACATGAACCATCATTCCAGCGACTGCGAGGGGAGGCTGAAAGTTCAGCACTGTGAACTCGCCCGTCGCCCAGCGCTGGACCCAAAGCCAGACTGTGGCAAAGTGCTCACAGAAGATGAGCAGACAGTGCTGTACCCGACACTCCGTACCCAGGAACTTACACCTCCCAGAGGGATTCAAAAAAAGATTTGCATTTATATAGCGCCTTTCACAACCTCAGGTTGTCCCAAAGTGCTTCACAGCCAATGAAGTACTTTTTGAAGTGTAGTCACTGTTGTAATGTAGGGAACACAACAAGCTCCCACAAACAGGAAGGAAATAAATGACCAGGACACTGGGGAGAACTCCCACGCTCTTCTTCGAAGTAGTGCTGTGGGATCTTTTCCCACGGGGTAGCTAGGGCCCCAAAGAATGACACAGCACAGAGGGAGGCCATTCAGCCCATCGTGCCTGTGCCGGCTCTTTGTAAGAGCTCTCCAATTAGTCCCATTCTCACTTTCCCCATAGCCCTGCAAATTTTTTCCCTTCAAGTATTTATCCAATTCTCTGATTTAATGTCTCATCCGAAAGACGGCACCTCTGACCGTGCAGCACTCCCTCAGTACCGCACGGAGTGTCAGTCTGGCATTTGTCTCTGGAGTGGGACTTGAACCCACGACCTTCAGACTCACAGAAGAGAGCGCCGCCCACTGAGCCATGCCCGACACCGCAAATTCAGCCCATCACGCCCCCTCCTTCCACAGACCATACAAGGGAAGCCTTGGATTTTTACAGCATGTAGCAGGCTTGCCACAGCTCTTCACGTACAATGAGTTACTGTGAAGTGCGGGCCAAAGGTGCAGGCACTTGGTGCATAGCAAGATCCAACAAAGAGATGACCAGGGTTTGCCCCGGTGGTTGGAGGGAAGCTGCGTCGATGCCGAGGGAGAACTCCCCTGCTTTCCAGAGACAGAGGCGTGGGGCCGGCAATGACCAGCTGAATCGCCAAGCCAGGGCTTGTGTGAAATGTGGTGATGCCAACAATGCAGCCTGCATGAAGTGCTCAAACCCAGGTTACATCTGCCTTCTCTGGCTCCCCGACGCCCTCCTCGACAAAAGCCACGCTTACTTCCGAAGCCCCCGGCTGGTTTGCTTTGTGTGAAGGCATTGGTCTGCTGGTTGGAGAAGAGGCCTCCAGCGCTCGTGCCCCCGAACAGGCTGTTGGACGTCGACGTGCCGAAACCGAAGCCAGCGTTGGTGGATGAAGTTGCCGGCTGCCCAAAGCTACTGGAGCCGAACAGCCCACCTGGAAAGAGAATATTGAAGACCGTTAGTGGGCCTGGCGACAGAGGCGGGGTTGAGGTGATGGGTGCTCGAATTCAACCGGAGTAACAAAGCTGCTTTACAATCGGAAAGAAAGAACTTGTGTTTCTAAAGCACCTTTCACAACCTCAGGATGTCCCAAAGCGCTTCACAGCCAACTTTTGAAGTGTGGTCACTGCTGTAATGTAGGAAACGCGGCAGTCAATTTGCGCACAGCAAGATCCCACAAACAGTAATGACCAGTTAATTTGTTTTAGTGATGTTGGTTGAGGGAAAAATATTGGCCCCAGGACACCGGGGAGCACTCCCCTGCTCTTCCTCAAAACAGTGCCGTGGGATCTTTTACGTCCACCTGAGAGCAGACAGGGCCTCGGTTTACTGTCTCATCTGAAAGATGGCACCTCCGACAGTGCGGCGCTCCCTCAGTACTGCCCCTCCGACAGTGCAGCGCTCCCTCAGTACTGCCCCTCCGACAGTGCAGCGCTCCCTCAGTACTGCCCCTCCGACAGTGCAGCGCTCACTCAGTACTGCCCCTCCGACAGTGCGGAGCTCCCTCAGTACCGCCCCTCCGACAGTGCAGAGCTCCCTCAGTACCGCCCCTCCGACAGTGCAGCGCTCCCTCAGTACTGCCCCTCCGACAGTGCGGCGCTCCCTCAGTACTGCCCCTCCGACAGTGCGGCGCTCCCTCAGTACTGCCCCTCCGACAGTGCGGAGCTCCCTCAGTACCGCCCCTCCCGACAGTGCAGAGCTCCCTCAGTACTGCCCCTCCGACAGTGCGGCGCTCCCTCAGTACAGCCCCTCCGACAGTGCAGCGCTCCCTCAGTACTGCCCCTCCGACAGTGCAGCGCTCCCTCAGTACTGCCCCTCCGACAGTGCGGCGCTCCCTCAGTACTGCCCCTCCGACAGTGCGGAGCTCCCTCAGTACTGCCCCTCCGACAGTGCGGAGCTCCCTCAGTACCGCCCCTCCGACAGTGTGGCGCTCCCTCACTACTGCACTGGGAGTGTCAGCCTGGATTTTTGTGCTCAAGTCTCTGGAGTGGGACTTGACCCCACGACCTTCTGACTCAGGTGAGGGTGCTGCCCACTGAGCCACGGCTGACACCCTGGCAAAAACCCAGTGATGTCCTCCATGGAAGGGAACCTGCCAGCCATACCCAGACTGGCTTACGCAACTCCAGTCCCACTCTGGTGAAATAGGGATTCGCACAAATACTGTCCTGCCAGTGGCATCACATCCCAAGAACACACACAAAAAAATGGATTTCCACTTCTTGTGCCCCTCGTCAATATTAAACCTCAATCAACATAACTGGAGCAGATTATCTGGTCACTATCTCATGGCTGTTTGTGGGATCTTGCTTTGCACTGATTTGCCACATTTCCCTACATTACAAAACCAACCACATTTCAAAAAGTGCTTCATTGGCTGTAAAGCGCTTCGAGACGCCCCGAGGTCGTGAAAGGTTTTCTTTTCTATTCGTCCACGGTCAAAAACCCCACTCAAACCCCACTCAGCAGGTTAGCAGAAAGCCACGGGGAGTAACGGAGAGAATCCATTCCCCACCTGGTTTGTTCTGAGTGTTCCCAAAGAGTCCAGTGCCGGCATTGGTGGCAGCGCCAAATCCAGCCGTCGCCGCACCGAATCCACCAAACCCAGGAGTAGCGGTATCTGAAAAACAGGAGATCGCAGGGGATTAGGGTGCTGGCGCGAGGGGAACTAGAGATCATCACATAAGAATCAGGAGTCGGCCATTCGGCCCCTCGAGCCTGCTCCGCCATTCAATAAGATCAGGGCTGATCTTCGACCTCAACTCCACTTTCCCGCCCGATCCCCATATCCCTCGATTCCCTCGGTGCCTAAAAATCTATCCATCTCAGTCTTGAATATACTCAACGACTGAGCCTCCACAGCCCTCTGGGGCAGAGAATTCCAAGTAGCTGGGGTTGTTCTCCTTACAGCAGAGAAGGTTAAGGGGAGATTTAATAGAGGCGTTCAAAATCATGAGGGGCTTTGATAGAGTAAATAAGGAGAAACTGTTTCCACTGGCAGGAGGGTCGGTCACCAGAGGACACAGAAAAAAGAGGTGAGATGAGGAGAATTTTTTTAATGCTCTCTTGCAAGAAAAGGACCCTTTACCCTGACCTATGCCCCGAGAACGGTGAGGAAATTGGTCGTTCGGAGATGGTAGTGTTTTGGTTATGTCACTGGACTAATAATTCAGAGATCACGAGATCAAATCGCAGTTAGGCAGTTTGAGAATTTAAATAAATCTGGGCGAGAAAGCTGGTCTCAGTAAAAATCACCATGAAGCAGTTGGATTGTTGTAAAAACCCAACTGGTTCACTAATATCCTTTAGTGTAGAGTTTCGGTCTCCTTATCCGAGGAAGGATGTAGTTGGAAGGCCGGGGGTGGGGGGGGGGGGGAGGGAGGCACTGCAACGAAGGTTCACTAGATTGATCCCTGGGATGGGGGTTGCCTTACGAGGAGAGCTTGAGTAGATTGGGCCTATAGTCTCTGGAGTTTAGAAGAATGAGAAGTGATCTCATTGAAACATATAAGATTCTGAGGGGGATTGACAGGGTAGGCGCGGAGAGGTTGTTTCCCCTGGCTGGAGAGTCTAGAACTAGGGGGCACAGTCTCAGGATAAGGGGTCGGCCATTAAGACTGAGATGAGGAGGAATTTCTTCACTCAGAGGGTGGTGAATCTTTGGAATTCTCTGCCCCAGAGGGCTGTGGAGCCTCAGTCTTTGTGTATATTCAAGGCTGAGATCGATAGATTTTTGGACTCTAGGGGAATCGAGGGATGTGGAGATCGGGCGGGAAAGTGGAGTTGAGGTCGAAGATCAATCATGATCTTATTGAATGGCAGAGCAGGCTCGAGGGGCCGCATGGCCTAATTCTTATGAAGGAAATCTGTCGTCCTTGCCCGGTCTGGGCCTATATGTGACTCCAGTCCCACACCAACGTGACTGACTCTTAACTGCCCTCTGAAGTGGCCACTCAGTGGTATCAAGCCCAGTACCAACGGTGCAAGGCGGCGACCCACCACCACCTTCTCAGGGCAAGTAGGGATGAGCAATAAATGCTGGCCTTGCCAGCGACGCCCACAGTCCGAGGGGCAGCAATTCACTCATTGCTTCTGTAGTAGCCCGTCGCTGCCCAACACCACAAAATCTACATCAACTGGATGTCTTGTTATTCAGCCCCTCGAATCAGCAGCTGGCCTAGCCTGGTCCAACTGGCTCTCTCGCTACAATGCCCCCCCGTGAGCAGAGCACGCATCAGCCAAAAGCACGGAGGTACAGCCAGCGGTAACTGTGGGTGTGTCTCGTTGCTCTATTGGCAAATCACGCATGTAAAAATGTTGATGCATTTCAGTACACGAGGGAGAAAGGAACAGAAGGTTACACTGACAGGGTGAGATGAAGAGGGGCGGGAGGAGGTTCGTGTGGAGCATTAACACCAGCACGGAGCAGTCGGGCCGAATGGCCTGTTTCTGTGCTGTACATTCAATGTCATTCTATGCATCAGGCTCATCGATCTGCTGCTGGACTGTTGTGAAGGCCGACCTGGTTCATGGACATCTTTCAGGGAAGGGAACCTGCCGTCCTTACCCAGTCTGGCATAAAACACATCCGAGTCCCACGCTACGACGGGCGAGCCGTGCCCTCGGGGCCGACCGGTCGAGCCGTGCCCTCGGGGCCGACCGGGCGAGCCGTGCCCTCGGGGCCGACCGGGCGAGCCGTGCCCTCGGGGCCGACCGGGCGAGCCGTGCCCTCGGGGCCGACCGGGCGAGCCGTGCCCTCGGGGCCGACCGGGCGAGCCGTGCCCTCGGGGCCGACCGGGCGAGCCGTGCCCTCGGGGCCGACCGGGCGAGCCGTGCCCTCGGGGCCGACCGGGCGAGCCGTGCCCTCGGGGCCGACCGGGCGAGCCGTGCCCTCGGGGCCGACCGGGCGAGCCGTGCCCTCGGGGCCGACCGGGCGAGCCGTGCCCTCGGGGCCGACCGGGCGAGCCGTGCCCTCGGGGCCGACCGGGCGAGCCGTGCCCTCGGGGCCGACCCGGCGACCCGTGCCCTCGGGGCCGACCCGGCGAGCCGTGCCCGACCAGTCGACGGGCGAGCCGTGCCCTCGGGGCCGACCAGTCGACGGGCGAGCCGTGCCCTCGGGGCCGACCAGTCGACGGGCGAGCCGTGCCCTCGGGGCTGACCGCCTGCAAACAACAAAGTGGAGTAAAAGCCAACTTACTCTGCCCAAACGCTGACGTGGTGAATCCGCTCGTGTTGCCGAAGGTGGGCGTGCCAAACTGCGACTTATTGAACATCTTGCCGGTTTACTGGTGACTGTGGAGAAAAACAGATCCAGGGCGGGTTTAATCAGTCAGTCACCTGGAACCACGGCCGGTGCGATCAAAATCTCCCAACACAGCATGGTCACTGGGGCTTCAGTGTAAGAGGGCGTGTGAAACATTCATTCCGTCTCCATCTGACCCGTGAAAAACACCTAGCCAGGTAATTATATCTTTCCAAACTTGGGCCGTGTCTGAAAGGGATCATTAACAACAGGGCCAAGTGCGGGTCGGTGCACGTCTGTCCCTGGGGGGTGATTGGAAGCAGTTTAAAAAAGGGATAAATGAAGCATTGCAATCCATTAAAGAGAATTGGTTGCAGTAGGATTTTTTTTTATAGTTTACTGGTACCAATAGACTTAAGCTCACAACATCGCCGTAACAACTTGGACTTATAAAGCGCCTTTAACACAGAAACATGCCCCAGGGTGCTTCACGGGGGGTGTAATCAGACAAAAATGGACAGAGCCCGAGGAGAAGATATCAGGAGGGGAGTCAAAGAGGTGGGATTGGAGAAGTAGGTGGAGAGGCAGAGGGGTTTAGGGAGGGAATCCCAGAGCACGGGGCCGAGACGGCTGAAGACACGACCGCCAATTGGGGGAGGGGAGGGGGAGTGGTGAGGGTGCACCAAAGGCCAGAGTCAGAGGAACAGAGTGTTTGGGAGGGTTGCCGGTCTGGAGGAGGTTTCAGAGATGGGGAGCGGCGAGGCCATGAAGGGAGTTAACCATGAGGATGAGAATTTTAAATGTGAGACATTTGGGGACCGGGAGCCAACGTAGGGCAGCGGCGATGGGTGACGGACCTGGGTCAGGTTGGGGAAAGAGCAGAGTTTTGGATAAACTGAAGTTTGCAGAGAGGGTGGAGGATGGGAGGACGGCCAGGAGAGAACTGGAATAATCAAGTCTGGAAGTAACAAAGCATGGATGAGAGTTTCAGCAGATGCGCGAAGACGGGAGAGGTTACGGAGGTGGAAGTAGGCGGTCGTGGTGATGGAAAGGACATGGAATCAGAAACTCCACTCGGGGTCGAATAGGATGGAGAGACTGCGAACAGTCTGATTCAGCCTGAAACAGTGGCCGAGGGGGATGGAATAAGTGGCGAGGGAACGGAGTGTGTGATCGAGAGCGAAGACACTGGCTCCAATCATCCTGATGTTTAACCGGAGGAAATTGCGGTAAATTATTGGATATCGGACATCCCAAAGTGCTCGCTGGCAGTGAGGAACATTTGAAAAATCCAGCGAGTTTGCCTTCACGTTGCCAGACTGCACCCAATGTTACAGGAGGCAGCGGGTAACCAACAGGATAACACCGTACTTTGGGAAGGGCTTCCTTTGTGAAGATTTCACACACTCGCAATCACGCTTCCCCGAAATCCCAGTGACGCGACTCCATCGGTCACGGGGGGAGTTCTGTGTCCATCTCACCACCCAACATTAAACCACGCAACTTACAATTTAAAATACACAGGCACAGGATTACAATATTGCGATTATTTCACACAGAACGAGGAACAGTAGAGTGAAGTATGTCACAAGACAAGCCGCCAAACTCGGAGTCTCACCCTTTTCCTGTCCCCCTGGGTATTCAGATTTAAGGTGCAATGTGTTCCAGGCACACACAGAATCCAGCCAGCTAAATCTCTCTCAAACAATCCTACATTAATTCCCTCAGACTGTAGATACGGTAGAGCGGGGGTTACGATACTGGACTTGCAATCCAGAAAACGCCAGTTCAAATCCCATCATGACTGTTAGAGATATTGAAAAAAAATCTGGAAATAAAGGAGATAGATAGATTTCGACACAAAAGGCATCAAGGGGTATGGGGAGAGAGCGGGAATATGATATTGAGATAGAGGATCAGCCACAATCATATTGAATGGCGGAGCAGGCTCGAAGGGCCGACTCCTGCTCCTATTTTTCTATGTTTCTAAAGAGCTGGTGTCAGTAAAAGTGACCATGAGGCTGTCTGATTGTTGTAAAAACCCAACTGGCTCACTGATGTCCTTTCGGGAAGGGAACCTACCGTCCTTACCCGGTCTGGGCCTATACGTGACTCCAGTCCCACACCAACGTGGTTGACTCAAAGTGGCCCAGCAAGCTGTGTAAAACTATCAGCGAGCTACCAGCGGCTCACCACCACCGGCTCACCACCACCTTCTCAGGGCAACTCGGGGACGGGCGATAAACGCCGGCCTTGCCACCGACGCCCACATCCCGAGAATGAATTCAAATAAAAGGGACTGACATTGGGGGGCTTTTCAATTATTTTTAACCCAGAAGATGGAGCTGGACACTCTTCAACACAACCCCGCGCCTCACCGTCCAACAAATTGTGAACACAACACAGGAGTACAAAGGCATTCAGAAAAGGAGGCATTCAGAATTCAATATTTCAGGTTTGCCAACCAAAGATTTGTCTCTTCTAAAACGTTCATGGTAACTTTATCGTCAGGACTATATTGATCCCCATAAATCTATTAGGCAACCAACAGGTGTTTTTTCCAAAAGCATCAACACAGTTTAATTTATAACGAATCTGTCAGCTTCGGAGCAGTTCACACTGAAGAATTGAACGCTCCCTTTCTGTTGCTTATTTGGTCACCCTCACCTCCGCAATGGAAGGAAGAGACCCTGCTCAGTAAGACAGTCGGCAGACACGATGGTCCGAATGGCCTCCTTCTGTGCCATAAATTTGTATGATTCTATGTTCCCTTATTCCTAAAAGGTACAGACTGGGGCTGGCGGACAGGCATTTCCATGGCTTTAGACACCGCCTGCTCACCAGAAGCAGCCTAAAACGCTGGTTAACAAACCTCAACAGGCATTTGGCAGACGTGACCAAGGAGAGGCACAGGACTGACGATGTAACTCGGTACTACACCACACCATAACTTGCAATTATATAAACACGTTGGGAAAACAACCCAAGGCGCTTCAGAGAATCATAGCCAGAAATAAATGGACATTGAGCCAAAGGTGTGACAAAGTTTGGTGATATCGGTAGATTTTAAAAAGAGGTGCTTAAAGTTGGTGAAATTACAGAGAGGCGGAGAGGTTTAGGGAGGGAATTCCAGAGCTTAGGGCCCAGGCGGCTGAAGGCACGGTCACCAATGGTGGAGCGATTAAAATCGGGGATGCTCAAGAGGCCAGAATTGGAGGAGCGCAGAGATCTCGGAGGGTTGCAGGGCTGGAAGAGATTACAGAGATAGGGAGGGGGCGAGGACATGGAGGGATTTGAAAACAAGGATGCGAATTTTAAAATTGAGGCGTTGCCGGACCGGGAGCCAATGTCAGCGAGCACAGGAGTGATGGGTGAACGGGACTTGGTTCGAGTTAGGACACGGGCAGCTGAAGTTTATGGAGGGTGGGCCCTGGGAAATTGGGCCCGGATAGCATTGGAATAGTCGAGTCTGGAGGTAACAAAGGCATAGATGAGGGTTTCAGCAGCGGATGAGCTGAGGCAAGGGCGGAGTCGGGCGATTCTAGAGGTGGAACTAGGCGGTCTTGGCGATGGAGAGGATGTGGGACTGGAAGCTCAGCTCAGGGTCAAATGGGACACCAAGGTGGCAAAGAGTCAGATTCAGCCTCAGTCAGTGGCCAGGGAGAGGGATGGAGTCGGTGGCGGGCCCCGAAGACAATGGTTTCGATCTTCACATTGTTTAACTGGAGGAAATCCACTCTACAGACCTCAACACAAATGCTGAACTCAAACTAGTGAGTGCACTGGAACCAGATCTGAAAACAAACATCTACAGGTGCGCTGGAGTGCTCAAAACAAAAATGAAGAGCAAAGGATTTATTTACTACCAGTTAGGAGCAGCATCACTGTAAACTGTCCATTCTCCCACACTCAATTACCAGGTGAATCTCAGGTGGGTGTAAAAGATCCCTCGGCACTATATCGAAGAGGAGCAGGGAGTTCTCCCCGGTGTCCTGGGGCCAATATTTATCCCTCAAACAACATCACAAACAGATTACCCGGCCATTGTCACATTGCTGTTTGTGGGAGCTTGCTGTGCGCACATTTGGCTGCCGCGTTTCCTACAACAGTGACTACATGTAATTGGCTGTGAAGCGCTTTGGGACGTCCTGAGGATGTGAAAGGTGCTACAGGAATGCAAGTCTTTCTTTCTTTGGGAGAACTCAGTTCTGCACCAATTTCTATTATCCACGGAGGGGAACAATAGCCGGGGACGCAGGCTCGACTGTGTGTCAAAACACTTTTACATTAAAAACTACAGCCAACAGCAGATAGAAGATTTTGTATTAACTGAGCCCCTTCATCAGGTGTCTGAAAACATCCCAAAGCACGTCACTCACTGAATTATTTTAAAATGCAGTCACTGTTACGCAGGTGAGCGACTGCAGTCTCTCCTTGCTGCACCTCCCCTTGCTCAGGTAGCAGCAGTTGTCACTGCAGTTACACAAGAGGATAGAGGCAGGTGGATGTGTAGAGACACAGACAGACACCCCCACCCCCAGACACAGACAGACAGCCCACTCACAGCACCCCACCCCCAGACACAGACAGACAGCCCACCCACAGCACCCGCACCCACAGACACACACCCCCACCCACAGCACCCCCAGACACAGACAGACAGCCCACCCACAGCACCCCCACCCCCAGACAGACACCCCCACCCCCCCACCCATCATTGTTTAAACCAAGAGTCGCCACGATGAATGCAAAGTGCAACTGGGTACAGAGACAAATTAACCAAACTCTCTTCACTTCGGCATTCTTCAGAGAGCATCAAACATGCAGGTGCAACAGACACAAATCCCAGCCAAACCACACCAGAATTGTGTATACGAGAGTAGAGCTGCATTTAAACCACCACCTCAGGTCTCAGAAACAGCCAAAGTGCTTCACACACAATGGATTGCTTGGCGGTGCAATGGCTTGCGATGT